>JARPMR010000022.1:13186993-13521993 GCA_029955525.1 Oeneis ivallda
TTTAGCATAATATGATTTTAGGATTACGTTACTTAGACCAGGCTTCCCAGGCTCAATCAGGCATCAATGTGCAAGAAAGATAGCAATCGTCTACGTCATGATATTTAGCAAGTAGGTATTTAGCATAATATGATTTTAGGATTACGTTACTTAGACCAGGCTTCCCAGGCTCAATCAGGCATCAATGTGCAAGAAAGATAGCAATCGTCTACGTCATGATATTTAGCAAGTAGGTATTTAGCATAATATGATTTTAGGATTACGTTACTTAGACCAGGCTTCCCAGGCTCAATCAGGCATCAATGTGCAAGAAAGATAGCAATCGTCTACGTCATGATATTTAGCAAGTAGGTATTTAGCATAATATGATTTTAGGATTACGTTACTTAGACCAGGCTTCCCAGGCTCAATCAGGCATCAATGTGCAAGAAAGATAGCAATCGTCTACGTCATGATATTTAGCAAGTAGGTATTTAGCATAATATGATTTTAGGATTACGTTACTTAGACCAGGCTTCCCAGGCTCAATCAGGCATCAATGTGCAAGAAAGATAGCAATCGTCTACGTCATGATATTTAGCAAGTAGGTATTTAGCATAATATGATTTTAGGATTACGTTACTTAGACCAGGCTTCCCAGGCTCAATCAGGCATCAATGTGCAAGAAAGATAGCAATCGTCTACGTCATGATATTTAGCAAGTAGGTATTTAGCATAATATGATTTTAGGATTACGTTACTTAGACCAGGCTTCCCAGGCTCAATCAGGCATCAATGTGCAAGAAAGATAGCAATCGTCTACGTCATGATATTTAGCAAGTAGGTATTTAGCATAATATGATTTTAGGATTACGTTACTTAGACCAGGCTTCCCAGGCTCAATCAGGCATCAATGTGCAAGAAAGATAGCAATCGTCTACGTCATGATATTTAGCAAGTAGGTATTTAGCATAATATGATTTTAGGATTACGTTACTTAGACCAGGCTTCCCAGGCTCAATCAGGCATCAATGTGCAAGAAAGATAGCAATCGTCTACGTCATGATATTTAGCAAGTAGGTATTTAGCATAATATGATTTTAGGATTACGTTACTTAGACCAGGCTTCCCAGGCTCAATCAGGCATCAATGTGCAAGAAAGATAGCAATCGTCTACGTCATGATATTTAGCAAGTAGGTATTTAGCATAATATGATTTTAGGATTACGTTACTTAGACCAGGCTTCCCAGGCTCAATCAGGCATCAATGTGCAAGATAGATAGCAATCGTCTACGTCATGATATTTAGCAAGTAGGTATTTAGCATAATATGATTTTAGGATTACGTTACTTAGACCAGGCTTCCCAGGCTCAATCAGGCATCAATGTGCAAGAAAGATAGCAATCGTCTACGTCATGATATTTAGCAAGTAGGTATTTAGCATAATATGATTTTAGGATTACGTTACTTAGACCAGGCTTCCCAGGCTCAATCAGGCATCAATGTGCAAGAAAGATAGCAATCGTCTACGTCATGATATTTAGCAAGTAGGTATTTAGCATAATATGATTTTAGGATTACGTTACTTAGACCAGGCTTCCCAGGCTCAATCAGGCATCAATGTGCAAGAAAGATAGCAATCGTCTACGTCATGATATTTAGCAAGTAGGTATTTAGCATAATATGATTTTAGGATTACGTTACTTAGACCAGGCTTCCCAGGCTCAATCAGGCATCAATGTGCAAGAAAGATAGCAATCGTCTACGTCATGATATTTAGCAAGTAGGTATTTAGCATAATATCATTTTAGGATTACGTTACTTAGACCAGGCTTCCCAGGCTCAATCAGGCATCAATGTGCAAGAAAGATAGCAATCGTCTACGTCATGATATTTAGCAAGTAGGTATTTAGCATAATATGATTTTAGGATTACGTTACTTAGACCAGGCTTCCCAGGCTCAATCAGGCATCAATGTGCAAGAAAGATAGCAATCGTCTACGTCATGATATTTAGCAAGTAGGTATTTAGCATAATATGATTTTAGGATTACGTTACTTAGACCAGGCTTCCCAGGCTCAATCAGGCATCAATGTGCAAGAAAGATAGCAATCGTCTACGTCATGATATTTAGCAAGTAGGTATTTAGCATAATATGATTTTAGGATTACGTTACTTAGACCAGGCTTCCCAGGCTCAATCAGGCATCAATGTGCAAGAAAGATAGCAATCGTCTACGTCATGATATTTAGCAAGTAGGTATTTAGCATAATATGATTTTAGGATTACGTTACTTAGACCAGGCTTCCCAGGCTCAATCAGGCATCAATGTGCAAGAAAGATAGCAATCGTCTACGTCATGATATTTAGCAAGTAGGTATTTAGCATAATATGATTTTAGGATTACGTTACTTAGACCAGGCTTCCCAGGCTCAATCAGGCATCAATGTGCAAGAAAGATAGCAATCGTCTACGTCATGATATTTAGCAAGTAGGTATTTAGCATAATATGATTTTAGGATTACGTTACTTAGACCAGGCTTCCCAGGCTCAATCAGGCATCAATGTGCAAGAAAGATAGCAATCGTCTACGTCATGATATTTAGCAAGTAGGTATTTAGCATAATATGATTTTAGGATTACGTTACTTAGACCAGGCTTCCCAGGCTCAATCAGGCATCAATGTGCAAGAAAGATAGCAATCGTCTACGTCATGATATTTAGCAAGTAGGTATTTAGCATAATATGATTTTAGGATTACGTTACTTAGACCAGGCTTCCCAGGCTCAATCAGGCATCAATGTGCAAGAAAGATAGCAATCGTCTACGTCATGATATTTAGCAAGTAGGTATTTAGCATAATATGATTTTAGGATTACGTTACTTAGACCAGGCTTCCCAGGCTCAATCAGGCATCAATGTGCAAGAAAGATAGCAATCGTCTACGTCATGATATTTAGCAAGTAGGTATTTAGCATAATATGATTTTAGGATTACGTTACTTAGACCAGGCTTCCCAGGCTCAATCAGGCATCAATGTGCAAGAAAGATAGCAATCGTCTACGTCATGATATTTAGCAAGTAGGTATTTAGCATAATATGATTTTAGGATTACGTTACTTAGACCAGGCTTCCCAGGCTCAATCAGGCATCAATGTGCAAGAAAGATAGCAATCGTCTACGTCATGATATTTAGCAAGTAGGTATTTAGCATAATATGATTTTAGGATTACGTTACTTAGACCAGGCTTCCCAGGCTCAATCAGGCATCAATGTGCAAGAAAGATAGCAATCGTCTACGTCATGATATTTAGCAAGTAGGTATTTAGCATAATATGATTTTAGGATTACGTTACTTAGACCAGGCTTCCCAGGCTCAATCAGGCATCAATGTGCAAGAAAGATAGCAATCGTCTACGTCATGATATTTAGCAAGTAGGTATTTAGCATAATATGATTTTAGGATTACGTTACTTAGACCAGGCTTCCCAGGCTCAATCAGGCATCAATGTGCAAGAAAGATAGCAATCGTCTACGTCATGATATTTAGCAAGTAGGTATTTAGCATAATATGATTTTAGGATTACGTTACTTAGACCAGGCTTCCCAGGCTCAATCAGGCATCAATGTGCAAGAAAGATAGCAATCGTCTACGTCATGATATTTAGCAAGTAGGTATTTAGCATAATATGATTTTAGGATTACGTTACTTAGACCAGGCTTCCCAGGCTCAATCAGGCATCAATGTGCAAGAAAGATAGCATTCGTCTACGTCATGATATTTAGCAAGTAGGTATTTAGCATAATATGATTTTAGGATTACGTTACTTAGACCAGGCTTCCCTGGCTCAATCAGGCATCAATGTGCAAGAAAGATAGCAATCGTCTACGTCATGATATTTAGCAAGTAGGTATTTAGCATAATATGATTTTAGGATTACGTTACTTAGACCAGGCTTCCCTGGCTCAATCAGGCATCAATGTGCAAGAAAGATAGCAATCGTCTACGTCATGATATTTAGCAAGTAGGCATTTAGCATAATAAGATTTTAGGATTACGTTACTTAGACCAGGCTTCCCAGGCTCAATCAGGCATCAATGTGCAAGAAAGATAGCAATCGTCTACGTCATGATATTTAGCAAGTAGGTATTTAGCATAATATGATTTTAGGATTACGTTACTTAGACCAGGCTTCCCAGGCTCAATCGGGCATCAATGTTCAAGAAAGATAGCAATCGTCTACGTCATGATATTTAGCAAGTAGGTATTTAGCATAATATGATTTTAGGATTACGTTACTTAGACCAGGCTTCCCAGGCTCAATCAGGCATCAATGTGCAAGAAAGATAGCAATCGTCTACGTCATGATATTTAGCAAGTAGGTATTTAGCATAATATGATTTTAGGATTACGTTACTTAGACCAGGCTTCCCAGGCTCAATCAGGCATCAATGTGCAAGAAAGATAGCAATCGTCTACGTCATGATATTTAGCAAGTAGGTATTTAGCATAATATGATTTTAGGATTACGTTACTTAGACCAGGCTTCCCAGGCTCAATCAGGCATCAATGTCCAAGAAAGATAGCAATCGTCTACGTCATGATATTTAGCAAGTAGGTATTTAGCATAATATGATTTTAGGATTACGTTACTTAGACCAGGCTTCCCAGGCTCAATCAGGCATCAATGTGCAAGAAAGATAGCAATCGTCTACGTCATGATATTTAGCAAGTAGGTATTTAGCATAATATGATTTTAGGATTACGTTACTTAGACCAGGCTTCCCAGGCTCAATCAGGCATCAATGTGCAAGAAAGATAGCATTCGTCTACGTCATGATATTTAGCAAGTAGGTATTTAGCATAATATGATTTTAGGATTACGTTACTTAGACCAGGCTTCCCTGGCTCAATCAGGCATCAATGTGCAAGAAAGATAGCAATCGTCTACGTCATGATATTTAGCAAGTAGGTATTTAGCATAATATGATTTTAGGATTACGTTACTTAGACCAGGCTTCCCTGGCTCAATCAGGCATCAATGTGCAAGAAAGATAGCAATCGTCTACGTCATGATATTTAGCAAGTAGGCATTTAGCATAATATGATTTTAGGATTACGTTACTTAGACCAGGCTTCCCAGGCTCAATCAGGCATCAATGTGCAAGAAAGATAGCAATCGTCTACGTCATGATATTTAGCAAGTAGGTATTTAGCATAATATGATTTTAGGATTACGTTACTTAGACCAGGCTTCCCAGGCTCAATCGGGCATCAATGTTCAAGAAAGATAGCAATCGTCTACGTCATGATATTTAGCAAGTAGGTATTTAGCATAATATGATTTTAGGATTACGTTACTTAGACCAGGCTTCCCAGGCTCAATCAGGCATCAATGTGCAAGAAAGATAGCAATCGTCTACGTCATGATATTTAGCAAGTAGGTATTTAGCATAATATGATTTTAGGATTACGTTACTTAGACCAGGCTTCCCAGGCTCAATCAGGCATCAATGTGCAAGAAAGATAGCAATCGTCTACGTCATGATATTTAGCAAGTAGGTATTTAGCATAATATGATTTTAGGATTACGTTACTTAGACCAGGCTTCCCAGGCTCAATCAGGCATCAATGTCCAAGAAAGATAGCAATCGTCTACGTCATGATATTTAGCAAGTAGGTATTTAGCATAATATGATTTTAGGATTACGTTACTTAGACCAGGCTTCCCAGGCTCAATCAGGCATCAATGTGCAAGAAAGATAGCAATCGTCTACGTCATGATATTTAGCAAGTAGGTATTTAGCATAATATGATTTTAGGATTACGTTACTTAGACCAGGCTTCCCAGGCTCAATCAGGCATCAATGTGCAAGAAAGATAGCAATCGTCTACGTCATGATATTTAGCAAGTAGGTATTTAGCATAATATGATTTTAGGATTACGTTACTTAGACCAGGCTTCCCAGGCTCAATCAGGCATCAATGTGCAAGAAAGATAGCAATCGTCTACGTCATGATATTTAGCAAGTAGGTATTTAGCATAATATGATTTTAGGATTACGTTACTTAGACCAGGCTTCCCAGGCTCAATCAGGCATCAATGTGCAAGAAAGACAGAAATCGTCTACGTCATGATATTTAGCAAGTAGGTATTTAGCATAATATGATTTTAGGATTACGTTACTTAGACCAGGCTTCCCTGGCTCAATCAGGCATCAATGTGCAAGAAAGATAGCAATCGTCTACGTCATGATATTTAGCAAGTAGGTATTTAGCATAATATGATTTTAGGATTACGTTACTTAGACCAGGCTTCCCAGGCTCAATCAGGCATCAATTTGCAAGAAAGACAGAAATCGTCTACGTCATGATATTTAGCAAGTAGGTATTTAGCATAATATGATTTTAGGATTACGTTACTTAGACCAGGCTTCCCAGGCTCAATCAGGCATCAATGTGCAAGAAAGACAGAAATCGTCTACGTCATGATATTTAGCAAGTAGGTATTTAGCATAATATGATTTTAGGATTACGTTACTTAGACCAGGCTTCCCAGGCTCAATCAGGCATCAATGTGCAAGAAAGACAGAAATCGTCTACGTCATGATATTTAGCAAGTAGGTATTTAGCATAATATGATTTTAGGATTACGTTACTTAGACCAGGCTTCCCAGGCTCAATCAGGCATCAATGTGCAAGAAAGATAGCAATCGTCTACGTCATGATATTTAGCAAGTAGGTATTTAGCATAATATGATTTTAGGATTACGTTACTTAGACCAGGCTTCCCAGGCTCAATCAGGCATCAATCTGCAAGAAAGACAGAAATCGTCTACGTCATGATATTTAGCAAGTAGGTATTTAGCATAATATGATTTTAGGATTACGTTACTTAGACCAGGCTTCCCAGGCTCAATCAGGCATCAATGTGCAAGAAAGATAGCAATCGTCTACGTCATGATATTTAGCAAGTAGGTATTTAGCATAATATAATTTTAGGATTACGTTACTTACACCAGGCTTCCCAGGCTCAATCAGGCATCAATGTGCAAGAAAGACAGAAATCGTCTACGTCATGATATTTAGCAAGTAGGTATTTAGCATAATATGATTTTAGGATTACGTTACTTAGACCAGGCTTCCCAGGCTCAATCAGGCATCAATGTGCAAGAAAGATAGCAATCGTCTACGTCATGATATTTAGCAAGTAGGTATTTAGCATAATATGATTTTAGGATTACGTTACTTAGACCAGGCTTCCCAGGCTCAATCAGGCATCAATGTGCAAGAAAGATAGCAATCGTCTACGTCATGATATTTAGCAAGTAGGTATTTAGCATAATATGATTTTAGGATTACGTTACTTAGACCAGGCTTCCCAGGCTCAATCAGGCATCAATGTGCAAGAAAGACAGAAATCGTCTACGTCATGATATTTAGCAAGTAGGTATTTAGCATAATATGATTTTAGGATTACGTTACTTAGACCAGGCTTCCCAGGCTCAATCAGGCATCAATGTGCAAGAAAGATAACAATCGTCTACGTCATGATATTTAGCAAGTAGGTATTTAGCATAATATGATTTTAGGATTACGTTACTTAGACCAGGCTTCCCAGGCTCAATCAGGCATCAATGTGCAAGAAAGATAGCAATCGTCTACGTCATGATATTTAGCAAGTAGGTATTTAGCATAATATGATTTTAGGATTACGTTACTTAGACCAGGCTTCCCAGGCTCAATCAGGCATCAATGTGCAAGAAAGATAGCAATCGTCTACGTCATGATATTTAGCAAGTAGGTATTTAGCATAATATGATTTTAGGATTACGTTACTTAGACCAGGCTTCCCAGGCTCAATCAGGCATCAATGTGCAAGAAAGATAGCAATCGTCTACGTCATGATATTTAGCAAGTAGGTATTTAGCATAATATGATCACTTGCACGTTCGCCAACCTACGCCTATAATGTGAACTAACTAGCTCCAATACCATAACTATCTGGATATTGGTTACCGCAACCAAGATAACTCTACTGTCTTGTTACTGTTTCTCATGTTATATCAGCTGCTGACATGAGCTTACTAATCCTTTTCGATATCGTCTTTTCAGCTAAATCTACAGTTCTTGTATGATTTCCAACACTTCAGCTCTCTTTGTGTATACTTTCGATTCTACAATTTACAACGGGGGGTGATCGGAAAAATTGTTTGCTATAATGTAATATAACACCACCCTTGTTCTCTTTTCGTACCTGAAGTTGCAGAATTTCTTCTTCACCACCTGGATGTCTAGCATTCCTATATTTGCAGTTGTTCTACGTCATTCATTCAGGTCATCAAAAGCTTTACTGACACACAGTTTTATCTGGTGCTGCAAATGTTCATGGGCGGCGGTAATGGTTTAACCGTCTGCTCACTATTCAATACTACAAAAATACTTACTACACTAACACGTTAGTGTCAGTTAGTGTAGTAAGTTACTTACGTAAGTTTACTAACTACAAACTTCTTGCCTTCTTTAACATGCATTCCAGCCCAATCTTCTGTTATTTGATGAAATTTGGAAACGAGAGCAATTGTGACATACATATAAGCTATGTTTTAAAATTTTTGCCACATTTTCTATTCTAAACTCACCACCTTCAATCATGGGACGATAGTTCTTATGATCTTGTTTCTTGTGTCCTTGCGGACCCTTTGTTTATAAACAACCACATCCCATTTACCTCTCGGCGGTGGCTGTTACATCATCAATGGGCCCTTGTAAACAGTTGGGTTTATATTCAGCAACGCTATTCTGTAAAGCCATTTTCGTAATTCGACAAGCGAATTCGCGATGAATTTGCAAATTCGTATTCTATAAAACTCGATAGTGCAGGTGGCGCCGCATAGACGAATGCGACGGTGAGATAAACTACTTGGTTATGCCGTGTGTGGGATAATTTGACACATTTGGTATTCTGTAACGCTAATCCTTAATTAGATCGTCGAATTACGTCATCTCGAAGCTCGTGTCCACTTGTCAAACAAAAAGTTATGCGAGAGCTATCGAATTTTTGAGTGAATTGTTGAAATGACTAGTAAAAAGTTTTAAAGGAAAGTAATAAAAATTGGAAAGTTCCTTGTTTACTAATTAGTTTATTGTTGTTTAAGTATGTACTTAGGTAGTAAAAAGTTTTTTAAGGAAAATAATTAGGTACCTAGTTTATTGTTAAAGTGTTTTAGTTTATATTTAGTGAGATAACAGACTTATTTTGTAGATACCATGGCTCGATCATTTGTGTTAAATTTCTTATTAGAAGCGTACTCATTAAATTGTATTACAAGTCGACGTCAAGCCAATGAGATTCGTAATTTATTAGTATTCAATATGGACAGAGACTTTGTTTTTAACTACCGCTTATCAGAAGAATTAATAGACAAGTTAATGGAAGATATAAAACACCTTATGAAAGCACCTCGGCGTCCAAGACGTGGATTATCCACCAAAATAAAAGTAGGTGAAAATTTTCTTCCTTTACCTATTTAATTACTTATTGCTTTTGCTACTTTTTATTAAGTAACCTAAAGGTGATTGTAAATTATAAACTTATTTCAATTATTGTTTTTCAGTTGTTAAGTGCCCTCTCATTCTTTGCTAGTGGAAGCGATGCACGAATATGTGGAAAGAATGTTAATTCATTTATGTCGCAGCCCTCGGTTTCCCGTTGTCTACATGAGGTCGTAGAAGCACTAAGTCATCCTAGTATTGTAAAAAAATATATTCACTTTCCACAAAACTACCAAGAAAGGCTAAAGCTAAAAGAAAAGTAAGTAAGCAAAAAATGTTTAATTTTGAATATCTATACTATCTATTATCTATCTAAATATAAACACAGCCACAAAAAGGTAATAACAATAATATGTAATAAAATTCCAGGTTCTTCGGAAAGTATAAAATCCCTGGAGTCATAGGTTGTATTGATGGAACTTACTATGGTCAGACCAACAGAAAATGAAGAACGATATTACTGCCGTAAAGGAAACCATGCAAGAAATGTACTATTGGTAATAAAATTAATTTTCTATA
The DNA here is from genome assembly GCA_029955525.1 of Oeneis ivallda. Taxonomy (NCBI): domain Eukaryota; kingdom Metazoa; phylum Arthropoda; class Insecta; order Lepidoptera; family Nymphalidae; genus Oeneis; species Oeneis ivallda. The sequence goes on from JARPMR010000022.1 coordinate 13,197,049, forward strand.
CTTACTTATCTAAATAGGTATAAATATTAAAGCACAATATGGGATGATATAATATAATATAGGTACCTACTTACTATACATTTTATAAATACTTATTATTTTTTCTAGATCACAGATGCAGACTTAAATATCCTGCATGTGGATGCCACATATGGAGGGGCTACACATGACAGTTTCATATTTACTAACAGTGTGATTCGAGACAATCTAGAAGAGTTAGTAAATACTGGTGAAACAGTTCATTTACTGGGTAAGTCACCTTAATCAATAATAATGAATATTAATTATCTCAAATTCATCTTAATATTGGATTATTTTTATAAGTTTTGTTAGGATAAATGATTTTACAAAATAAGTACAGTTAAAGTAATTTGTAAAAATTGTATACAATAATGACTGTTTAATTTATGGTTTCAGGGGATTCTGGATATGCACAACGGCCATATTTGATGGTACCAGTGCCTAATGCAGACCAAGGATCACCTGAAGAATATTATAATAAATTACATGCTACAGCACGTAACACTGTGGAGAGAGCTATAGGCAGGTTAAAAGCAAGATTCCGGTGTTTATTAGTGCATAGAGTACTGCATTACCATCCTGACATGGTGGCAAAGATTGTGATTGCATGTTGTGTGCTTCATAATATTTGCAACCGTGCAGGGCTGCCTGCTCCAACAATGATCAGCCATGAGCAGCAACTTGAGACACAGTTCCGCACTGCAGCACGAGGACGTAGTTGGGGCAGTGAAACTGTGTCTAGAGAAACTGCTTTGGGGTTATCGAGCAGACAAGGGTTAATTAACGCTTTATGGCGTGCTCGTAGAATAATTTAATTAATTAAATGTGTGAATTTAATTAATGAACTGTGTCCATCGCCATTCAGCGTGCCAATGCTGCCAGCTTGATGTACACACCTTTGGCTCAGGGGCAACCAGAGGTGGACTTCTTAATTAGGTTTTTTTTTAATACTGTAAAGAATTAGTTTTAATTTTCAAAGTTCGTTATAATATAGATTTTAAAATTTTCATTTTATATCAGCTTGTTTTAATTTAAATATATATAATATTATATTTAGTTAAGATTTGTTTACCAAAAATTTTTTGCTCTTATAAAACTTTGGATATGTAAACTTAGTTCCAGTCTCATTGTACTTATTTAAACATTGATGAAATAAAGCAGAGAAAAGTGCGAAAATTGGGGAGTTCCCTCATTGTGAAAACACTGGTAATAACTTGCTACTTACTTAATGTATTGTATATAGTTACATACATATTTCAGAACATTTGTTATTGAAAAGAGTAACTACTGAGTTTCTTGCCGGCTCTTCTCAGTGGAATCTGCCTTCTAAACCGGTGGTAGAATCTTGACTTGTCATAAGTGGCACAAGTTTTCTACATGAAATAAAGGTTTTGAAATTTGAAATTTTATTTTTTATTTTTAACCCTTATAATATAGGATCACTCATGTGTCCGTCTGTCTATCTGTCACAGCCAATTTGCTCAGAATTTTCTGAAATGATTAAGTTGAAATTCCGTACACATGATTTTCTGTGAATCAAACATGGCATGTGACATAAATACTCAAGTAAATTTTGAATATGGAAGTCGTTTTGGCGGGCAAATTAAAAATTTTGCAACTGTGTGTGTGGCATATCAAATGAAAGAAAAGAAGTTGTGAAAGTAAAAAATATATTTTTTTTTATAGTTTTTATAAAAAATTAAAAATACATGCCTCTGACAAAGCCACTTATATCTAACTTAAAATATACTACTCATTAAACAAATTGAACTAGGTATAGGTAACTAAAACTAAAATATCAAACATAAATATAAATTTACAGAAAAAATAAAAACCGACTTCAGTAACAACCAACACTAAAAAGGAATAAATAATTTCATTTATTACATGATACAATAATAACAACTTGATGTCAGGTCCTTTCAATTAAAAAAATTATTAAAATCGGTTCAGAATTAGCAGAATAATGGCGTAACAATCATATTTATTGAGGAATTCTGGTCTCCATCTCCGAAGACATTCATCAGATCTTCACCAAATTAAAATGGAACCAATTCGACGTCAAGCCCTTTCAAATAAAAACAGAATTATTAAAATCGATTCAGATTTGGCGGAGTGACCGTGTAACATAAAAAAAAAACAAGTTTAACTCGCACTTCTCTGATTTCGTTTTAAAGCTTCCGCCAGTAGCTTTAACCCATCTCCAATGGCCTGGAGGGCCTGAGACGTAACATTGTCCCGTTCGCGAGCGTGATTTACAATTGCTTCAAAGAGCAGTGAATTGCGGCGGTCCACCTCAATCCTCTGCTCTTCAATAGCCAAAAATCTCTCTGTCATTCTGGAGAATTGAGACAGCCGTTGAGTTGGAGGTGCCACTGTTTGGCGTCTTTGGGGACGACGCGGGCTGGATGGTGCTGCAATAAAAAAAACTTACTAATATAACAATTAGTACAATTTCTAAAGCTAAACTAACTAGTGGACTAAATATTACTGTTATTTTTACTTAAAGATTAAGATAATATTTCTGTTACAAATAAATCTATTGTATTGGGTAGTTGATTTAAAAATTATAATAATAACAATTACTGTTTATCAGGGAAGGTGACTGATTCTGTGTTGGAGTACCCAACAGCCGACGTTGGGCATTTAAAGTGCGCCGTGATGGATGAGCACCCGAGCCCGAGGGTGTTGTAGGTAGGGGTGGGCTTGCAGGTCCACTAATTCTACGCGGGGGTGTGCGCGGTGGGGATGGGGCTACATGTTCAGCGCTTTGAGCAATCTGAAAATAATTTAACATAATAAAACATCTGAAAATTAGTTATCAAAATAAATCAATAGCAAATTATATAAGAGACTACTAACTATAGAACAGAATAGAAATGTTTTTTATTCAAATAAACTTTTTTACAAGTGCTTTTGAATCGTCGATGAGTCTACCACTGGTTCGGAATGCCATTCCTGCCAAGAAGAACCAGCAAAAAACTCGGCAGTTGCTCTTTTCAAAATAAGTTTACAATTCAATAGAATAGTTATACAGTTCAATAACTATAAGTAACTATATCTAACTATAGCAAATTATATAAGAGACTATCTTTTCCCTGCGACTTTGTCTACATACTTTTACTATCCCGCAGGAAGTCAGGAACCTTTTATTTAGAGATAAAAGTAACCTATTTTTTTATACTACATCAATGTAAAAAATCACATCTTCCATTGCCCCATTGGGGAATGATAAGAGGACAAACACATTCTCTCATTTTTATATTAGTAACGATTCAATTATTATTAAAATATATTGTCATCTATCTACTTATTTAATTTAATAAGTTCTAATAATTATTATTATACCTACTATTAATACAACATTGATTTGATACTTACCCTAGTAGAAATGACAGCATCTGACTGTGTGCTAGGAGTGCTGCATAAATAAAGTTGTTGGCCCTAAAACAAATTCAAATAATATTAATAAAATATAAGTTATATAGAATAGAAACTAGGCCACACACTGGCACTACCAGAGGCTTAACTCGAATAATATAATATTTTCAACTGCATAAATAATTTTTACTAGTGGTCTGTTTTTTAAACAAAGTTTCATACTTATTACATGTTAACCATTCACTTACTTCTGTTTGCGGAAGTGGTGCATCTACTTCCAACAATTGATTTCCAGATCCCAGCAATGAGATGCTTTCATATTGTGTTTGTTGAGAAGCTTGCCCCTGGCTTGTGTTTGCAGATGTCTGAAGATGTTAGTTACACAGTTATATACCTACAGTTTAAAGCTTATGAAAAAAAATTATGTAACAAAATGAAACATACTTCAAACGGGTTAATTTGCAAATGCCTATCACCAGTAGCAAAGCTTTCTCCACCCATTAACATTAAAATTCTTTCTTCTACTTCATTCAAATCCACCACCTCTGCACCACCACCAGTCTTATTTCGAGCACGATAACGAAGAGCGCTCTTTTTTTTCACGGCGCTCTTTTTATCTGCCCAATACTAAAACAATTTTAAACATATTATTGCACTCAAAGCCAATTAGTGTTTTACTAGTAACCTAATCGTAAATATATAAAATTGACGAAAAACCTTTGTCCACTGTTTCCACGTTTTAACACAGCCTCCCAGACTATTCAGTTGGAGTGCCACTGTCTCCCAGGATCTTCGGGCTGCGTCCCTTGCACTAGGCACTTTAGAGAAACCCTTTGCGAGGCTTGGGTTTCTCTCCAAAAACTCCAAAAGAGACTCAATTTGAGCCCGAGATGGATGCGACGCTCTTTCTGTCTGTGTACTGTGTTGCGAAAGTTGTACATTAATTACACAATTACAGATAAAATAGTAACTAAAGATCAAAATTATAATACTTACTTCATATTTTTACAGAAAATTGCAAATAAACAAACGTACACAAATGTCACTCTCTGACACTCGGTTCGTAAACAAACTTGACTTTTTAATTCGCGGCCATTTTGCGGCAAAGATTCATCGTCATACAGCTAATGTTTAATATTATTTCGGTATTCTATACATTAAAATAATGGAATTTAATTTTAATGTGTACAAATCTTAGTAATAAAACATTAAATCATAGAGTTTATTTGAAATGTGCTCGTATTTTTGTAAAAAATGGATTTCAATATTTTACCGATTCGTTTAATCCTATGGACACATCCCTAGTCGTTCGAGTTCGAATTCCAAACTCACTTCACTTCGCAAGTGCGTGGCCGATGCTTACAGAATACCGAAACAAGGTGAAGTGATTTTCCTTTCGAAGTGAGCTGTCTCACTTGAGTGAGCTTCGATATCGAGATATTATTTTAGTGAATAGCCCTACAGTACGGACTTTATAAGTGAGTTTATAAATGACCCACCCAATACTTCAGGGTACTTTGTTTTGTTAGGCTATAAAGCTGTTTATTGTATGGCTCTTATTATAGTAGAGACGTATTGTCCCGCCAGTGTTTACTTTCAACGATTTTTAAATGGATGTTTTGTTCAGCGGTAATCAAAATAATTTGATTTGTTTTAGTCAAACTATACTATGACGATGTGACCAAACTGTGGAACCAACTCCCATCGACTGTGTTCCTGTTTAATTACAACTTGGGGTTATTCAAGGGGCGGGCCAACAAATTCCTGAAAAGCCGGCAACGCATTGTAGTGCCTCTGGTGCTACAAATGTTCATGGGCGGCGGTAATCGCTTAACTTCAAGTGACCCGCCTGCACGTTTGCTCGCTATTTTTATATTAAAAAAAAAACGATACAGTTATATCCGTATTCCTTTTAAGGGTTCCGTAGTAAACAAGGAACCCTTATAGTTTCGCCATGTCCGTCCGTCTGTCTGTCTGTCCGTCCGTCCGTCCGTCCGCGGTTTAGCTCGGAGACTATTGGTACTAGAAATCTGTAATTTGACAAGGGTATAAATATCAATCACGCCGACAAAGTGGTGAAATAAAATTGTGAAAAATATTTTTTTTAGCGTACCTCCCCTACATGTATAGTGGGGATGAATTTTTTTTCTCGTCTATCCCATAGTGTGGTGTGTCGTTGAATAGGTCATTCAAAAATATTGTGGGTGTGGGCACACCATTTTTCAATTCAGAGATCCGTTTGTGAAATATGATATTTTAAAGTGCTAAATTTTATTAGAGTCAAGTGCCCTCCCCCCCCCCCCCCCCCCTCTGCCAGCTAAATGGTTGTATATAGGATTCAAGAAAAAATTCTCAGTAGTAGTATATATAACGAATTTTAAAGGAAAACTATCACGGCTAAGTAGGGTTCATTAGTTAAGGAGTTATGTCTGTTTTTTCTAAGTTATGTATTACACGTAGTGTAAGTTGCATATTTTGTAGTGTATTAGTTATAGTATTTAAACCATGGAACTCAAAATGTATTCAATATTCATAAATAAAGTAAAAGCACTATCCTAGGTCAGCAATAATATTTGAGACTTTCAACTACTGAACCCTACACTGCGCGTGGCCCGACACGCACTTGGCCCGTTTTTACTTTTTATAAATATTATTTAACTATCCTCGATATCAATAACGTCATGATGTATCGTGATCATAATAAAACAGGAGGTTATTTATCAAATATCCAATCTAATTTGCTACCTTCCTCTAACGGCTAACCGTTAGTCCTGATTTTTCTTACGCAGATATCAGTCGCTAGGTGCTAGTGCTATTATTTTAATATCTGGAAAAACATCCATGGACCCAAGTTGTTTCACTCTAAGAGAGCAGGTTCTGGGGACCTGATAAAAAAAACAGATAATGGACACTAACTACTGAGCTATATATAAATGTGGAGGCCAAAATCTTTTCACCATTTTCATTTTCCCGTTTTGCTCGATCACTTCTATAGCGTACGTGGAAAAAATGAATGGCTCTTTTCGGGTATCCACAAAGCTTTGATATGAGGTTTTACAAAAGACTTGCACAGAAATCCATTTGGCCCCGGTAACGCATTGGTGATTCCTGTGATGTTTCAGAATTCAGATGCCTATGGAAAACTGTAATCATCTGGATCAGGAATTCATAGTATACCTAGTGGAGACACCGATATTGTTTAGATTTGCTATTGTTTTGTTTCCTCATCTTGTGTAAATAACGCCGAGGACTCCAGTACTAACATGTAGGATAGGGAAGTCGTATGTTCTTATATTTTGTTTTTAGTCTACTTTACGGATCACCAATGATAAAATAATCGTATGATTACAAATTGACAACCTCTTTGGCGCAGACTGCCATAACACTTCTCCGTTAACCCGCTAGCGTTTTAGACTGCATCGTCTAATAGTTCTCTTCCATCAGGTCTAATCGCAGTCAAGGGCTACTTTTCATCGAAAAGAAAAACGCATTATTAAATTCGAAATAAATATACTATTCTTGAATTTATGACAAGCATACAAGAATGGAAGTAATTAGCTTTATCCTGTATTCTGTATTATAATTAGCAGTTGTTACATTGATAAGCGTCAGCGTTTATAAAAGCAACTGCTAAGTTTCTTGCCAGCTCAGCTGAACCGATTCTAGAGTCTTCATTGAAGCCGCAGGTTGACCTATATGAGTTAAAGAGTTCGATCACAAGACCTAACAATTAGATTGTGTAACGCCCTAACCAGTTGAATGTGACGTGGAAACGCACGAAACGATGATTGACTTCGCGTAGGCAGGTGCGGACGTGACGTGAATTTTATGCGCAATTTTATACCAACGCGTAAAAAGCTTCCATCGTGAAAGATACATAACACTGCTCCCGTTCGCAGTACAAACGATTTTGTCATGGTGGATCTTTTGCATTTTTCGAGGCGTGAAAATTTTTTCGACGGGTCGAAAATAGATGCTGCGGTTTTGCTATCAAATAGTGGGCTGTTGCATTCTTTTTTATTTTTGGTGCACCTACGTTTTCTTTTTTATTAATAACTAGATGATGACCGCGACTTCGTCCGCGTGGATTAAGGTTTTTTGATTCCCGCAGGAACCCTTTAATTTTCCGGGATAAAATATAGCCTAAGAATAGTATATAGTATAGTTGACCGAGCGAAGCGAGGTCTCTGAGTTAACTAGAGCGATTTGCACTTGTCCGTCCGTCCGTCCGTCCGTCTGTCAGAGCCTTATAACTTTTGAATTACTGAACGTAATTACTTCAAATTTAGATATAATATGTAAACCGATGGCCTCCAGCCGAAAATGGCTTAAAAAGTTATAAAAATCTTTATTTCAGGGGGGCTCTCATAGAAGCGAATGCGAAGTAAAAAAATAAATATCGCGTTACATAAAATTGTTACGTATCATTTTAAAGATAATTTTGAACTGAGTACAAAAATATTTTTTTTTTAATTTTTCCCTTAAAATTGACGAAATGGGGGGCTTTCAAAGTGGCGATTTTATACGCTCGCTCGAAGACGCTCTCTAGGAAAATCCGCTATGGATTTTCAAACTGATTTTATGTTTTTAGGTCACTTATATCCTGTACTTGAACAACAAATACTAAAATTATATGAATATTATAAAGAAACGAGATTATTTAATTTTTAATGTACATCAGTAATTCATATAGCATCAACATAGCTTCACAATAATGCTAATAGATGGCGCAGTCAGTAACTATTCCCATGGAACTACGAGTTACGACTAACGACCTATCCCAAAAACAGTTTTGCGTCGACCATTATTATTTAGTTACTTATTATAATACAATAATTGTATTGTAATTTTTTTTGTACCATATTATTCAATTAAAATTATTTTTTAGTTAAATTTTAGTTAAATATTGTATATTTTCTATTCGCGTCGATAGATGACGATTTGTACAGATGCCCGTAACCCGGTTTCACTCGTTAGTACCTACATAATAATTCAATGTTTTCACTAACGTTCCCTAACCTTTACGGGCTACCTATAAGTTAGGTGATGTTTTCTGTCAACTTATTTATCACGATCCTGTACGGGACACCTAAAAGGATATTGGGACGGATGTTAGGACTTAGGATTGTATTTAGGAGCTACCTACGTTAAGAGACTCCTACTTAGGGGATGATTTAGGTATGTTTGGTGAAAACGGGCATAATAATAATGTCAGTTTTGGTTATCATGTATCGATTGAATGAATAATCATGGGATACCGTTACCGCGAGGTCTCAGTTCGGGGCGAACCACTAGTTAATTCAGGGTAAAATCTATCTCCATTCCAAATTTCAGCCAAATCCGTCCAGTAGTTTATGCGTGAAAGAGTAACAAACACACACACACACACACAAACTTTCGCTTTTATAATATTGGTGTGATAACAGGCTTGATGACGATGGCAGTTCGGGGTAATCCTGCTATGCGGCCGGGGTTGTGCTTATCTGATACAGATCGATCCTATGGAAGGAAGCTTTTGATGACCTCCCTAACGCAGTGGTGAGCACAGCTGTCTCTCATTGTGATTTTTTGTCGCCGTGACTTTTTGTCGCTGTCACTTACAGCCCACGATGCGCCCACTGTGCACTGTTTTAAGGCCAGCCGCATGTCTCTGGGCGACAAAATGCGCTCTTTTTTTAAATTGATTTCAAGTGACGTCAGTTGCTGGAACTATTTGTCGCCGTATTGTCGTGTCTCTACAGTGAGCGCACTTCCATATACCTCCTACATTCCATATAATACACTTTCATAGCACTCCACTTGGCGACAAAAAGTCACAATGAGCGACTGGCCTAAGTGGGAGATCTTTTTTTGGTGGATTGTGAAGCTTATCCTAAAATCAAGGAAATTTCAGTTGGTAATTTACTGCTGCTTTAGAAGGTTTTAGAGTTCCTTGTGTTACAATTACCAATTTTTTTTGTAGATACAGGTAAGTTATTTCACAGGCGTATTTCTAATATCTATCTATTTCTCCGCGTATTTTTTTGTGATGATGTTTGCAACGAAAATTTTATCGCATACGTTACGTACAATACCTAGTGTAGTGCAAAACGTATTAACACCTTTGTATGCCGTTATTTAGGTCGCACTGACTTTATAGGGCTTCCTTCATAGTCCAGTGTGAGTAATGTCTGCATAAAGGTATTTGAATGATATCAGTAGAATACGAGTGCTAATCCTTATTATGATATCCTTAAATATTATGACGGCAATGACATCAAAAAGGCTGAACTCCGTTACGAACTATAACGCATAGAACAGAAATTTTAACAAAGTTCCTCTCCAAACAGGCTCAAAACAACTAATAAATGTGCGAGTTTTTATTTACGTTTTCGACGGTTATACCGCTGTGAAAGGTTGACATAACTGTCATCCTTTCACAGCGCAGTACGTCATTTTTTAATATTTTTCTGCGAGCTTGTCGTTCTAATGCGACGACGATCCTGCAAAGTCGGCCTTTAAAGGCTTACTAAAAATGGCTTATCACCGCATCGACTAGTGCGTTTCTAAGCGTTATAGTTCGATGAATATACCCTATTTATTCATTAAGAAGAAAGCCAGAGGCGGCTTAGCCCAAATACCCACGTGAGGAAGGGCTTTAATAGGCCTCAAAGGAATTCAATAAAGGGTCTAGATAACTAGCACTATCCCAAATTGCTTGAGATATTGTGATTATGTAGGAACTTTAATATTCCACATATTATATTAACTTACTAAGTTATTAGGGATATCTATTAGGACTCTATTATTGGTAAATTTATTTATGGCTTTTGCCGGCGTAACCCCATATATTTTTCAGGAATAAAAAGTATGTCACTCTCCAGATCCTTACCTATACACATGCAAAAAATTATATCGGCCCATTGCTCGGTTGCTGCGTGATTGAAGGACAAATAATTAAAAACAACACACATGTCACAGCTGATGCCCGTGGCTTCGTCCGTGTGGATTTAGTTTTTTAAAATCCCACGGGAACTCTCTGATTTTCCGGGATAAAATGTAGCCTGTGTCATTCTCCAGCTTCTCAACTATATCCTTGCAAAAAATCCGTAGCTCTGTTGCGGCGTGATTGAAGGACAAACCAATAAACCAACAAACTAACACACTTTCGCATTTATAATATTAGTATGATATGATTAGTATGAAGTATGATAACTATAATAATATGATGTTAAAATTAAAAATTAAAACTTACCTGAAATCACGGAAAACTGGATGTAGCATCCGTCATAATGATATTGTTCGTATTTCATCCGTATTCATAATAACGAATCGATTGACACCTCATTCGTCAAAATCGACTCAGTAGTTTAGGCGCTACGGCTAAACATACGTAAATACAAACATACATGCATCGACGGCTCAAATCATAACCCTTTCTTTTGACTTTGCCGTAGTTGGGTAAAAATCAAACCTGAGCAGGATCAAAAACTACTAAGAATACATACTATACATAATTATGTAGCCACATAATTACACTATAGCTGTTTTAGGTAAAACCAAACATTTTCCTGGTCACTTCATTATACATTTATAGGACCCTAGAGTGGTGTTAAGGGCTAAAAACTGTTAAAGTCCTTTGTAAACATGAGTTTAATGAAGACAGACTTCAGTACATACAAAAGAAAAAAATTTAACTGTCTGTCTGTGTTTTTGAAATAATCACTTCTCATCAAGCTCATAATATGGTTATTATTTGAAGAATAGCATTATCCAAAAACACTTTTTTTTTATTTTTTTGTCTGTATTTGTATAATACGCCTCGTATGGTATGTAATTAACATTTGTATTATTAAGTTGCACGATACGATTTCATAATTGCACAAACTTTTCAACGCAAAGATTACACCAGTAAATCACATACGGCAAACATATTAATTAGAACTGTACTCAAAACGCAGTAATTTCCCCTCAGCGCAATTATCCACTACAGTGGAAAACAAATTAGCGCAAATAAAGTCTGAAACAAACAAAACGCGAAATGCTCAAAACGGCGACTAGAAGCTACGGCGGCAACCCAACAACAGGGTCACACTGAGAGTCGTGACCTCTTTCAATGACAAAGGATTTGAAATTAGATGTGTCTAACGGATTGTGCTTGGGCCGCAGGATGTCATATTTACCGCGCGTATACGCGTGTACCTTTTGTACCTAACGTAATAAATGGAGCCCTGAGTGTAACTCTTCAAGTAAAACTAACTGTGCGTTAATCTGTCATTTCGTATGAAAAATGGGCTCAGTAGTTTTTCAGGAAAATTGTGACTTTTTGAAAATATTCCTACGCCCCCTTACCTATGTATATGGAAAACATATCTTAGACTGAGATCGTGCTCTGATCGTACTCTGGCTCTGCTCAAGACCCAAGATGGAGTTAAAAAGAGACACAAATATGTCCTGACATAAAACTGTCTCGTTTTAACTCAGTCTTGAGTCTGAGCTGAGCGAGAGTGCCGTCTATAGATCTGAGCCTTAGAACTTGCCCAGAAGAGAAACGCTCTCAATACAAGAGATCGTATTAAAAGCGGTCCGTAAGGTTTTCAGGAAAATGTTAGTAAAATAATTAATAAACGCATTTGTACGCTTTTTTTAACCCTATTAAGTCTAACGTAGGAGCCGATCCTTCCGTCGCAGATAAAAACAGCTGCGCTTTGACGCCATCCCGATCCATTAGTATTTTGAAGCTAAGCTTAGCCTAAGCTCAGATAAGCTAAACTAAGCCTAAGCTTAGCTTAGCAAGGCGTGTTTTGCAGTGCTAAAACATGGCTAAAACCTTCATACAGTTCCATGTATTAGAACTCGTGGAAGCCGCGTTCCACTTACCGTCGCGCGTTGTATGTGCTTCACGCTGAAATCAAATTAACGGCGTGCAAAGTGGCGCTAAAAACGAAACGGCAATTAAAGAAATATTAAGAAAGAATAAACATTACTCTAAGGAAATTGAGGTAGCACTCCTTATGGCATTTAAATTGGCCATTAAATTTCAAACGCTCTATTTTTTAACCGCCTCCACAGGCTTCCACTATCGGATCTAATATGAGTGCCAAATGACTTTAAGTCTGAATCTATTAATACGGGTACTGTACGAACAATTTATAATTATTAATACGGTTACCGTACGAACAATTTATAATTATTCGTACAGAAGTCGGACGAATAATTTTGGTCAAATATTTGAATCGTGCTACCTGAATTTGGGGGAGGGGAGGGGGAGGGAGGGAGGGGCCCCCCTTTAGTCTTGCCATAATTCGCTTAGTGAAGGAGTGAAGGTAAAAAAATAGTGGGAGAGGGGAAAAGGAGTAGAGGAAGCTTAGAAACCCCTCCAAATTAATTTTTCATTCCAATTCAAACCGGGGTCTTTTATGTTCTAACCTAACCTAACCTAACTTTAGTTTTGGCACAGTCTGGTGGTTCTCCCAACGTGTAACAGTGTAACTAATTAAAAAAATTGACAAATAAAAAACAAGCTAATCATCCAATTCATTCTTAATTAAAAAAAAATTCTACATGTGGAATTTAAAAAATAAAAATGAAAATAGAAAAAGAAATGAAAATAGAAAATTCAGTCTGTCGAGCCGGGATTCGAACCATCGACTGTTAACTATTAGGCGACTGCATAAGCCACTAGGCTACAGAGTACTGATATAGTACCGCGAAAATAACGAACACAATGCCTTCAAAAAAAATTGAAGAACTGTACGAATAAATATAATTTATTCGTCCAGTACCCGTACAATTAGTCACTCCGTGACTTTAATCGCACTCTATGACTCTTAGACTTCTAGCTAATAAAGCATTTCATGGGATTAGAGATTAGCATAGTAACTATTGTGTATATTATATTTAAAACCTAGATTATATACGAGTCAGGTTTAATTTTTGCAGGAAGAATTTTTCGTGAAATTTATTTTTTATACAATATATTTCAAAATTGACAGAATTTCGGGGGTGGTCTGCCAGCACTGCGCTTTCCGGTGCGGGGTCGCCACTCTAGCACATTGGGACAACTATCAGTTCTTTGAACAACACATACTTAGATATAAAATAATTACTTATGACATACTTTTCTTACACGTTAGGTAAGTTAATCGACATTCTAAATAAATAAGCGTCAGAGGAGTCGGAGAAAACGCCACAGACATTAACGGTGACGAAGGTACTTTATGATGTTAGACATAAAATTTAATTTGACTTGTCATTTGCGGTTTAACTGACATGGCGTAACGACGGACTAATAAAAGTGACGGTTTGTTTTTATTACGTTTTGATTAAAATAAAATATCTTTAGTTAATTAGTTCAGTGGCTCTGGTGCAGCTCTCCAAGTCGACGTCAATTATGCGTGAAATAAATAATAATAGTTTTAAAGTAACTAGCTTTTGCCCGCGCCTTCGCTTGCGTTAAGTTCGATTTCCTTTCTTAGCGGATGCCTACGTCATAATAGCTGTGTATCTGTATGCTAAATTTCATCCCTATATGTCCAGTTGTTTAAGCTGTGCGTTAATAGATCAGTCAGTCAGTCAGTCACCTTTTCCTTTTATTTTAAAGTAATACCTAACTGCAATATCTTGTTAGGGCTTCTGGAAGATATCTCTTCCTTAGAGATATACTGTGTTAGTGATAAGTTTAAGTTTTTCTTACTATATTAATAAATCTGTCCTTTACAATAGACATTAATTATTAGAAAAAGTTACGATATTCTCCACTAGTTTTTCCGTGACTTCCTGAGTTATGTTTCGGTACTTATTTATATTAAATCTGTCTTTTATAAAATAAATTATCTTGTAGAAAAAGTTACGATTTATTCTCCACTAGTTTTTCCGTTACTTCCTGAGTTAAGTTTCGGTACTTAATTATATTATATTTTATTTTATTTTATTTATTTAGGAAAACCAACGGCTTATAATTCTATATATACTTAAGTAATAATGTAACTAACAGCTAATAATAGGTTTTTGCAGGTAAATACTAAATACACACAGGAGTACCTGGATAGACAAGAAAGATTCTGAAAGTTGTATATATACTTTAAGAAATTAAGGATGCACTAGACTGGATTAATAACTTAGTTAAATTCCTACGTAAACTATTCAAATTGCCACGAAACAAGTCAACAAATTTACTTATTTCGTTAGATGTTCACCTCTTTGGAAATTTAATAATTTATTGGAAAATTTGGATAATTTTATACAAAATATTCTATCTGAAATCTTAAATTGTCCGATAGATGATCAAGTATGGGCCCAGGCTTCTCTTCCGATCAGGTATGGAGGTCTGGGAATCCGCAAAATTTCTAGTGTCTCTCTGCCAGCTTTTCTTTCCTCTGCTTATAGTACACACACTCTCTTTGAAAAAATTATATCCCAGTCTTTGGGATCAATTGAGGTGTCGTACTTGGCAGAGGCAAGAAATGGTTGGTCAGCAAGTAGCCCAAATCAATTGCCGGTTTCTCTTCCTTCCCAGAGACAGTGGGATGACATTATTTGTAAAAAAACTTTTGACGCAATGTTAATGCAAGCAAATTCCAAAGACCGTGCTCGTCTTCTCGCTGTCTCTGCGAAAGAATCCGGACACTGGCTCCATGCTATCCCTTCTGCTAATCGGGGCACTCTTTTAAACCACGCCACTCTTGCAGTGGTAGTTGGTCTTAGGCTTGGCGCCAAAATAACCCAGCCTCACCGTTGCCACTGCGGTGACCACGTCGACGCTTACGGTCATCACGGGCTCTCCTGTTCGAAGAGCGCTGGTCGTTTCTCCCGCCACAATGCCCTCAACGACATCATCCGCAGGTCTCTTGCTACTGCTCACGTGCCAGCTGTATTAGAACCTATTGGTTTGGCACGTAGTGACGGCAGGAGACCTGATGGTATGACGCTTGTTCCTTGGAGGACAGGGAGGTCGCTTGTGTGGGATGCCACCTGTGTAGATACTCTAGCTGCTTCCCACATCCATGCGATCTCCTCTGTGGCGGGTGCAGCGGCTACTAGCGCCGAACAGGCTAAGAGGCGCAAATATGAGAAACTTGACAGTGGTTTCATATTTGCGCCTTTTGGTGTAGAGACCCTGGGGCCGTGGGGCCCGGAGGCTCGCGCACTTTTTTTAGAGATATCAAAAAAGGTGATCGAGTCTACCGGGGATCCAAGAGCTGGCAGCTACCTTGGCCAAAGGATTAGCCTGGCCATCCAAAGAGGTAATGCTGCCAGCATCTTGGGTACTATGCCACACTGCGGTGGCTTGGATGGGGTTTTAGATTTTAATTAGTTTTTATTTTAGTTTTAATTTTAGAATTAAATTTAGGTTTATAGTATTGTATATATGAAATTTTCTATCCAGATTTTAGATAATAAAACCAAAAGAATACCTTGAAATTATATGCACTAATGTATATTATAGACTTGTCACATTAGGTTCATTGTAAACAGAATTTAAAAGGCGAGAAGCACGAATAATAAATGAGTTATATCTGTAATTGGTTTTAGTTCGGGGAATATTAAATATCTTATTATTTCTAGTCACACGGAGTAAGCGTCGTGAAGGCACTATTATACCTAGCTTCGCAAGTAGTTCCGGACAGTCAATTGACCCCCTGACTATCTTGAGTAGAAAGCAAATATCAGCAATATTTCTACGTATGTAAAGAGGTACAAGGTGTAATTCGGAACAGGCTTTAACATAAGATGTTTTTGGAAGGTGAAATTTTTGATTTAGAAATCTAATGAATTTGCGTTGGATACTTTCAATTTTATTAATGTGAACTTGATATGCAGGGTTCCATATTTGGCAAACGTATTCAAGATGACTGCGGACCAAAGAACAATAAAGAACCTTTATGGTTTTCATTTTCTTAAATGGTTTCGTAGCGCGAATAATAAAACCTAAAGCTTTGTATGCTTTACTCACAATAGCATCTACGTGCTGGTTTAGAATCAGTTTAGAGTCTAGTCGCACTCCAAGATCCCTTATTGTGTCAATTCTAGTTAATAATTGATGTTTTAGACTAAAGTCATAACAAAAAGGATCTTTTTTCCTAGTGTAAGATATCAAATTACATTTCGATACATTAAGATCAAGTTTATTTTCGATACAATAGTTATCAAATCTGAGCAAATCATCTTGCAAAAGCTTCGCTTCTGTAATGTTGTTCACTGGACGGAAAACCTTCAAGTCATCGGCGAAGAGTAAGAATTTGGAATTAATAAAGCATTGATCTATATCATTGATGAAGATGATAAATAGGAAAGGTCCCAGCAAAGACCCTTGAGGTACACCAGAGGGTACTGGCATCCAGTTGGATTTGAAACCATTGAGCACCACTGATTGTAACCTGTTATACATGTAGGATGAAAACCAACGGTACAAGTCTCCTCTGATCCCGAGAGAAGCTAGTTTTTCCAAAAGCAGGCTGTGGTCGATTTTGTCAAAGGCTTTACTGAAATCCGTATACACAACATCCACTTTGATCATGATTATCCAGTCTATCTGTCAGATAGTCAGAGAACAGTATTAAATTTGAGACTGTCGATCCGCCCTTTAAGAAGCCATGTTGGTTAGGAATAAATTGTGATTTTAGAGCATTGTAGCATTGATTGTATACTATACGTTCAAAAATCTTTGCAATTAGGCAAAGTTTAGAGATGGGCGATAATTTTCCACTGCTTTTTTAGAGCCTTTTTTATGAATGGGTGTAATGTACGCAGATTTCCATATAGAAGGCATGTAACCTTCATGGATCGATCTCTGAAAAAGGATAGAAAGAGGAGTGGCTAGAGTAAATGAGCAATTAATTAGAAAACAAGCTGGAATTTCATCAGGACCAGCGGATTTATTGTATTTCAAGGCTTGAAGTGCTTTTGCAATATGGCAGGGTACGATCTCAATTGCAAAAATGTCACTCGTTACTAAGTTATTTGAGGCGTTTACTTGCATACACGTCGGTGAAGTTTATGATTGTTGGTATGTTGAATGAAAGTAAGAGGAAAAGAGTTCGCAGATGCCAGTCCCAGAGTCAGATGCCTGTTTAGAGTACGCCATGGACTTAGGATAGAAGCTAATTGAACGATTTGCTAAACTACGTTTCATATGAGACCAGAAAACTTGTTGAAGGTGAGTTGGTCTTCCAAGTTTCCGTATTTGCGATATTTCGTAAATACTTGTATTTTTCTTTAATTGCCTTAATGAGCGGTACACTATTCTATATTAAATCTGTCTTTATAAAATAAATTATCTTTTAGAAAAAGTTACGATTTATTCTCCACAAGTTTTTCCGTTACTTCCTGAGTTAAGTTTCGGTACTTAATTATATTAAATCTGTCCTTATAAAATAAATTATCTTTTAGAAAATGTTACGATTTATTCTCCACTAGTTTTTCCGTGACTTCCTGAGTTAAGTTTCGGTACTTAATTATATTAAATCTGTCTTTATAAAATAAATTATCTTTTAGAAAAAGTTACGATTTATTCTCCACTAGTTTTTTCCGTGCCTTTAAAAACCTTTTAAAACTGCTTTCTCACTCTATAGGTCCTCAAAACTATAGGTATGTATACCCATGTAATAAATCACGTCGATCCGTTGTTTCGTTGCTGCCTTATTGAAAGACAAACCAATATACAAACACACTTTCGCATTTTATATTACTAGGAGGGATGTTTAGGTATGTAGTGTAACCCTTAAATTTAGTGGGTATGTAGGTTGGTATGGTTTCATGGTACGTTTGCTTTTATGGTGCCCCATATAATGTATTATTACACTTAATAGCATTGCCCACATATACGACCCAATATTAAATAAAATATATTGTAGGTACAGCTAAGCTCTTAATATGATTACTATATTAACTACCTTATGTATAAAAGCTAACTTTTGCAAGCAGTTTCGTCCGCGTGGATTTAGGTGTATATTCTGATATTTCCAGGAATATAGATCCCACCAAAAACATTTTCATGTAAAATGTTACCAAGACGAGACCATATGGCTCGCACTCAAAAAGTTATCAGATCTCATATAGAGCCAAGCTTCTAACTCTACAAGCCCTAACTTCACAAACTCTACACCTTAGTCAAAATATGTGGCTTGGCCGTTTCGTTTCTGACCTAACCTAACGAGGACGGAGTCGTGAACCAAAAATAGTAGTCGGCAAGGTAAAATATAAAAGTATAAATTCAAGAGAAAATGAAACTTTTCATAGACAAATCCCATTTAAATGAGAAGAATAGGCCCGCCTGAGCAATTTAAAGCGGCAAGACCGAAAGGGTAAACTCTTAATCTAATTAATTTGTCACAGGAAATAGGCTTTTCGTTGGTCACGATTTATTGCTTTGACTTAGCCTTCTGAGAACAAGTTCAAAATACTTGTTATAAATTCGCTCGCGACTTTAGTGGTGATATCGTGGTGATATCCAAGCGGGAAAAAATTCCACAACCTTTTCAAAGGTCCCTGTTTCGAATTCACGCACTATGAACTTTTCGGAGCTATGTGTGTTCTATTAAGGATGAGCGAAGTTCTCCATAATGTTCTCAAAAGTGTGTGCAAATTTTTCAAGGGTTCCTATTTCTAATTTCAGGCACCCTTACTTTTCTCAGCCACTATTAACTTTTCGGAGCTATGTGTTTTAGTGTTCATTAATTTAACGGTGAACGAAATTCTACATTCAAATTCAAATTCAAATTATTTATTTGCCAGATTGAGTACATTTAAGATCTTAACAATTATAATACATTCGCTTCAATCCAAAATTTTTCTGTGGGAGCATCCTAATTTCTGCGGGTAGTTTGTTAAAAATCTTTATGCACATAACGTAACAATTTTTCCGACACAGTGCCGTTATGTTCTCAAAGGTCACTTGTCTAGTGTAGACTGTGGTGGACTATAAGCCCTTCTAATTCTGAGAGTATACTCGAGTCCAGTTGTTGAGATGATGATAATATGATAGTATCGTGGGGAAAAACGTGCAAACGGGTTAAATAACAAAAAGCTTTGATATAAAAACCGTGTCTTAGCTTCGATGTGTGTAAGCCCTTATAATAAGGGCAGTTCCCACGTGCATCCCGCTTCGATACCCACCAGTGCACAGGTCACGGTCTCCCAAGTACTTCAAACAAATTACAAAGTTTCTAAATCATACATTATTTGCTACATAAGCTAGCACTTCAGTACAAAATAAATTATATGTTAAGGAGAAAAGCCTATTTCGTATCTAATCACGTGATTTAAGATGATGGTGTTATTTTTTTTTTTTTTTTTACTTGAACTAATGGATGCCCGAGATTTCGTGGGAAATCTTTGTTTTTCCGGAACTAAAAGTACATCTATCGGATTTTTTATGAAAAGCCTAGGATCCTAAAATTATATAGCGGATAAGGTGCGATATTATTATTTAACTGATAAACTGTCTATTTTAAAAGTGAAATAGTAAAAGAACACCAAATCAAACCTTTAAAGCTTAAACAAAATCAAAGCACCGCAAGCCTTCACCCACTATAATCCACGTAGCTTTGTGATAAAGATTTCCTAATCTTTTCGAGTATAAACCAACCATATTGCCTGCCTAGTGCCGGAACACTAATATCACTTGGCCGCACGTCTTTGACGGAAGGGTGGTTACTAGCCACTCCCAAAGACATTATCCCATTTTAGCAATGAAATCAAAAATTCAATGTATGGAAGTGATAGCCTAGTGGTCGCAGGTTCGATCGACGTGCCTCTGACTTTTCGGAAGTATGTGTGCTAAACCAATTAAATATCCTGAGGACCTGGAGAGTGACATAAGCTATTTTGTATCCCGGAAAATCAAAGATTTCCTGAGGGATTTAAAAAACTAAATCCACGCGAACGAAGTCGCGGGCATTAGCTAGTTTCTCCATAAATAATGATCTCGAAGGGGTGCGAAGTCCGCCAATTCGCATCGGGCCGACTATGTCCTATAACCCTTCTCTAAGAAGAGATCTGCTCTCAGCAGTGATGGGTTGCTGATGATGATGATGACGATTATAATGATTATAACCCTTCTTTAAGAATAGACCTGCGCTCAGTAGTGAGCCGTTGATGGGTGGCTGATGATGATGAGATAACTCTTTTAAGATGAGACAGAGAAGAGATAATATGTTAAAACGTTGCCAACTTAGTTTCTGCGAACAATGTCATTCAGTCCGCTGTTCGTCCGATAATTGCTTTAGAGACGAGTCACGACTACGAGGCCTATAGGCACCGGGTCTGACGACACTGAATAGCTTTGCAAGTTTAGAACATTTGCCTATTAGCACGAGAGACAGACGATTAAATCGATTTAACAAAAAGGTAAGGACTAATTGGATAGGTGCCTATGTGATAATTAGATAATTAATTCGTCCTTTTTAACTGACTTGAAAAAGAAAAGGTTGCGAGAGTTAAAAATAACTTTTAAATCTCTTATTTTAGATCTTATGCCCGTTTTCATAAACCATAACTAAATCATGCTCATTCTGCTTAGTGCCTATTTCATCATCGCTGAATAATGGACGTTCTGACAGTTTATGTATTGAAAACCTGTCCAAAAATCATTCGTTGGTTAAACCTTACTCGGCAATAGTAAACTGGCACCTAAACTCCTAACTCCGCAATCTGAGACGCGATCATAATAAATGCGAAGCAGTTTCTGTTTCTTGGTTTGTTCTTGAATCACGCCTGTATGGTTGAGAACTTGGAACGTTACATAGGCTACTCTTTAAAAATTATTTAAAAAACCACTGTGAATTAAAAAAATTATTTTTAAACAATAAGCTTTTAAAAGCTGGCAACATCGTCAGACTCTGGATAATATCATCTAGGACCAGAGTACTTGTCAAGGCGAATCAAACGAGTCCAAACTCGATGGGGTTTACAGATGCAGGGATTACAGAGTTGCCAAAACTACCTTCCGCCTTCATCATCAGACCCTGGATATCATCTAGGACCAGAGTACTTGTCAAAAGAAATCAAACAAGCCCAAACTTAGTAGGATTGGAATAAAATGTTATTACAGAGTTGCCAAACCACCTTCCGGCTTCATCATGAGACCCTGAATAGCATCTAGAACCAGAGTACTTGTCAAGACGATTCAAACGAGTCCAAATTCGACGAGGTTGCGTCGTTAATTACAGAGATCCCATAGCCATCTTTCAGCATAAGATCAGCTCCATACCACAATAATATTGCATTGTCATCTGATTTACATACTTATCGGAAATCGGGAAGTGGTTCTAATTCATCTTGCAAGATTTGATCTAAACATACATACATACATTGCAAGTTAAATAAAACTTGTAATAACTTCACGCGGAAGAAGTCGTGGCTACAAGCTACTTTATAATATTAAGAAAGAAAGAAGAAAGAAATGCCTTATAAATGTTACCTAAAAATATTAATACTCTCAACTTTCAAGTCATGTAGAGACATTCCATATAATGAATGATCCTACTATTCATAACTGCTACTCAAGTAACGCCAGACGGACCGACGGAATAATTTATTACAACATTAGTACAAGGCGATGTTTTAAGTTATTAAGACATTTACTCATGTTAATGGTACTTCAAGAGGCTTGGAAATTTATGTATTGAGATATATTATTCAAGACCAACCAAACCAAAAGATTTCCTATCGACTTTCTGTAAATAGAAGGAAACTCACAGCTCACTCAGACAGAATCAATCGTGGAGAATAGTTGCACGCCCTTTGAAACTATCGTTTTGATCTGTTTCCATGTTTAATTGGTTATAGTTGAGAGGTGATTTAGTTGGTGTACATGGCGAAACTATAAGGGTTCCTTGTTTACTACGGAATCTTAAAAACACGACCTCCTGCTGCTCACTATTTAAGGAAAAATAGCTGGCCGAAGCGGTCTTCCAGGACCTTTCAGGACCAGGCATAGCCCTAATCATTGCCAACCTCCGATAGGAGACGGAACTACAAGAAGAAGAATAAATTAAGTCATATTGATTTAATACTAGTGGTTCGCCCCGAACTGAGACCTCGCGGTAACGGTATCCCATGATTATTCATTCAATCGATACATGACGACCAAAACTGACATTATTATTATTATGCCCGTTTTCACCAAACATACCTAAATCATCCCCTATGTAGGAGTCTCTTTACGTAGGTAGCTCCAAAACACAATCCTAAGTCCTAGCATCCGTCCCAATGTCCTTTTAGGTGTCCCGTACAGGATCGTGATAAAGAAGTTGACAGTAATCATCACATAACTTATCATAGGTAGCCCGTAAAGGTTAGGGAACGTCAGTGAAAACATTGAATTATTATGTAGGTACTAACGAGTGAAAACGGGTTAGGGGCATCTGTACAAATCGTCATCTATCGACGCGAATAGAAAATATACAAAATGATATTTAACTAAAGAATAATTTTAATTGAATAATATGTTATTATATTATGTACCTAAATAATAATGGTCGACGCAAAACTGTTTTTGGGATAAATCGTAGTCGTAACTCCTAGTTCAATGGAATAGTTAATGACTGCGCCATCTGTTAGCATTATTGTGAAGCTATGTGAAATTTACTGATGCTCATTAAAAATTAAATAATCTCGTTTCTTTATAATATTCATATAATTTTAGTATTTGTTGTTCAAGTACAGGATACAAGTGAAGTAAGAAAATAAGTACAACTTGAAAATATATAGAAAATTTTCCCAGAGAGCGTCTTCAAGCGAGCGTATTAAATCGCCACTTTGGAAGCCCCCCATTTCGTCAATTTTAGGAAAAAAATAAAAAAAAAATACGGTTGTACTCTGTTCCAAATTGTCTTTAAAATGATACACAGAAAACCTATGAATCTCAAATAAAAAAAAATTTCTTCGCATTCGCTTCTATGAGAGCCCCCCTGAAATAAAGATTTTTATAACTTTTTAAGCCATTTTCGGCTGGAGGCCATCGGTTTACATATTATATCTAAATTTGAAGTAATTACGTTCAGTAATTCAAAAGTTATAAGGCTCTGACAGACGGACGGACGGACGGACGGACGGACGGACGGACGGACAAGTGCAAATCGCTCTAGTAAACTCAGAGACCTCGCTTCGCTCGGTCAACAAAGAGATCATAATCTGTTCTCCATTTCGGAGATATAGAATAAGAGTGAAGTCAGTTCTAGGTTCCTGTGCTGACGTTTGTCACTGATCCAATCATGGAATCATGCCTCTACCCATGTACATTGTAAATACACCTTGAGAGCCCTTGTTTACAGATGTCCGCGCAACGTTAAAAATAAACGCACAATTTAAGCGTATTTTCATTTGGGCTCGGTGACACGCTGCGCACAACAGATAAGTGCCTGTCGATGGAAAATGACATGTTTCATTACAATACTCCATTAATTTTTGCGGGGCAACCGTCTATTTTTGGCACACTTAATTTATCCATGTCACCATGTACAAACATCATTGTGATGGAAAGTAAACATATGCCTTATTATATTGATTCAATTATACATTTAATTATTAATAGCCTGTAGAGCAGCGATAACTTAATGTGTTAGTATTCGGGGGGTCGCAGGTTCGATCCCGGGCACGCACTTCTAAGGTTTCGGAGTTCTTTTCTGAGAGAAGACCTGCGCTGCGTAGTGAACCGTTAATGGGTTGCTGATAATGATTTAACTATCGTTTAATTTATAATTAGTAAAATTCAAATTGAAAATATTTCTATTTTCACATACATAATGTGCTAATTCTAAGTACAAAATTTCTAAACTGAAGTGACATGTCTAAATCACATGCTATCTCTTTAATATGCTCCCTTTGAAAAGGATAGTACTAAATATAAACCTGACAATTTGTAAGTAATACAATAAATGTAGTCGTCTAGAATAAGAACAACAACAATGTTTTCTACATTTGTTTAGGTGTAGGTTATATAAATTTTATATTACCTGCACCATTAAGTTTTCTGTGATTTAAGTACAACACATTCGACTTATGTCTAAGTAAAGGCCTATCCATGAGAAAACGGGGCGAGTCAGCTAGTTTAATATTATTAGAGCGAAAAAAATACAAATTTTAACATGTAGCTTAACTAAACTCTAAATCACTTTTAAAGCGATTGGAAAATTAAGCTGTCGAAACCAGAGCAATTAATTTTAGTTCACCTCAATATGCCAGAAAAGGACATTTAAAGCTAATTGCTTGCGTCTCAACTCTCAACTAAAAACCACTTACTGAATAGAGGAAAAAAAGAAAAAAACAAAATCCCTCAACGACCATCGACATCGCTTACAGAACGTGCCCACACTTGAATATTCAAATTGGCCCGGCTATAAGCACCGCAATTCTTCCTCTAGAGAGAAAAGGCTGTACTCAACGTTACTTCCGCCGAAGTACCGGCCCAGTGGGTCAAAAGTATTACAAATGAGTTGTCATTAAAGTGTGCTTTAACTTAACGTTATTGTTGCAACTTCCGGAGATCTATTGTCTTAAGTTACGTCGTAGATACCGTCTCTATGATTTCAGATGTTATGTTGTATTATAATTTAATTTTATTTAAGAGGTGGATCCAAAACATTTTAAATGTCAGGTCTTAAAAATTAACTTCCACTCAACAGACAATTATAATTATTATCATATATCAAATTAGTTGAGAGGAAAGGGGAAAATAAGACACTTAGAAATAAAGATATTTAAAAAGATCCCTCATGAAATGTCTGAATTTTTTATATAGACTGAAAACGATATCAGCTCTCACTTTTGATGCTTGATGACCCATAACAATGGGCCTCCTATAACCCCCTCGGGCCACGTCCCCCTCTAATGCCTTGGACCCCCTTTCGTAGCAAAAGGAAGCCTAACAAAGGATTGCTGAGAAAAAAGCTAGGTTCCGGTGTCAGACACACGCAAAGCTCTTCACCATTACAGGTGGAAGGAAATATACTTCTTATTCTGAATGTAAATATGACGTATTTTGCTTTTTCTTGCATCGAGAGAATCTTATAATATTCGCAAGGGATATTTAGAGTTGCTAACTGATTAAAGTTTTACAATTTCAATAAATGTATCTAAAGCAACGAAATATTAGAGGTGGATTTTCTCCTTTCCTTCCCCAGTTCTTTTCCTTTTAGCTGATGTCTACGACCAAGTAAGAACCTTTCTTCCTTTAAAGTTTGTGGGTTATAGGTCAAGGTTTTCAAACTAGACAACTACCTTAACGTGTGACCGAATAGAATTACCCTGATATTCGGTCAAACATTAAGGAACCTTCTTTATAAATAGCTACTAAACTTCCAAATATTTTTTAAGTAGTTACAAAACAAAGCTATAGAAAGTTATCGCATAAACTTGACGACTTCTCGAAATGTATGAAATAAGATTTTATATTTACAAAAATCCTTTCTTTATATTTACAACTAGCTAAGTATATAAATGAAACTTATTTCTAAATAATAGTAGGGTATGTAAGTAATGTAAGAAATAACTCTAACTAAACTAGCGGCACGCTATGATGGCCGGTTTGACACATTACAATAGTGATGTGGAATGTCAATTTATTCTCGAACAAAAAACAATTAAGTTTTGTTTTTGTACCTGATTAAATAGGTTTAATAAAACAAAAATGTATATGTTTATTTAATTTATTTGAACGAACTGAATATTTGAATGATAAATAGTTACGAAGGCGTATTACGAACTCACGTGTCTGACTATTTAGAACAGTTCTCTGCGTACGTTCGGTCATATCGACGAAATCCACAACAAAGGGCTTGAACAGAGTCCAAATTAACGAGCAAGGGTCAACAGTAATGCAGTATCAATATTTGAAATCCAA
Source organism: Oeneis ivallda (assembly GCA_029955525.1). Taxonomy (NCBI): domain Eukaryota; kingdom Metazoa; phylum Arthropoda; class Insecta; order Lepidoptera; family Nymphalidae; genus Oeneis; species Oeneis ivallda. Next base: position 13,223,273 of record JARPMR010000022.1, read on the forward strand.
AGCCAGGTCAAAACTATATCACAATCGCATTGCACTGACAGTTTATACTTTTCGAAGCAACGTCAATTCGAAACTGCTTTGTTTTGCATTGAGCATTGACGCGAGTTTGCCGGAGGTAGTAGTTGTGCTAGCCAGCGATCCTATGTGACGATCGTATTAGATTCCATTTTTAAAAATTTTCAATTTAGAAAACCAAATGCCGAGTTGTGGTATATATCATATAAAAATAAAAATTTTACCTTTTGTATGAAACAGCTGATATTTTTTTGCGATTTCAGAGGTTTGTCCACATAGTGAAAATTGTTCATATTCACAAGTACATTCACCCCTTAAATGGTGCAAACTGATTTTTCTACACTTGTATACATTTTAGAAATCAATTTAATAAATAAATTTTGAGTCCTAAACCTAAAACTACATTCGATAAAATTTATGAATCTCTGCACATCACTATCGTCAATAAAGTAATACAATTATTTCCTTCAAAGTCGTTATCAATTAATACGGAACTTCATGGGCGGACAAACGTCAAACCGGCCATCATACCGTGCCGCTAGTGTAAATACCACTCAACAAAGTTTATAGTTTCTCCCACAGCTTATAAAGTTTCCTTCAAATACGAACACGTTAATTAGTTTTAAAATAGCGAAACAAATTGTTCTCTAGAGCATTGGCTGAATATTCGATAACATTTCTACGTTGTTTGTACGACAGTTTAAATAGATTTATTTGTTTACGTATTTTATTTCTACGGTGTACATTAGTCATTATGTAAGCTCCATTATGCCGCACAGGGTTTAAACATGTAGATTATATCAGCAACCACCTTTATTTTAACCGTCTTCAAAAAAAGGAGGAGGTTCTCAATTCGTCGGAATCTTTTTTAGGGTTCCGTAGTAAACAAGGAACCCTTATAGTTTCGCCATGTCCGTCCGTCTGTCTGTCTGTCTGTCTGTCTGTCCGCGCTTTAGCTCAGAGACTATTGGTACTAGAAATCTGTAATTTGATAAGGGTATAAATATCAATCACGCCGACAAAGTGGTGAAATAAAATTTTGAAAAATAATTTTTTTTAGGGTACCTCCCCTACATGTAAAGTGGGGATGAATTTTTTTTTTCTCGACTATCCCATAGTGTGGGGTGTCGTTGAATAGGTCTTTCAAAAATATTGTGGGTGTAGCAACACCATTTTTCAATTCAAGGATCCGTTTGTGAAATATGATATTTTAAAGTGCTAAATTTTATTAGAGTCAAGTGTCCCCCCCCTCTGCCAGCTAAATTGTTGTATATAGGATACAAGAAAAAATTCACAGCAGTAGTATATATAATGAATTTTAAAGGAAAACTATCACGGCTAAATAGGGTTCATTAGTTAAGGAGTTATATCTGTTTTTTCTAAGTTAGGTATTACACGTAGTGTAAGTTGCATATTTTGTAGTATATTATAGTATTTAAGCCATGGAACTCAAAATATATTCAATATTCATAAATAAAATAGAAGCACTATCCTAGGTCAGCAATAATACTTGAGACTTTCAACTACGGAACCCTACACTGCGCGTGGCCCTACACGCACTTGGCCGGTTTTTATTATGTATTGTTCCCGATTACTCAAAAACTTTGAGTAGTGCTGGTTTAATACTCAAAGCTCAAAAACCGCCTGGATTGATTTGGAAAATTATTTATTTGGTTGAAGAGGTACAGTTCCTAGGTGGTCGCATATTCATCAGGTCAGGATCTGATGATGGTATCCTGGAGCAATCGAGGGAACTCTTCAAATTTTATAGGCATAAAATTATTATCATTTTATTGAAGCAATTTGAGTATTTTTTATTTTTTTAGTGATTTTCGGAAAGCACCATTTAGTGAAGTCGAACTGATGATGAAGACCATAGATGGCTTACCTACGTAGTTGCAATTCGTTTACTTTAATCGTTGTACTTTGTAGTGGCTTCGGTTGTCGGTTTTTAAAAGAATTTTTATATATTATATTAAGTAGTTATAGTAGGTATAGTTAAGTATTATATTAGTCCTCGTGAAGTTAGTTTTTTAAAAATTCTGCTGGAACCCTCTGTTTTTCCGAATTGGTGCCAATATGTCACTCTCCAAGTCCGCAACTATGCCCATGCAAAAAATCGAATCGCTCTGTTGCACGATTGACGGTCAACAAACAAACAAACACACTTTAGCATTAATTATAATATTGGTAAGGATCTATAGTTTTATGTTTTTTATACAAGAAATCTTTTGAAAAACACGCGATTTCCTGAACACTTTGAGATTCACTAAATTGTACTTCTCCACGGGGCTCGGTCCGTTCGCCATTACAGCTTTATTATTTACTCTCATAATACCGTAACGAATTGTTCTCCTGAGCTTACGTTGAACTTTCGATAACATTTCGTAGCTTGTGTATGGAGCTAAGGTCAATCGTTAAATGTTAAGTACAAACTGCTCCTATAAATATTGCTAGACACAGCTGTTACCCGGCTTTGCTCCAGCCATCTGTTAAAAGAAACGTTAAAAGTAATCCGAAGTGGGAATTCCTATACAAAATTACCATTTTTGATTTTTCAGCTGTCCTTTTGGGGTTTCAATTTTTTTTTTTTGTTTTTTTACCATCCCTGAATAAGTGAAGAAATTAAAAGAATAATTATTAAAATCGGTCAAGCAATTTCTGAGTTTTAGCAAGATTAACGAACAGAAATTGATTTTTATACAATACTAGCGGTCGCCCGCGACTTCGTCCGCGTATAATTTCTGATTTTCTATGAGATTATAAAAAGATAAATTTTCCCGCTGCAAGAAGCCTATCAAAAAAAGTCCTACCGCTATTTTAAATAAAAATAAAAATCATTAAAGCTTTTCCATTCAAATTTCATCCCCTATTTTACCACCCATAAGAGGGGATTTTTCAAAATAACCTCTACCTACAGATTTTTATTATTTACAGCTAGTCACCTAAATCCCGATTTTCAAACCTCAAACTTAAACTTTCAAATTAAAACTTTCCTATATAAACTATCATCCCCTATTTTACCACCCTTAAGGGGGATTTTCCAAAATAACTTATACAAATCTTTATTATTTAAAGTTGATAATCTAAATGCCGATTTTCATATGTCTAACTTCAAAAACATGACTTTCATATAACCTTCGAAACCCCATTTTACCCCGTTAGGGGAGGATTTTCTCAAATTCGTTTCTTAGCTGACACCTACCCTCTAGAAAGAACCTATGTTCCAAATTTCAAGTTAACAATAACAATAATTAAAACTTTCCTATAAAAATTTTCATCCCTTATTTTACCACCCTTAAGGGGGGATTTTCCAAAATAACTTATACAAATCTTTATTATTTAAAGTTAGTAATCTAAATGCCGATTTTCATATGTCTAACTTCAAAAACTTTCATATAACCATCGAAATTCCATTTCACCCCCTTAGGGGGGGATTTTCTCAGAACTCCAAATTCCAAATTTCTAGTTTGTAGGTTTTATAGTTCCTGAGATTTCGTGATGAGTCAGTGACCTTTCGCTTTTATATATATTTATTTTATATACTTTTATATATTTTTTAATTAAATAAATAAAAAAATAAAAGATAATTCTTGTTTCAGCTTTTTTAAAACAATATTAGCCTGACCTTAACTAGTATTACCCTCTTCCCTCCAAATACGTAATTTTGTGTGAGAAGTGTTTTTTCATTTCACTATTCAAAAGAACTTTATTTTAATAGAAAAAGTTTTTAAACTGAGTTCGTTACCAGCGTTAGGAAAGAGCAAAATGCTTACAAGCAAACCTTATCAACAACTGAAACATCCTTAAGGATATAAGGTAAAATATCACGTACATTTGGCAAATATGGTTGATTTTCGTAAGTGCAGCTTACTTAATATCCTTTGATACCTTACTAATGGTATTAAAGGTACCTAAGTAAATACGGATTAATTTTGTATGTCAGTGCTTTGTAATGTTTGGGAATGTATTTGATCTTCTGTGTTAAGGTTACTAAATCAAATAAGAAGTAGGACATTATATAACCCTTTGTGCCATTATAGTCAAATTCAGAATCTTATCCTTAGTAGCTTGAAATTAAAAGTAAGTAACAGAAAATTATTTTCCGGCGGAAGAATTAGAAATTTATTTTTAGACGGCTTTGATTTATGCGTTTAGCAGTCTATGCTGTGTGTCGGTTAATCGGCCCCTTCATAACTGCCAAAATTATTGATTTTAAATTTTAATAAACGTGGTGCGGATCACTTCGTCTTTGCTTATCGCCTGTCATAGGGACATTGTGTCAAATCTAATATCGCCGGCCCATTCTGGACACGGGTCTCCTCTCAGAATCAGAAGGGTTTAGGCCATAGGCCATGGTTCATGTTCTTCAAAAAAAATAAAAAAAATCACTGTTAATACCAGGTTAAGTTTACGCGGATCGATAATTAATAAATAATAATACGTATAATAAATTACTATCATCCTCTTCCTCAAACGGAAGTAGTTAGATTTAGATTATGTAAAAAAAAAATCCAATTCAAAGTTTTGAACACAATCATTTGCTATGCAATCAATAAATATATACAGCTAAATACCTTGTTTGTATTGTTGACCGAGCGAAGCGAGGTCTCTGAGTTTACTAGAGCGATTTGCACTTGTCCGTCCGTCCGTCCGTCCGTCCGTCCGTCCGTCCGTCTGTCAGAGCCTTATAACTTTTGAATTACTGAACGTAATTACTTCAAATTTAGATATAATATGTAAACCGATGGCCTCCAGCCGAAAATGGCTTAAAAAGTTATAAAAATCTTTATTTCAGGGGGGCTCTCATAGAAGCGAATGCGAAGAAATTTTTTTTTATTTGCGATTCATAGGTTTTCTGTGTATCATTTTAAAGAAAATTTGGAACAGAGTACAACCGTAATTTTTTTTTAATTTTTTTCCTAAAATTGACGAAATGGGGGGCTTCCAAAGTGGCGATTTAATACGCTCGCTTGAAGACGCTCTCTGGGAAAATTTTCTATATATTTTCAAGTTGTACTTATTTTCTTACTTCACTTGTACTTGAACAACAAATACTAAAATTATATGAATATTATAAAGAAACGAGATTATTTAATTTTTAATGAGCATCAGTAAATTTCATATAGCTTCACAATAATGCTAATAGATGGCGCAGTCATTAACAATTCCATTGAACTAGGAGTTACGACTACGATTTATCCCAAAAACAGTTTTGCGTCGACCATTATTATTTAGGTAGGTACATAATATAATAACATATTATTCAATTAAAATTATTCTTTAGTTAAATATCATTTTGTATATTTTCTATTCGCGTCGATAGATGACGATTTGTACGGATGCCCCTCACCCGTTTTCACTCGTTAGTACCTACATAATAATTCAATGTTTTCACTGACGTTCCCTAACCTTTACGGGCTACCTATGATAAGTTATGTGATGATTACTGTCAACTTCTTTATCACGATCCTGTACGGGACACCTAAAAGGACATTGGGACGGATGTTAGGACTTAGGATTGTGTTTTGGAGCTACCTACGTAAAGAGACTCCTACATAGGGGATGATTTAGGTATGTTTGGTGAAAACGGGCATAATAATAATAATGTCACTTTTGGTCGTCATGTATCGATTGAATGAATAATCATGGGATACCGTTACCGCGAGGTCTCAGTTCGGGGCGAACCACTAGTTAGTATTGGAATCTAATACTAACTTGCTTAATAATATGAAACAACCCGCTTTTCTTTGATCTGTTTAATTGGTAATTTAACGCTCTACCACTATATCTGTAGTCTTACTCCAGTTATGTAATGTGTACCATTATCCAAACTACGTCATTAAGTAACTATGCTTAAGTTCTGACTTCATTAGTATTAAGGTCGTTTCAACAATTATAACGCCTTGGTAAATTAGCCTTATCTCGTTCATCGCTAAAGTGCACCGGAGCCACGTCTCTTAAGATATGCAGTTACTACCTTCTCTAGCAGTTCTATTTAATTTGCTGTGTCTAAGATTGCTTGATAAAATATACCTTTCCTTATCGCACTTACTATCTTAAATGCTGTCCCAGTTAACTTTGTTTTACTAAGCGTAGGAGCCTTTGCACACCGCGACATTTTCCTGCGCAGTGTACCGTGACACATGCAACTAAAACAAGTTGCGAATGCGATACATTTGTTTACTTTTGCTTGCGTTAACAAATCCATTTCGCACTAACCAACACTGGAATGTGGATACTTCCGTAAAAAGTGCGTACCGCCCTCTATGTGTCGTTTTATACTAAGGCTAGGGCCAGCGTGACCAGCGTGTAGGCTAGGGCCTACCTTTTCTTCCTGATTAAAACCTGTAAACGGCCATGTTTTCTTTGGTTAGGCTTTTTTATGCCTTACGGGGTTCCAATACAATCCCAAAGTGTAAAGCTAATCCAGTTCTATTTGTGGAATCATAATTTCCTTGGGTTAATAACTTAAAATTATTGTGTCCATTTTAATTAAGCTTATCATCGTTGAAATAAAAACTTTATTTTTGTTGAACACCGTGTCGGTGGATAATTAATCAACATAGTTAATTGGCGTTCTTCATTAATTAATTATTTGTGATTTTCGTACCCGCAGCGTTAATTGATTGAAATTATTATTTTAAAGAAGTTCTTTGTTTTACTTATATAATTGTAATGTAGGTGTAATGTTTTTTACTTTACCTATATTATTGAATATTAGCCATTTTAAACATGTTGATATTATATTAATTAAGGTTGTAATGAAGACTAGTTTCTGTCTATCAGGCAGCTTTTGTTAGGGACAACTTATTGGGTTGGTTCTACTTTTTTACTGTGAACTCTGGTTTGACCCACTGGGGCCAATTGTTCAAGTTCACGCTCTTGACAAATTAGCTATTGCTCCTTAACTATAAACTACTTTCTTAAACGTGTTTTTTATTGTGACTATTGTGTAAAATGTTGACATAGCAAGAGAAAAAGAAGAGAAAGCATGATTCCTGTCATTGTCACCGCTCTAGTTGGTAGACTGAGCGTATTTCCATCCTTTACGGATTTCAAGAGTGGTACTGGCAACCAAAAAGATGATATTTAATTTAAGCCGAGCGTAGTCGTAATTCCTAGGTCCATGCGATTAATGCAGCCAGCGTTCTAAACACATTTCTTCGTTTCAGTTTGGTATATATACCATATATTCATCCTTATTTGCCATATATATTGGAAATATTTTCTTATTTTTGATTTGTATTTCAATTAATATTACATAATTTTACTTAAACACGTTTATTAGTTCGAACATTACTTCTTTGTGATTTATTCCATGTCATCTGTTCCATAGTCTATTTGCGGTTGTTAAAGAAACTTAAAAATATCATCGAGTTTTGTTTTCTAACTGTGTTTTGTTTTTCTCTTTCCAGTTCGGGATCACACGTCACATCATGTCACGAGGTTAAGGCATTCGAGACATCTCGATGGGTACCTGCCATTACATTCATCTGTGAGTATTCTGATCATTAAATCCATCAAATTCTTTACAATCATTCATCTAAATCATGTTATCACTTATTGATTTGGCCCTCAAAGCTTTGTCCCTTTAGAGTTCATATTAATTTTTGGCTTATTTTTTAAAACTCTTGACTTGTATTGTGCATGATCATAATGATATAATCTCTGCTGTAATGTCTATTGTACTTTATATAATTCTCTTGATTAAATTAGCTGTCAAGGATGTATGTAAGTACGATATTCTATAACCACAATATCATATTCCATTTATATAATAATCACTGTTTAAAGCAAACTAAATATCTCTAATACTAATATAATATTTTTCATGACAGAAGTCTAAGTTATGTAAGTCCGTTTGTAATAGTTGGTTATAGTTAATCATTAGTGTCCTGAGTAACTATTAATTATGTAATCATTATCTAATTTTACTATATTATACTATATTAATACTATATAATTTTCTAATTTTACTATATTATTATTTTTATATACCGGCTGTCTTGCTCTCTATTTATAGACGCGGCCTTTGTGATTGCACGGACACATCACACACCCTCCCGTGGGCCGTGTGGTTTGCGCCACTGACCTATCCTCACTGGATAAATTATCTTTTAGACAGTTTATAATGCATGGTATTATTGTTATGTAAGTAATTGTAAATTAGTAGTTTGCAATGTTCTGATCATGATTATGAATATGACCAAATATATGTACCTACTTATTATACGTATATCATGATTGAGAATTTTGTTAAAAAGCTATTTTCAATCACTATTATGAACAGGAGATGGTGTATGAAAGTAACTTTTCTTGTACCCAACCAAGAAGACCAATGCTGAGCTCCCCGCGAATATATGTTCGACGAACAAGACAACATTTTATAGTGAGTTAAATCTATCAACAGTTACAGAAATTGCATTTACTCATTTAGCTGGTTACCCGACAATTAGGTTCCACTAATTAATTATACATTTACATGCTCGACAAGCAAATCTAGGTGTATGTATTAAGAGAAATTAAGAAAGTCGGGCATATACGCACGTGGAAGCCTTGCAATAAAATCTGTCCGAATTGCGGAAATATTTAAGTGTTGGGTAGAATTGAACGAGCTTGTGGCAAAGTAGCGAAATTAGCTCTATATTTTCATGTAGTAGCACCCACTAACGCGGTTTCAGTTCACACCGGCGACGTCACTGAAGCTTGCTGTGAAAGACAACCACAAGCCACTGTTCACCGAATGCCTGAATTACAGGCCGACATTGAAGGAAGAGCAGCCCATCGGGACTTATGTGTTCACAGTGAGTTAACTTTTACTATTACCTCTAATACAATATTTTTAAAGTAAAATTGAGGAAATTTTTTTAAACGGCAATGGAGTCCCCAAGGTTAATTTTTTTTTTGTCTTTTTTGTAGTTAATTATTTCAATAGATGATTTTATCAAAATTAGTTAAACTGTTATACTAAGCAGTAGTTGCTATGCCAAGATTAATATTTATAATTTACTCGTGATAAAAGAAGAAATTCTGAGATATGTAGATTGTAGGTATATTACGTAACCCACTTTTGGAGTTTAGGATCTCAATACCTCAAAATATCTCTCTCATCCCTCTGTCCTATGAGAGAGGAGACCTCAGCGGAAGGGATATTAATAATTTGGTAAAGATAATTTAATCATAAATTATTTATACAGGTACATGCAGAAGATCGCGATCCACCGGAAATGGGTGGTACAGTCACGTACAAATTCGTCTCAACTCCTGGTGAGAAAGAGAGGTTTCACGTAGATCCTGAAACGGGGAGAATAACTACAGCAGATGTCAGTATGATTAAAAATTTATTTTTTTCTTAATATTTTTCCATCACCTTAGAAAATTCATAGAGAATTACAATTATTGTTTTTCAATTTTTAAGAGTAACCTAACATACTTATATTTTATTGATATATATTTTTTTCATCGTATCAAAAACTTACATTCCTAGTTTAGAAAGTAATCTCAGCTCTCTCTAAGGATTAGCAGGTAGGTAAAATATTGTATTTTAAACTTTTTGAGTTCATAAAAACAAAATTGTGCAGATTTTTGACCACGATGAGCCATCTCGTGAAAAAGAAGCATATATCACAGTTCGGGCGAGTGACAACGGCCAGCCACAATTAGACGACGCTTGCACTATCAAAATATTTATAGAAGATATCAATGACAATCAGCCAGTCTTCGATAAAGTTGTAAGTACAGTAAAACAACTTTAATATCATTAAATCAATCGTGTTAACAAATTAATAGAACATCATGCGGTCTATCAAGGTACAGCTTGCAGCACAAACTCATTTAATGTACAACTTCATAAATAATATTGTAAATGCGCTATGGTACCTTAACATAATAATATAATAGATATAAATGTTGCGCAGATTACAGATGAGCAGTAAGTGTCTAACAAGCTTTCGGCCAAATAACCATTCAAACGCAATATTTTCTAAATTGTTGTATATATTAATTAATGCATTTATACTTACCAAAGGTCTTCACTTTTTTGAATGTAGTAATTTTCTTATCTATTTCTGTGTTTATACGTTTATTGTGACTAACTTGAAATTCGTCCATTAGCCTCAAACCGTGGCGCAGACTTTATTAACACTTGCCTGTTTTTCGAAGGTCTTCCGTGGAGATGTTTGGAAGGTTTGTCCTTAAGAAATGAGAATTTCACAAAATGAGAGACAGAGTTCCGCACACAGATCTTAAAACTTAAACACACTTAAATATTGAATTACTAACGGTCGACTGCTACCATTGCTTATTTGTCAACCTATTTTATATTGTAACCGTGGTATATTAAGCTATGGTAACAATCGAATTTTCGTATACATTTGAAAAAGTTCTATTTCTCTACTTGCATGTTGCTGCATGTCTGATTTAGGATCGTAAGCCGCCACTCAAGGCGTTATCGGTAATAATTTTGTATGTATCGTGTGTATTGATTCACTTTTTTTGCACATTTCTAGTTGGTGTGTTTTCTTTAGCTAGGCCGCTCTTTTTCCCCTAAGCGCATTTTTTCACACAGCACGATTATAATTATTTTGGAAAACTTTCTCTAAGCTTTAGGCATGCTTCGCGTAGAACATGTCAAAGTGAAATAACAACATATTTAAGCTAAACCTAAGGCTAAATACTTAACGTGGTGAACACAACTTTCATAACTTCGTAAAATTAATGAATTTTACTAAATATAGCTATAGACTTCGAGAAATACTACAAATAATCTATTTCGATGATGATGATCTTAGATATATTTTCCCAATAAGTTTATTATTATTATTGAAACCTTAATTTTGAAAGTAAACTATTGCTTGAAAATTTGTACAAAACTTAACATGTTTAATTTGCGTGCAGTCATATTCGGAATCGGTCCCACAAGACTTGCCAAGCGGCCGCGAGGTGATGAGGATATCAGCAACTGACATTGACGATGGGAATAATTCGATCGTGCACTACAGCCTTGACTCCAACTCTCCAGATCAGGCGTATTTTTTTATCGATCCAGACAATGGGGTCATATTTCTGAACAAAACCATCGATGTAAGTAAAACATTATAATAATAGTCTATCAGATCCTTATTTACTACTTTTATTCGTATATTCTCTAATTATAACTATATAATCTGAAGCGACTGCTAAACTTTATCCTACATGCCAATAATAACTTTGTAACTTCACAAATTCGTAAACTATACTTTAGAACTATTAAACATAACTTACAGAGCTATTACACTACTTAAGAAACGTTATTAATATTAAAGTAACACTGCCACCTAGAATTATAAAGTTTGTACTAATTTCTTTGTAAATTTATGCAGAAAGTCCCAGGCTACAAATTCAAGTTGAGCGCGATAGTAAAAGACATGGGTGATCCGCCGCAACAAAGTTCGATTACTTTAGACATTCAAGTCGTTGAGTCTAACAAGAAAAGCCCGTCTTTTATAGAAGTGCCCGATCAACCGATAAGATTAAAAGAAAATTACGCAGACTTCACTTCACCCATAGCTACCATAAGGGCGATGTAAGTATTTGAATTTAATTTAGTCTGAAGAGAATTAAATATTATCAAAGTTTTCTTATAAGAGTCGTAAGGCTTCCGGGCTTCCGGGCTTAAGTGGAATCTTTTGGTTTCATTTGGGCTGATTAAATTGTTCAAACTTTCAGTATATTGCGTGATTGAATTAAATTAGCGGTAACTTGATTGCTCACAGCCTTCACGGCTAACAAGAAATAGTATTACTTGGAAATCGTTTGAGAAATCATCCAACTGCTAAGGTGCCTTTTTGATTTCATCGTTTACTTTTTAGATCCAATATACCTGAGGAGAAGAAATTACAATTTGAACTCGTAATGGGTCAGACTGAACAAACAAACAAATGGCACACGTTCGTTTTAGAACCTGAAGCTGATTCAGCTTATATCAAACTTGGTAACCATTTGGACTATGAAAAAATCACCGACTACACATTAACTGTTAGAATACAGGTAACTAACTATAAAGAGTGTGAACTTAAATAAAATTAAATCAAGAAATTATTGTATTGTACTTATTAATTTTATTATAATTTTCAGAATAACTACAAATTAGCAGCTGAAACCATAATCCAAATAGAAGTTGAGGATGTCAATGACAACATTCCAATCTTTAGTGAAATTAGATCTGGTAGTGTTCTAGAAAATGAACCACCAGGAACTCCTGTTATGCAAGTTAGAGCATTCGATGCTGATGGAACATCAGCAAACAATCAAATCACTTACGAATTGGGAGACCCTTCCGATCCCTTTGCTATAGATAGCTTAACCGGGAATATCACAACACTTAAGATGTTTGATAGAGAAGAGCGCAGCTTTTATAACATAAAGATTATCGCAACGGATAATTCAGAATCTGCTCTTATTCCTGGGAAACATAATGCAGGCCAACAAGTGTTTCTCATAGAAATAGCTGATAAAAATGATAATCCGCCTCACTTTACACAAGACACATATGTAGCTGAGTCGATTGCTGAGAATGCGAATATAAACGAACTCGTCACACAAGTTACTGCTGTAGACATTGATACAGGTAAAAAGGAAATTCTTGTACATATCAAAATCAAAGATGCTTGCGTGGTACTTAACTTCAAATTAATAATTCTTTTGTTTTAGCATCCGTGGTTACATACAGCATCGTAGCAGGAAATACCTACGATGCATTCGTCATTAGAAATTTCACGGGTGAAATTCGAGTCAACAACGAGTTAGATTACGAAAATATAACAAGCTACAGTTTAGACGTCCGAGCATTCGATGGACTTTATGAAGACTATGCTAAAGTACTCATCAAGATTGAAAACTTGAATGACAACCCGCCTGTTTTCTTGGCTAACTATACTAAGACCATTGAGGAGGAAAAATTGTATGAAGGGTGTATCGTTAAGGTAACCTTTAAATTTTTACATTAAATCTAGGTTTGTTTGACTATGTCATTCATAATAACAAGAGCAACCAAAATAATGTGGAAGGATTCTATTTGTGTTTACAAAGATCATTCAGATCATTCTTAGGCTTAAACTACTTTTAAAAGTTATATTGAAATAGCAGGCTTCGAATCTGCCTTGAGCAATTTTTGTAATTTTGAAATATGATGTAAGGTACATCATGTATATTAATTCCTACGGGCTAAAAACCCCTACTGTTTCCATGTTGACCGTGTACCCGCCTATCAGTCTACAATAGGAAAACACTGTTGTCTGTTTACACTTTCATTTTTGTTCTCGTTTTTCTTCTAATCCCTTTTCTTTCATAATTTTTTTCTTTATATTTTGTGACAGCTATGCAATTAAACTCTTTTTCCAGTATTTTTTTACTAAAAAGCCTCATATGTTTAAGCTGATGCTTCTATTTCCAGGTGGAAGCCTACGACCCAGATCTCGACAGAAACGAGCCTCAAAACATAGTATACTCACTAGTCAAGCACGAACAGAAGGAGTTCCTGCAAATAGACAATGACGGTTGCCTCCGCCTCACAAAACCTTTAGACAGAGACCAACCGAGCGGTTTTTCAAGATGGCAAATTCTGATTATGGCTGCGGACCACGGGGGCAGACTGGGGTCAGATAGTTTGAGGTCCACTACTGAGGTCATATTGGAGCTCACGGATATCAATGACAACGCGCCTTTCTTGACCAATGTAAGTAATAAAGCTGGTTAAGTCTCAGTTTCTAAATAAAATAAGACTGCTTTTGTTACACGTAAACCAATAGTGTACCTTGGTTCCTAAAAAAATAACTGATGAAAACAATTAAGTTCGCTGAAGGATGTAAGACAAACTAATTGAAAAACTCTTTTACGAGAACCGATAGACAACTTAAACATCAATTTACCATTAATGTAAGGCGTGGAAAAACAAAAAGTGGAATGGTGGAACATTTGACGGAAATCGGAAAAAAATAAATTATTTGATAAGATTAATAAAATTAAAGAATTGTTATACTACAAGAAAACATTATATAGAGACAGCAATAACTCTGGGACTATAATTTACTATAAAAAAAATCTTTTTAAACAACCGACTTCAAACTCCCGCTTTCTACATTACACACACACTATACAAAATATATAAAAATTGTTGATATTTTAAAAACCGCTCAACCGTTTTCGATGAAATTTATATGGGTCCACCTGGGAAGTATACCCTTTCAAACAAAAAAAAAAAGAATTTTCGAAATCGGTTCAGGCGTCTTCGAGCAATCAGTGGACATACGTTAAAAATTAGAAATGGGTGATTGGAAAAAGTTTTTATAAAACGCAAACTTATTGAAAAAAAAACTTAAATTGTGTAAAGCTCTATGAATGTAAATCAAACCTTGGGAATGAGGTGCTTTAATAGTTAATAATAAAATAATAATAATCAGTTAAACGCTCAGACTAGAGTGTGTGGAACCCTCGTAGTTTTGATTTTTTTTGCAATTAAGTACTGTGGTTTGTTTTCATATAAATAGAGTACGCAGTGTGCAAACTGTAAAAATATATAAATCTGAATTCTCAATTTAAAAAAGCGCAACTTCAGTATCGCGGTTTATACATTAGTCATTACACACCAGTCCCCAGTGTAAGCGCATTCATACCTCAGGAGTCAAGAATCAAGAGCTCGGCGCTCAAGTTGCAGGCTGATATCCGAAATTTGGACAAAGTTTAATCCCACCACTTGCATATTGCAACTAAACGTCAAACCAAGTTTTACCGATTAGTTGGCGCAAAAAGGATACTTACACCTTTTAATCTTGATTTACATGGATTCTATTTTCTTAACTCAAAGATCCTAAAGATCATAACACCGAAGCCGCCTTTCAAACGTTCGCTTCCGTTGCGCATCTTGTCTGCCCAAGCCTTTAAACTCTTCACATTTCTATTCAACTGGAACGTTACAAATAATTACCAGTGCTAAATCTTCGGAAGGCGAAGGTGCAATTTTGTTACATAACCCATTCGGCGCGTTTTATAGACCATTTTAAAAGAATTGCCCTCGATAAATTGAAATTGAGCCATCAGGAAGAACATTTTTGAGGAAACCGTCTGTTTTCCTTGGTTTGTATAAAGACTTCCTATAAAAATTCATTGAAAAGTAATGTTACCAATTTTTAGTGCCATAATGCTACTTTAGTTTCTGCGCATAGACTTATTATATTTACTTTTTGCGTCATTTTGATTGAAAACAAGTAGTTTTTTATTGACCTAGGGCCGTAGTGTTATTTTTCGGATTGATTTTAAAATAAAATACTATAGGAGTTAAAGGTTTTTTAACAAAAGAGAAAAAAAAATACTTATTTAATTTATATTTAATATCCATAAAGTTATGATATTTGAAAATAAATAGCATCATATTGTAACCTGAAATACGCCGCTTGATGATTGGTACTGTAATTTGTTCTGGGTTTACGAGATTCTTTTTTCCTGCATACAAAAAAAAAAACAGAAAATCCATTCAAACGGAGCCATAACGTAACTGGGTCGTTCAATATTAATAAAATTAGTAAAAGAACTTTTTTACTTTTACCTTTGGATTTTGTATATCTATATTGCTTGCAATTCGTTTCGTTTCATACAATAAATTGAAGACTAAACACGAAAGGTAAGAGAGAAAGTAAATGTCGGCGATCCTACACCAGTATCTCGTATACCATTTCAACTGCTCTCGAATGTCTTGATTAAAAACGATTGTTTCTGAGAACGCCTTTGTTTGGATCTGTAGTGGGTATTATTTTTTATTTCAATAGAATTTCAGCTTCTTCTCTTTATCTGTGGGTGTAATTTTAGTGCTTGCTGACAAATTAAAGGTGGCTATTTTAAGGCGAATTTCAAAAATTCTTTATGAGTACTAAAGCTCAGTTGTATAGAGGACAGATATTAAAAACTAGCTGACTCACGCGACTTCGTCCGCGTGGATTTGGTTTTTAAGAACCCCGCATTTCACCGTCAACAGTACCTAAATCCCAACGGCTTAGGAGTGCAGTACCCTGTATCATCAGGGTTGAGGGTTGACACTTGGAGTACAATCATGAAGTCGTTGCTTGGTACCTACAATATCAAATCACCATCAAAAATTCTTAAATCCTCACAGCTTAGGAGCGCAGTACCCTGCATCATCAGGGTTTAAACCTTGTAATATTTACGGGACCAATCTTTAAAATAGGTACGTCCTTTCTAACAAAAAAAGAATGAATGAAATCGGACTACGCGTTAATGAATTACAACTAAGTACACAATATTTTGACTTTCATCCCCTCTTCCAAGGGAACCGTGCTAAATTTCGGGATAAAAAGTATCCTATGTCATACCTCGTATTATGAACTTAAATCATGCCAAGTTTCATTCAAATCCGACCAGTAGTTTTGGAGCCTATTCAATCTTCACTTCTTCTTCTTTAAAGAGTAGGTTATCAATTCGACACTTGTGGATGTAGGTATGTATGTATGTACGTATATTGTATGTTTTCATGTATGTATGTCTGTTAGGCTACGCAATTTTCCGAAACTATTAATCGGATTGTGATCATTCTTTTTTATTGGCTTGCATTTACTTTAACTTAAAGGCTTCATCAAAATCGGTTCAGTAGACATATGGACACTTTTCCTTTTTCAGTTATTCTTTATTTCGGTTTAATTTTTGTAAGTTATATAATAATAATAATAATAATAATAAAGCCCTTTATTCTGAAATCGGTAAACAATTCAACATAATCTAGCACTATACATAAATAAATTTTAGTTTATTTTACAATATGTCTCTAATTTCAGTGTGCCTGTTGGCATAGGCCTCCTCCAAAAACTTCCACTGGCTTCTGTTATTTGCAACCCTTCTCCATTTTGCACCTGCCGTCAGTTTCAGATCGTCTTCCCATTTTACTTTTTGCCTTCCTCTATTTCGTTTTCCATCTCTTGGGTACCACTCTGTTGTAGTCTTGCTCCATTTCTCATTTTTGTCACGCATCATGTGCCCTGCCCATCGCCATTTTTGTTTGTCTATTCTTTTGAGTATATCCGTCAGTTTCGTTTTCGATCTTAGAATGGTGTTTCTAATCCGATCCTGTCTTCGTGCGCCTGTCATACTTCGCTCCATTGCCCTTTGACATATTGCTAGTTTTTCCCTGAGCGATTTGGTCAATGACCAGGTCTCGCAGCCATAAGTCAGACACGGCAGTATGCATGTGTTAAAAGTTTTTGTTTTTATCGCCATTCCAAGGTCTTTAGACTTCATTATTTCTTTTAGGGCCCAGTACTTTTTCCACCCTATAGCTATTCTCAGATTTATCTCTTTTATATTTTGTTCCGTGATAGAAATAATCTGTCCCAGGTATGTGTATTGTTCGACATATTCGAGATGTTTATATCCAATTTTTATGTTCGTTTTTTGGTCATTTGTCATAAGTTTAGTTTTTTCGGCGTTCATTTTTAATCCGACTTTCAGACTTTCATTGTTTAGACCTTGGATCATGACTTCTAAATTTTTGGGATTTTCCTCGAAAAGGACTAAGTCGTCCGCAAACCTGAGGTGGTTCAATTTTTTCCCGTTTATATTTAGACCGAAATTTTCCCAGTCTAATTTTCTGAAAATATTCTCAAGAACTGCGGAAAATAGTTTGGGTGAGAGCGGGTCCCCCTGTCTCACTCCTTTCTCTATGTTGAATTCTCTAACTAGAGACTCTAATTGGATTCTGGCTTTACTGTTTGAGTAGATTTTTGTTATGATGTTAATGTATACAGCCGGTACTCCTTGTTGTTTTAATGTCTCCCATATGTACTCGTGTTTTATGCTATCGAAGGCCTTGGCATAATCTATAAAGGCTATATGTAAGGTTTTGTTGTATTCATTGTATTTTTCCAGCACCTGCTTGACTGTGTGGATATGATCTAAAGTTGAAAAACCTTTTCTGAATCCCGCCTGTTCAATCGGTTGCTGTTCGTCTAGCATTGGGGTGATTCTATTTAGTATAAGTTTTGCAAAAACCTTGTATACATTTGACATTAGGCTTATGGGCCTATAATTACCAATGTCTTCCTTATCTCCTTTTTTGTATAATAATATTATATGGGATTTGGTCCATTGTTCTGGAATATAGCCACTTGTCAAGATCTCGTTGAATATTTTGGTCAGAACTGGTACTAACTCTTCCATTGTTCCTCTTATTAATTCGTTAGTTATTTTATCTGGCCCTGGTGCTTTGCCCATCTTTTGGCTTGTAATGGCCTGCTCCACTTCTTTCTGTAAGATGCTAGGAATGGTTTCTTCGTCATCTGTATTGCAACATTTACTAATTTTGAATGGTTCTTGTTCTGCGTATAACTGTTGGTAGAAATCTGTTGCTGCATCCTTAATAGTTTTTCGCTTCGAGGTGGTCTTCGATCTCTTTTTCAGTCTTGGTATCCACTCTTTCCCTGTCTCTTTTAATTCACTTAATGCTTTTTTAACGCCTCCTGTTCTTGATATGTGGAATTCTAAGGTTTGTAATCTTTTCATCTTTCGGTCTTTCCTTATGTTCTCTCTTATTTTCTTGCTTATTTCTGTTATAAATTTTATGCTTTCTTTCCCTATTTGGTTGGATATTAGTTCTTTTCTCTCATTGATTAGTTCTAGAGTTTTGTCACTAAGTTGATATTTGTTGTGGTTTTGGTTTCTGTTTGTGGTCACATATTTCTGTAGCTGTTTCTCAAGGAGACTATATTTTTCTCTCACGTTATTTGCACCCCTCTTTATAACGTTCTCCACATCTTCTAGGTAATTTGTGTTAAAGCTGCTGTAGTCAGCTTTGAGCTGTTCTGTCACAGAATTTTTAATATGCGTCCGGGAAGTTTTATTTGGGTGTTTTTTGAGAGAGCTTCTTACCATTCGATGATTTGTGTTAAAATTGAGCTTAGATATAACTGTGGTATCTGTAAATGCCTTTGGGTAGCTACTTATTACGTAGTCAATCTCGTTTTTGTATGACCCATCCGGAGAGATCCAAGTCCACTTATTTTTTATCTTTTTTTTAAAAATTGAGTTAATCACAGTTAAGTTGTGTTCCATTAAAAAGTTGATTAGCTTCTCTCCGTTTTGACTTCTCTTTCCTTGTCCATACTTTCCAAGAACATGTTCTTCGCTGTTTTGCCTTCCACCCACCTGAGCGTTGAAATCTCCCATTAAGATTATGTGTTTGTCAGAGTTGGTTTTTACTGCTAGTGAAATTTCCTCGTAAAAGGCATCTATTGCTGATTTTTCCGCTTTTTCTGTAGGTGCGTATGCTTGCATTATTGCCCATTGCTTCTTGTATCCTGGGAATTTGATGATCAGCAATGCCAGCCTTTCGGAGATACCATTTAGTTCTTGTATATATTGTTTTAGGGATTTCTTGATTATGAAGCCCACTCCTCTTTGGCCTGGCGTTTCTCCCTTTTGAAATAGGATGTAATCTTTATGCTCTGCTTTTCGCCTAGTCTCCTCATTTCGCTTATACCTAATATGTCTAATCTTATGTCTTCTAGTGCTTTTTCCAGCTCCATCAAACTTTCGTGTGTCCTGAGGGTTCTCACATTTAGGGTTGCTACATTGAATACTTCGCATCTTTTGGTTTGTCGGGCTGGTGACACTACAGGTCCACTTCGGATTGTATTCTGTTGTGTTTGTGTCTTTAAGTTGTATAATAATATGCTGTCGTTTCTATTTGTATTTGGAGGGTTTTGGTCTGCTTCTCCCACGGTGACCGGCCGGATTGGGATGCGATTTTTGTTTGTTTGTTTTGACATGTTTGTGCATTTTGACATATTTTGGTTCCGGGTGCCTATGCCCATCATTAGTTTTTTGGAGTTTCTGCAGGTGAAGCTGTTCTTCCCTTCATAACGTATTTGAGTATGCTAGGTTTTATCATTTCCTTTGCTGAGCTTCCCGCTTGTGATAATACTGGTTCACTTTCTAGGGTCACTTTTTTCTGCATTGGTGTGTTTGGGGAGGCTGACTCACCTCGCTTCCTTTTTTCTCTGTTTTTGTCTGAAGGTTTCTTCACTACCAGTTTATCATAGTTAATGTAGGCAATATTTCCTTTCTGTTTCTCTTCCATTACTTGTTCCTTCAGTTGCCTCCTTATTTCTAGTACCTCCTTAGGAAAGTCCTCATTTACATAAATTCCTGGTGGGAGTTTCGACTTATTCTTAAGTATTGTATGTTTTTTCCAAATAGTTGTGACTGTAGCAACGACCGGGCGATTTTTGTTCTTAGTCCTTTGGCCTATTCTATATATATTACTTATCTCTTGCCTGTCCATAGGTGTTCCAGTTTCGATTATAATTTCTTTTAAGTAATCTACTAACTCGTTTTCTGTTTTGCCTGATTCGTCTATTCCGTAGAATACTAGATTGTTCTTCCTCTTATCTTTTTCAAGCAAGTTAATTCTTTGTTCCATAGTTGCTACTTTAATTTTCAGGACTTCGTTCTCTTCTGTTAGGGATTTCAATTTTATATCTATCCCTTCCATAACGCTTTTCGTCACTGCTGTTGTTATTTCTAAAGTTTGTTGTTTCATCTTTTCCTCCATTTTCATTAGTAATAGTTCTATGTTTGCATCCATTTTTGAGGTAATTTTATTTCTTGTTGTGGCAACACTACTTTTGGTAGCTTTTGGAATTTGTTATTGACAACTCCACAAGTGACGGTGACGTTTGACAGTTTGATGACAGATGGTCTCTTGTCTATGATATGATTGTGATTCTCACTTTTTAGATTATGTTGTCAAATGAAATTTGATATTTTCTTGCCCAAACTTGTAACTTTGCACTGTTTTCACTTGCGGATATTTAATTATTTGTGTTTCTGTGATACTTTTGTGACTCGGCACAACTGTTCGATCACTATTTACCACTGGTTTTAATATTTAATTACGGAGCTTCGTGACGCACTTGTTTACAGTATGGCCACCGGAACCGGAATCCGGAAATGTAAGTTATATAAGTTGGTTTAATTTTTTCTAAATTATAGCCTGTTTTTGAATTAAATGTTATTTGCTTTGACGGTGTAGGACAACATTGTGAAGAAACCTGCATTTTGAGAATTTTGAGCTCCATAATGTACATAAATGTATGTGAGTGTAATGTGCATCATATTTTAATCGCACACATGCGATAGCGATGTCGTAAGAATCATTTTAATGGCAACTAATTAAAAAAATCTTATTTATGTGCAATATGCCAATTATATGATTTCTCTTTCATCGTCACACCTGATGATAAGTGACGATGAAGTCTGAGGTGGTAGGGGCTAACTTGTAAGACGGTATGGTAGTTTTAATAAACCCCTAATCTACACACTATCGTGCCGGAACGCTAAATCGCATAGCGACGCGTCTTTGACTTTAGGACACCAGACAAGACCAGCGGCATTTCAGACTTTTCGACTTGTTCCCGCCGAGAATCCAACCCGAGACCTTAAGACCACAGCTTTCACCATTGCGCCAGGGAGGTCGTGAAAAAAAGCAATTTAAAATAATAAAAAAGTAAATCTATTTATTTGTTGAAGTAGGTTGAAAATAGATACAGGTTTTGTTCTTAGTATATCAAACCTATGTTTTATTTACTGCAGTACCTAACACGAGAATGACAACGCCTTGTAAATAACAACCTTATAAATAAATCCTCTTACGTTACTGCCTGTCTTCACATGGGGCTTAGATGTGTTTGTTTCCTCTCCACAAAACAAATCCTATCTTGCGTTTTGTGATTTTTGCACACTATGATTATATTTTCTTAGCATTTAAAGATATAACGTCAAATTATTATAATTGAAATATCACAATGTACCTACCAAATACTAATTAAGCTATTGGAACGTAGTTCCTTATCGCGCGATACAAAAGGGGGCTAGACGGAAAAAATTAAGACTAAATTGAACCGACACTTTTTTGAATGTGAATTTGGCATTGTGTCAATATTTTCACACTACAATATTAGATCTCTGTAGCCTTGTGGTTTCTACAGTCGCATAAAGGTCGATGGTTCGAATCCCAGCTCGACAGACTGAATTTTCTATTTTCAATTTTATTTTAAATAATTTCTACATGTGGAATTTTTCCCTAATTTTTTTATTTTTATTATTAACTAGCTGATGCCCGCGACTTCGTCCGCGTGGATTTAGTTTTTAAAATCCCTCGGGAACACTTTGATTTTCCGGGATAAAAGTAGCCTATGTCACTCTCCAGGTCCTCAATTATACCCATGCAAAAAATCACGTAGATCCGTGGCTCTGTTGCGGCGTGATTGAAGGACAAACCAACAAAAAAACACACTTTCGCATTTATAATATTAGTAAGTATGATTAGAATATTAAATTACATAGGAAAACACTGTAATATTACGTCCATACGATGTATTACATTCATACCTACTATATAGTATGTAGGTATAATGATCGTTTGGCAAAATCTGACGCCTTTGGAGTAGTTTGACTTTGACAAAATAGTATCCACGATGGCTATATACGATAAATTACGCATGCCAGCTTAAGATGAGCCGTTCATTCAAAGTATCCTGTAGATTCCGGGGTTCAAGTTATTTGGACCTATACTGAAGATTGTGATGTCTATAATTTCTGAACTACGAAATTGACGACCCTGAAATAATTACAGGACAATCTCTAAAGAATCTGCTTTCTAACAAAAAAAGAATGGATTAAATCGGAATACGCCTTAATGAATTACAGCGAAATACACATTTTGACTTTCATCCCCTCTCCCAGGGAAACCATGCTGAATTTCGGGATAAAAAGTATCCTATATTATACCTCGGAGTATTAACTTAAATCGTGCCAAGTTTCATTTAAATCCGTCCAGTAGTTTCGGCGTGATGCGCGGCCAAGATACAGACAGACAGACAGACAGACAGACAGACAGACAGACAAAAAATAAAAAAAAAATTGTTTTGGCTTCAGTATCGATTATAGAGTGCCCTCAAACAAAAATTTTCAAAATATCTTCAATGTACAGAATTGGACCTGTTACAGTTTTATTATATTATAGATTTATTATTAAAAGGAGCTTCGTTCCAACCGAGTATTCCACGACACTCACGCATTTTTTTTCCAATAAAATAATGTCGACTTTTAGCAGTTTAAGCTTCCATTGAGATATTCCGGGGTGGTTCTAGCATCCATTCATTTGTACTGCTATAATCTCCCTCCCTCTAATTAGTAGGTGTGTGTGTATTCATTAAAAATGTTATAAATGCGTAAAAGTGTTTATTTGTTGGTTTGTCCTTCAATCACTTTGCAACCGGTGTGACTTTTTGTATGGTTATAGTTGTGGACTTGGAGAGTGACATCTACTTTTTATGCCGGAAAATCAAACAATTCACACGGGATTTTTAAAACTTAAATCCACGCAGACCAAGTCGCTGGCAAAAACTAGTAACTAATTAAAGTAAAAAATGACATCAAACTGGAATAATATACCACCTATCCTTACTAATATTATAATGCGAAAGTGTGTTTGTTTCTTGGTTTGTTGGTTTGTCCTTCAATCACGCCGCAACAGGGCTACGGATCGACGTGATTTTTTGCATGGGTATAGTTGAGGACCTGGAGCGTGACATAGGCTACCCCTATCCCTATAAAATCAAAGAGTTCCCGAGGGATTTTAAAAACTAAATCCACGCGGACGAAGTAGCGGGCATCAGCTAGTTTGGTAATAATCTGGACCTCCCCTTTTCAATGATATTTGAAAAGTTTCAAGTGTCTCGTGTTTTGTATGAAACGATCAATTCAATTGTATTCAGTTTTATTTCTATACGATTTCAACTTGCTTACCCGGAATCAAAGAAGTTGATATTGTTTTCAAGTCGATTCGAACCCCATTTATAAGTTTCCTTTTAGGTGAAATCGCTTGGGAAATACCCACTTGTCAATTTTTCATGCAAATTCTCTACCTATGGGCTCGCTTTTTCTCATTTTTGTATCCATACGGTCTCTGCACCCGGATTTTCGTTGGGTAACTTAATGTCCATTTGTATGTTCAATCTATATTTATTATGTGGAAACTGGAAAGCATTGATATAGCTAGTCCCAAATAGAATAATTCCCAAATGATTATTTTGTATTCCACTCAAATAAGGTACCTTAATTGATGCAATCTGCAAAATATGTAGTTTGAGGTTCTATTCATAGTGCATTGTTTTGAGACATTTTATGAAAACACTAGCTGATTCCCGCGAATTCGATCGCATAGATTTAGTTTTTAAAAATCCCGTGGCATTTATCATGCAAAATAACACGTCGATCCGTAGCTTCTTTGCTTCGTGATTGTAGGACAAACAAACACACTTACGCATTAATTATAATATTAGTAATAAGGATGTAGATAATGTAAAGAAGCTTTTTAGTTATTTACTTTTATAATTTTGATACTCTTGCTCTTTATAAGAGTAGTGTTTACGATCGCAGATACAGTAAGCTGAAGAATACCTATCCGATATCCTTCAAAAAAAAATATTTGTTTCATCGTCATCTCAACCCACATACGGTTCACTAGCTAAGTACTCGGTAAGGTTTTCGTATGCTGCCCATGAGATTCCCTCGATGTCCACAGCTGGACTGGTCTTTTGCAATAATCGGCACATAACACTATTCGTGTGCTCGACATGGTGTCTTCGAAAAGGAGGCAGAAGTCTTATGCTGAGATCTATATAATAGATCGTACTCTGGCTCTGCTCAAGACCCAAGATTGAGTTCGATGTGACACAAATATGCCCCGGTCTCGTTTTAACTCTGTCTTGAGTCTGAGCTGAGTGAGAGTGCCATCTATAGATCTCAGCCTTGCCAGCTCTCAACTGAACCACTAAGGCTGTGATCTATAGATCGTACTCTGGCTCTGCTCAAGACTCAAGATTGAGTTAAAATGAGACACAAATATGTCCTGACATAAATCTGTCTCGTTTTAATTCAGTTTTGACTCAGCTGAGTGAGAGTGCCATCTTTAGATGCCTAAGCCACCATTAAAATGATACTCATACAGTTTTAACCCACAGACGCAACCAGTGATATGGTACGAGAACGAACCACCAGGGCAGGTCGTGATTCTCACGGCTAAGGACTACGACTCAGCGGAAAACGGCCCGCCCTTTACCTTCGCACTCAACGAGTCCGTGAGCTTCGATATCCGATCCAAGTTCCACATACAAGGTAATTCAAGTTAAAACGTTAGATTTATTCTTAGAATGCATGTATCGATGCGGTTGACGTGCCATTTGGTAAGAAACCCCAAAATACACTACACCACACTACACCACCACAGAAATGTTTAAAGAGAGTATGACATACAGCTACCCATGTTAAGTCATCGAATTGAATACAAGTACTCAATTAAGACATGACTTATTAAATGGAGTATACTTTATACTATAAAAAAGGTAATCCAATTAGAACTGCTTCATTGGTCTAGTCCTAGTCTTAGTCATTAGCATGTTGGACTACGGATGACGAGATGCCGGGTTCAATTATTTGGTCGGGTCAAAAAATGCACTGGGGTTTTTCTATCAAGACATTCTCAATACAAGCCTGGAGTTAGGAAGTGGGTGCTGTGTCACCCCCTTGCCTCGGAGAGTGTCGGTCCTGCACCTGACCTCACTTTAGCCGTGTTGGATTTCCTTCCATCGGACAATGAGAGTGAAGGAATAGAGAGTGTACCTGTATTTGTGCACACACCTGTGCACTATAATATCTCCCGCGCAGGTGGCTAATATGCGTAGAGATTGATCGCCGAGGTCGGATGCTCTCGGAATTTTTAATACTCAAAGGATCGGGGGACTATTAACTCAATTAGACGAATTTTTTGCCATGGTGATGCCATTATTTGATGCGCCAAGATGTTTGTTAATTCGAGCTGATTTAATTTCTATGATTGACTTAAGCCCGCGACTTCGTCCGCGTGGAGTTAGGTTTTTAAAAATCCCGTCGGAACATTCTGTTTTTACGGGATGAAATGCTCCAAGTCCTCAGACTTTTTACATTTTATCCGAGAACGGAGAACCAGAGATTTCCAGATGATAATAAAGTTCCTAAACGTGCTATAAACATCGGATACGATAATTAACAAATGTTTCTCGCTGCTAAAATTTGAAAATGGTCTTTACCTTTGTATTCGGCGATTCACCGGCCCGATATCCGATGTCCAGGTGTGAGGTAAATGCAATTGGGAATTTTTACCGCTCATTTTAGAAATCTAAGGATAAACTGTCAGGTGCTATGGTTCCCAGGTGCAATGTGCCTTTAATTACGGGTATTTTAAACGTTTAGACGTTTACTATAAATTAAAAAGAAGTTATGTGATAATCGATATAATTTATTTTAACTACTACAACTGCTACCGCTACTGCTAGTGCTAGCTTTTGCTTGCAATTTCGTCCGCGAGCCTATGTCACTCTCCAGGTCCTCAACTATACTAATTAAAAAAATTACGTCGATCCGTATCTCCGTTATTGTGTGCCTTAATTCTATCCTTTTTCTAAGGGAGTAATATGAAAGGGAAAGCACGAGAATGAGATCGATTAAGTTTTGTTTAGAGAATGTGTACATAAAAATAAGTCACAATGTACAAAACCATTTTTCCTTGGATCAGTGACAGAACACCGATATTTCCGTGAATTTACGTTCTGAAATATTAAGAGACCTTTTTCTTACAAGTTGTTACCACAAAGATTATATTATTATTTGTTACTCATTCGATATAGCTCCTGATTTATCTTGGTAAAAAGATAATATTGGAAAAAGATGGTAGCCGATATATAAGAATTTATGGATAATCTATGCCTGCCAATAGGCCGTAACACGTAAATCACTGAAAAGACGTTTTTACGATCTCGCCGGAGATGGAAAACATCGTGGTGGAATCGGCATATCTAAGAGGAAATTTTAAGACAGTTATTTACCCCTCAATATTCGTATTCTTTTCATAAACAAAGACCCCCAAGAAAGGCAGAGTGGATTAAAAAAGAGGGGAACGATCGGGAGCTGTATCATTATGATTATTATTATTGTCCTTTCAATGCGCTTTTTAACAAATACTCCGCTAATCATTCTATTAAACAACAAAATTATTTAATGATGAAAAAAATGTTCTCAGATGCCATTTTGTTTTATCGTCTGATTTCTTTAGCATAGAATCATAATTCTTAGTCGTATTTTGTTTCGTTAAAGTAATTTCGTCCAAGCAAATTGCATCAACACCCAATACCGTTTTACGTAATGACAAAAAATCATTTTAGTACCAAAATATTTTGGTTGTACAGGATTTCCCTTCAGAAGATCGGTTGATGCAATTTAAATAATCGAATAACCAGCTTACTCGGGCACCCCGCAATGTACTCTCAATCTACACAACACGGAATTTTAAGAAGGCTTCAAAATCGAGTTTTCGATCAATTAATCCAGTTAAAATGCAATAAATGGCGCTTCAAGCCGAACTCGCAACTTTGTTTTGGAGTGCCAATTCAATTTTAGCCGTTCCCCCATTCAACTTCGCGTGTTGATAATTGTAACTCGTGTCTACGGAAATTATTTACTACCAAACTGGTACAAACTTTTTCGTTTAAGTGGATAAGATCGTCGTTCACTTTTCAACCCGGCACCCTATCATTGCCGTATCTTCGCTCGGCGTCCACTTGTTGTTCACGGATGGCCCTCGCGATCGAGTTGACATCACGTGTCAACGAGTGGACATCGCATGTCAATGAATTGCCGAACGAAAATGCTCTAGATCTAGTACTTAATAAGGCACAAAGTTGGCATTGTGTGGGAGACAACGTATCGTCCCCTAGTCCAATCACAAATCAGGTCATGAAGAATGGGCACCAAGTTGTTCATTTTCTGTCCGCGTAGAGTCCGCGACAGTTTGCAAGCGAGGTGATCCCGTTAGGCCATGTAGTTGATGAGAAAGTGCATATATATTTTCCCACGGCTTTTTTCACGTTAAGTCGATTTTTCAAACCCCTAATTTACCCCCTTAGGGAGGTGATTTTTCAAAAATCTGTTGCCTACGTCATATATTAGCTATCTGTATGCCTTTCAGCAAGTATTCCAGTGATTTGAACTGAGCGTTGATAGATCAGTCAGTCATCTTTTAGGCTTTTCCTTTGATGTATATTTAGACTAACTGATACCCGCGACTTCGTACGCTTGGATTTTGTATTTATAATCCCGCGGGAACTATATGGTTTACCGAGATAAAAAATAGTCACTCCAGGTCTTCAACTATACCCATGCCAAAAATCAGGTCGATTCGTTGCTTTGTTGCTGCGTGATTGAAGGACAAACCAAAAAGTAAACACATTTTCACATTTTTAATATAAGTAAGGATTTAGAATTTTAGAGAGTCCATATAAAAATTAAAATGCACGAGGCGAAGTGGTGATGGTCGGGTGCCGGGTTGATAAGTGAGCGATGACCTTAAGTAGGCTTTCTTCGAGTGTTTTGAGTCTCAGCAACTTTTAATTCGTGTGTGTTTCTTGCAATCTTGCAGGCACTAAGACAGCTATTACGGTTGGTATTTACAAATTACAACTCAGTTCGTTACTTGGGAATTAAGTTTCCACGGAGATATTCGTTACGTTAAATTATGTTAAGTCTCTGAATATCTTTACTTAAACTGGGTACAAAATTTGTTATGGTTATTAAAAGCTTCAGTGTGTTGCTCAAATTGTTCGTCTACAAAATTACTTAATTAATTAATACATAGGTATATTATACCAATTTCTCACAGATTATTTTGAGTTAAAAAGTTTTCATGAAATTGTATTGAACTATGTGTATAGACGTTGCACTAACCAAGCATTACGCTTTCTGCGTCTCAAATCTCATTACTGAGGGTCGGGGCTCTTTCTATTTTTCACTCTAGTTAATGACAATAACAGGTACTGACAGCTTAACGTGCTCTCTTGGGCTCTGAAGGCCAAATTCGAATTTCGAGTCGGTCATCCAGATACAGTTTTTGCAATTCACGAAGGCGAGTGAGCTTTACTCGTGGTTACTTCGTGTACATGCACATTGCATAAGAGTGCGTGCCTGTCAAAGCCTAGGTGCGCTCGCTCACACTTATACGACACACACACAACCACAAGTCAGTCGCCCTCGTGAATTGCAAGAACTATACCAGGTCATTGCAATACAACAATCTCATATCCGCTATTACTAATACTTCTCGTTATAACATGGTGCGGGTAACAGGTCAACAGAACGCTACTTCTTTTGTACCCATATTGTTTTACACATAACAAATTTTCTGAAAAAGAATACTCTCAATAGTTTGTAATGGGATGAATTTGATTTCAGCAAAATGGCAAAACCTAACTTACGTTCTATTGACCTGTCACCCGCACTATGCTGCAACGAAAAAACTGTAGTCCATACCGCTCTCTTTTTTTTCAATATTCGCATTTTTTTACAGGCAACATTTTATCCACTCTGGTGTCGTTCGATCGCGAGCAACGCAAAGAGTACAAGATTCCCGTAGCCATCACCGATTCAGGGACCCCGCGGTTGACAGGCGTCTCGATCCTCCACGTGGTCATTGGTGATCGAAACGACAATCCTATGGGACCCGGCCACAGCGACATATTTGTCTACAACTACAAGGTATTTGTCACAATTTCCTTAGGTATTCCTCATTCAATCAATTGATCATAATAATATTATCACCGTTATATAAAATATCACTCCACAATTATCACCATTATATGTTTTAAATATGGATGTTGCTAGCTTACCAAACCATCATTATATCAAACTTCTAAACGTGTGTATAGTATGACAGCTTGTATGAAATAGTAAACTGTGACGTTATAATATTTGACTTACTTATAAAAGTGTAATCGATAAGTAAATAATTTAAAAAAAAATAACGTCGGGTAGAGCGGGACTAAAATTGCCGAGTTATTTCGAAAAATTGCTACAAAAATAACCGTATACAAATTCTTATTAGGGTATTAGGGTAGGGTAGTCAAATATCTTATAATCGTACTGTATATTATATAGTATTGATGTCGAAATAATGGGTGAAATAGAAAAGGTAATAAAGTATTCTTATATTATCTATCTTATAGTTGTGTTTATTATTTGTATATTATACAAAACTAGTGTTTGATGTAATAAGAATTTATTTACGACAAACAAATAAGTACTGACTTTCCTAGACCATCCAGTACAATATTTACCTCAGTCAGGTATAATAAACAAAACTCAAAACTAATATAAACTATATAGCAAATCTATTGGTAAGATTCAGCGAATTTATTAAATGAAATAAACCTATAAAGCTTGGTAATGTTATTTAAATGTTCTCCGTAAAGTACTGACACAGAAGTAATGTCAGTAGCATGAGTCACCTTGTAAATTACGTTAAAAGGTCACATCGATGCATAAAGTTAGTACCAGAAACAGACAATCAGTCAGCCTCGGCTTCGTAGAGCGTCGTCTTTGTTACTCCTACCTGGTCCAGTTATCGTAAAACTCAAAGACACCTTGCATAATAATATTATTATCATTGTTGGTAAAATTTACTAAAATAATACCTATCAATTTTCAATCAACATAAAAAAGTGTAGGTTTTACAATTCTCCATGAAAAATAATAATATTTTTATGAATATCTAGATAAATTACTTTCACTTAGAAAATTCCTTTTATTGAGGTTAAACATCCATTTGATTTGGAATTTAGTCGATATTTCAGAATTATATTCGACAAGACTTAATGTTTGAAATACTTGAGAAAACATTGTCTGGCGAAGTATTTTAGCAAATTTTCGTTAAAAGTATTTAAAACTTGTTTAGCAATATTTGGATAAAATTATCTTTTCAATGTCTAAAATCTAAATGAAATATTGTTGGACATTTTCTTTTGCGGCGTTAATATATTAATTGTTATAATCATTTTTTTCCAAAATGCTATCAGACGGAAGCGTACTTCAATGAAATGTACAGCTGGAGGTATTACGTAAGTACAAATTGGCGATTTATTTTGTGCGACAGTGCTTCTAGTTAAAATTGTCCATTATGGACATTGATGATTGTGCAATTTAAATTACCTATTTTGCCTCCCATGTTTCTGTTCGATGAGAAATAGCCATTGAATTTGTAAATGTAAAAAGGATACAATTAAACAGAGATGTTGAAATATGCAAACAATGAGCTTATACCTACCACGGAAATAAATCAAGATAGAACGGAGAAGTGGACACGCGTGGAATTATTGACACGCGTGCCCCACGCGTGTCAATAATTTGCAATATATTACAACAGTTTTCAAATAAAATAAAAATAAAATAAACCCACGTAAATAGAATACAAAGCTCGGAAGTTAATCTCAAAAAAGTAGGCATTTACTATCAACTAGGGAGTGTTTATTTTCAACGTAAACAATATTTTCAAACAACACGGATGACGGAGTTATGTCCAAAAATAAGCACATCTTTAGGAAAATAGTGGTGAATAACCGTTCTATCTCGATATACTTGTTCGGGTAGATAATAATTTCCCCATTAAAAAGCCTTATTTATCGTTAACCAGTATGTTATACTTCCAATCATTTGACTTCGTATGGTTTAAGAGTAAGTTTATTTTTTAAAAATCTCAGAAAACATAGTCTTATTTTAGTGAGTTAGTTTTTAGTTTTCTTTTTAATGGCGGTTTTAGCCTTTGCTTTTGTTTCTTTTCTTTACAAGACCAGATCAGTTATACAAAATAAAATAAAACATTCCTAGACCGTTTTGCCTAGCGTTTTTTTTTCTCTCGATGATATAAGAATTTCGTTTTATGTCTTATCTTTGTCTATGACGTACTGGATGGTTTAAAGCTCAAACAAATTACAGTTTTGTCGCTATAACATAGTTTGGGTGACAGGTCAATAGAACTTTACTTGTTTCGTGTCCTATTTTTGCAAGCCTAAGGTTCAAATCCACCACCATTAAATCTATTGAGACTATTCTTTTTCAGAAAATCTGTTTTCGTAATTTTAATCTTATAATTATAACAAAATGGTACGCAATGAGTTACTTAATGTCACCCGCACCGCGCTACAACGAAAAAACTGAAGTGATATAAAAAATCCTTAGATTGCTTACTATCCTTAAAATCCCTTTTTGTCTGTACAATATCATCTTTCTTTTTATTATCTGGCACTTAGTCAATACCTGGCGAAAGATATTTATAGCGTTGTCGTTAACACGATAACAAGCGGCGCTTTCATGTCTTTTATTGCTTATAAATAATTATTGTCAAGTTTATTTTCTTCTTTTGAATAGGTACCTTATAGATCAAAATGTATTTTGATAGCGATTTATTTTTAAATTAAATTAATCTATGAAATAATAAACAAATATAAAACGTCTTAAAATATTATACAAACAACTTTTGAACATTAGTTATGAATCGAAACATCCAAATGTTCAAAATAATTTGGATTCACAATACAAGTGTTGCCAGAAGGCTAGCCGCATAAACAAAAAAAATTTAAAATTCAAACTTAGTTAGAATAGAATAGAATATAATATTTCCACAATGAGGTGAGGTTCCAAAAAAAGCGTAGGTACTACAATTCAATTCATGTTAAGACGGGCACACAGAAAGCAGCCCCATTCCCGCTGGTGGACCCGTTCACGAGCATGACGCATGATCCAGCCGTTGCGTCGCTCGACCATATTTGAGGGAACGTAACAACCCGCACCACACGACACCACCACAGAAATGTTTAAAATATATTAGGTACACATCCATGATTCAAATACTTATTAGTTATTCTCTATCCAAAGTATGAGCCGTATCTAGGGTCCTGGTTTGGGTGACTACCAAAATGCTCATAAATATCGGCTATTTTACTATCTACATTACAAAATATAATAAAAATATTCCGTGTAATAAACTGTTACGAAATAAAATTTCGCAGTAATTTAATTTCGTGTGATTCCATTTTACATTTTGCTATCAAATTAGCGACAAGCTTTAATAATATCTATTTAGTTAATTAAAAAGTCATCACGCTCCATTTTGTTTACTATTATTTCTGTTTCGCATGACTTTTGTTAAATATACTAATCTTTTGCGGGTCGCGTCGAGGTTAAATAACGTATAAAATAATTATTACTGGAATTTTTTGCTTCAATCTTTTTTTTTTAAATTAAAATTTATACCTATTAGCCATACAGAACTTGACTACATTCTTCTCTCCCGTCCAATTACTTAAGAAGCGTTTAGCTTGTGTTAGGAATGAGCACGACAATAGTGCTACGTGTGGGGATTGAACCGTCGACCTTTCAATTTGCAGTACACATCTTTAACCATTGGGCTATTAAGGCTCTTCACACCTTTCATTGGTTATCTGTCTAATTTATAATTACACTGGCCACAATTTTCTTTTAAATCACAAGTATAAAATTGTTACACTTTTCCATTTCCCTCAATAAGATTCTTTTAATGTTAAGGTTGTCTAGAGAAGATCGCTTAAAGCGATAAGACTGCATTAAGAGTGGGTGTGCGGTCGTTAACAGTAAACAGATTTGATTTTTACAGTAGTAGATCAAGTTTCAACTATCCGAAAAAAAAACACGCAAAAATTACATTATACTGCCAAGGGACGTGCTTGGGCAAAAACATAAAATGATGAAATTTGTTCGATAATAAAAAATCGCGAAGTTAGGTCTAATTTTTAACCAATATTCATTTATTTTCAGTGTGTTGCATATTACAGAGCCAAAATTTTTACATTAATTCCGATTGATATTATCAAGAGAGTAGCCTAGTGAATTGAAAAGAAAATGAATATTTTACGAGTTACAAAGTATTTGGCGCTTGCTACACTCCTATTCCGCGCAAAACGCTTTCTTTTGTCGCGCCTCACATGAGGTTACGGCTATGTTTTATTTCATCGCGAAATCTGATTTTTTTTTGGTGTTACACGCGTTCTCATTTATCAGTTTCAATTGTAAACAATAAACATCAATTTTTGTGTGTGTAGCAATAAAGAATTTTCTATCTCTCTATTTATTTATCTAAATTATTGTTAAGGAAGTCTAAGGACCAGGTATAGTGGCGCTCGTAACGGAAGGCATAATATTATGTCCAGCTGTGGACATGCGCAAGCTTATATTATAATAAGTTAGACAGGGCCCTTATCGTAAACTTGTGTCAGTTTATTAGATACCATACTCGTAATATAAACACATCTCATAAAACTTTCCTTCTATTTCCTGCTCACGAATATTTGAGTCATTATTTTCTTTAAATTTGCATAGAGACCGAGTGTTTTAATAACTTACGGCTGTACCTAATATTTCCATGCATTTGAAGCGGCGGCGATTGCCCGGGACACTATTAAAATAAAATTTGCATTCAACAGCGCCACAAAGTATGGAATAAAACATGGAAATATCTGTAACAATGGCCGTAACGGATTCAGTGCCTTTTACAAGTCACTATAAACAATTTTATGATTCTTACAGTGTGACAGCGCGGGCGTCCAGATAGGACTTTTATTTTCAACCACAATATTTTCAAGTATTTAATTATCTTAAAGGAATCTAAATATGTACCTAGTAATAAACTTTTCTCATCTCTGTCTAAATATATTTCAATAAACCCTCGTCAAAGTACATACCTACCTTTTTTGACGTGGGCGGAGTTCCTAATGGGTACGATAATAATATGATTATAGAGCGCAATTATAGAGCAAAAATATTCAAGAAAACCGTATACATTGAGTTAGACTAGGTATAGAGCAGCAGATAGATATAGATTCATGAATAAGGATAAAAGATTAAAAATTGTTACCCGACTACGGAAATTTTGATGTAAAATCCGTCATATTGATTCTGTTTGTATAAAATGTACCGCATGTCACCCGGACCATCATAACGAATCGATTGACACCTCATTCATCAAAATCAGCTCAATAATTTATTCGCTACAGTGGAACATTCGTAAATAGTCACATATATACCTACGAGTACATACATACACTACCCGTCTGATTCAGGATGGCCGTCGACGAGCGTTACAAAATGACGTCATACTCTACCGTTGACTTAAAAAAATATTGTATTTTTTACTGTTTACCACGACTGTGATGGAAGATTTCTTTTCTGGCAATGCTTTTCATGGCAAAACGTCTTGAATGTCGAAGGGCATGATTTTTAATATCTTATTTTTCTCCTCTTCGAAGAAAGTCATTAATTAAAGTAATTCAATAGTCTGCGCTATACAAAACTTTTCCTTTTTTACTCATCCTAGAAAACTACAACAACAACAAAAACAACAAATAAAGCGAACAATAGTAACCAAAAAATTTTGAAAAAACACTACTGGCAATCGTGAGCTGTACGCGATGTATCGGCCAACTTGAATCGAACGTGTAGTACATACAATAGACTGCTAAAATCATGACCCAATAGTACAAAGTCCTTGTCATAAACCTTTTTTCTATGCCAGAGTCGGGTCAAAAAGCGCCCACACCAAATAAATTACAAAAATGTAATAGTATATTACACATCTAGGGCAGTAAAATAAGAAATGTCTCAGATCACATGTAATTGTTGTCCGAGGCGAAGCCGAGGTCAATAAACATGACTGTGATCTGAGGCTTTCTTATTTACTGCCCGTGGTGTGAATACTATTTTTCTCCTCGACGGAGGCGGAAAGCGACATTTTCGTTTAGCGCAGCGGGAGGAAAATTGACGCTTTCCGCCCGGAGGTGAGAAAAGGTAACATTCTTATGTGTATTTAATCTTTCGTAAAGTTTACTTGGAAATGGTGAATATCTAGTAAAATGACAGCTCACTGGCTATTCACAGCAATAATTTAGGATGGGAACGTGAATCAGAACGTGAGTCCGACTGTCCGTGAATAATTAAGCCGTGCGTATAGATCCGATAAGATTATAATCCTTTGTCATAATACCCTTATTTTATTCGATAGTATATGGCCATTAAAATGTTAATTTTGCCTTAATGAAAGTGTTTTTAGTGCGGTGTGTGCGTTAACTGGGATTAGAGAGGAGGCAGTTTTTACTGCCTTGCCCTGATTTTCCTTAGTAGCGGTGGTTTTACTCCGGATATAAGTTAAGTATGGCCTTCGGAATACTGGATTTTACTTTCTAAAACGTCTAATTTTGAGTGTACTCGTAAATGGATTGGAACCGCAGGCCAGTTTAAGAGTTCATTTGAAAATTCAAGTTTTGTTTGTATACTACCGCTTGATGACCCATATCGTATCGGAACGCTTATTTTCTTAAAAATCATATAAAAAAAATAACACGTAAAATTTTAGTATTTTAATAATTCTTTGCGAAGTTATACTTCATTTCGGTAAATGGCGTAACTTCTGAACGATATTTAATGCTGATTCCCGCGACTTCGTCCGCGTGGAAGTTTTAAAAATCCCTCGGGAACTTTTTGATTTTCCGGGATAAAAAGTAGCCTATGCCACTCTCCAGGTCCTCAACTATACCCATGGAAAGAATCAGGTCGATCCGTAGCTCTGTTGCGGCGTGATTGAAGGACAAACCAACAAATAAACACACTTTCGCATTTATAATATTAGTATGATAGTATGATTAACACGAGCTTTGTTCTAATATAAGACGTTAGAAATCTAAACTTTTACCTATCTCTGACTGAGGGAGTGTTCTCGCACACGCCGGGAGTGATTCAATTGTCTCTATGGATTCGACGCTCGCATAATAATGATCGAACATCATTTGCAGGTAAGTTCGGTTAATCATTAATTATACGAGCACCTCCCTATCAAGATTATTGGAGATACATGTAGTCTTCATATCAGTTAACATCAACGAAGGAAAAACATTCTTGCAATGAGAATATTTTTAACACTTCTTTTTATTATTATTATGATATTAAATCATTATAAATTGCCCTAATTAAAAAGAAGTTACTTGCCTTAATTTTTACTATAACACCGTAAAAATATTAACTACTTATAATATACTAGCTGATGCCCGCGACTTCGTCCGCGTGAATTTAGTTTTTAAAACCCCCCGGGAATTCTTTGATTTTCCGGGATGCCTATGTCACCCTCCAGGTTCTCAACTATACCTATCCAAAAAATCACGTCAATCCTTAGCTTTGTTGCAGCGTGATTTACGGACAAACCAAGAACCAAACACACTTTCACATTTATATTAATATGTATTAGAAAGGAAGAATTAATACTACGATAATAAAGGCGATCTAAGTAAATTTTAGAACACAAAAGCTACTATTGTGACTTAAATATGATAGATATATTCTCTCGGGGACTTTTTTGTAGAGAATAATGAGTTACTTTAATCATGTAGTACATAATTTTTATGAATCATCAATAGTTTTCTCAGCACACGCTTAATAATGGTTAAAATCGGTCCAGAGTACCAGAGCCTATTCGGTACAAACAAAGAAACAAAAAAATCTTTCCTCTATTATCTATATATATAAAAGAAAGTGGTGTTAGTTACACTATTTATAACTCAAGAACGGATGAACCGATTTGGCTGAAAATTGGTGGATAGGTAGCTTAGAACCAGGAGACGGACATAGGATACTTTTTATTCCGTTCGACCGCGTTTCCGTCAAGTCACTATAAAACGTGGTATAACAAAAACTCATCTGACACGGAATAACAAAACGCAAATGACAGTGGAATAACAAAACGTAAATGACAGCTAAACTTAATTTTGTCTTTAGTTAAGTATGGTAAAAAATTTGACAATTATAAAAATGATAGCTAAACGTAGGTAATTGATAATATCATCAGTGTTATCATATTATGTTTTCTCTTTGAATCATCATTAACAATGCCGCGAGCAAGACGATCAAATGTTTCCTGCTACAAAGCTACGGATTGACGTGATTTATTGGATAGGTATAGTTGAGAACCTGGAGGGTGACAAGATTTCCCGCGGGATGTTATGAACTAAATCCACGCAGACGAAGTCGCGGGCATCAGCTAGTATTAGTATAGATTATTATGTATTACATACGATATCTTTCATTGCTACACTAAAGGTTGCTATAAGTTCGTTCATAGGTATTATACGAGTGGAGCGAGGGCGTATGCTAGTTTCAAATAAATCAAAGACCGCAACCCCGCATTCAAGTTGCGGGGTCGGGGCCCGACTAAGTTAATGAGGCGACGAGTTGCCCGCAAATGCGACAGAAACGCTCCGTTCTTAATGAAGATGCCTTAACGACTCTTTACTCCACCTTTACTAAACTAAGCTTCCAATGTTATTAAGAACTTAAATTATTAAATAGAAATATTATTTCGGTGATCCTTAATACCTAATGCGATGTGAAAGTGTGTTGGTTTGTGCTTTAATCAATCAGAAATCGAGCAACAGATCGACATGATTTTTGTATGGGTACAGTTGAGTGCCTGGAGAGTTGCAGAGTGACATAGGCTATATTTTGTCCCGGAAAATCAAAGAGTTCACACGGGATTTTTATAACTACTTATCTACACGGGGACGAAGTCGCGGGCTTCTAATATTATAAAGTGTATTAGTGTATTGCTTGTTGACTTGTTGTTTTGTTGTTGTGTCACGCCGCAACAGAGCTACGGATCGTCGTGATTTTTCGCATGGGTATAGTTGAGGAGAGTGACATAGGCTACTTTTTATCCCGGAAAATCAACGAGTTCCCGAGGGATTTTAAAAACTAAATCCACGCGGACGAAGTCGCAGACATCAGCTGATACTTCATAATTTAACAACAGATGGTGTAGCCGTGTAAGTTTTATCTGATTGTAGTAGGACTTGTTTTTCGAGCGCTCCGAAATTCTATTGTTTTTAACCACCTTAGTCTAAACTATTTGACGGCTTTTAATATAATTATGAGCTACCATTCGAGTAATAAAATTAAGTATGGGAATTACTTAAGGTATAAGTAACTAAATACAGCGTCCGCAAAAAACTATATACTTCTGTTGGTGGATTAGGTATAGCAAAATAATTCTAATCTTTTCTTGCTAATCATGAACTTCCGCAAAGTAACGCCTTCTTCTATCCAAAAAATATAGAATCTATTTGAATTTTTAATTGATATTTTTTATCGTCAAAGACGAGCTGCTAAGCGATTTAACGTTCCGACACGATGCCGATGACGCGGACGTTTAGAAACAGATTAGGGTTATGGGTGAAACGAATGAACGTACACTGCCATCCTGCAAGTTAGTCCGCTACCGTCTTAAACTGCATTGTCACTTATCATCAGGTGAGATCGCAGTCAAGTAATATCTTGTCATCGAATAAAAAAAAATTGGCAGTCATAGGGACTGCCGATAGAAGTGAAAACTAGATTTGCTAATAATTACAAAATAAAAACAAATAAGAAAAGCGCACTGTCACGATTTCGTGAGTGAGATTCGAACCTGCGACGTCATACATTAAACGGTAAGGAAGGCGGCTGCTTGCCCGCTGCGCTGTAAAAGGGTTGCTTGGGAACTTCTAAAATGTTGACGATGACGAGAAATCCATGTGTTTTGCTCACCCAAAAAAGTGCTCAACGCGCCTAAAGAAGTTTTCACTTCAAAAATTTATCTTAGTCCAGGTTATAATTATGTTACTCGTAAATTAAAGTGATTCAAAGGTCACCGCGACGCATTCAACTCTCACAGAGGCGGGCTCGCTACGGTTAATGAGGCGAGGACTCTCCCGCAAATAGACAGGGCTGGACTAGAAAAGTTTAGGGCTTTACGGCTAACGACTCATTATTTTAACTTTCCTGAAAACAAACGCTCGCTTGGGCGCAATTTATTTAATTAATCCCTACTAACGTCGTTGTCGTCTTATCTACCGATAGACGTCGACTGCTGGGCAAAGGTCTCTTGCATCGATCGCTACAGAACACGATCATATGACGCTTGTTTTTTGAAAGAAAAGAAAGAAACATTTTATTTATGATAATGATGATGACTATATGGATGATGATAGGCTCAGGGTCACTCAGCGAGCGATGGAGAGAGCTAGGCTCGGTATATCCCTGCGAGATCAAATCAGAAATGAGGAGATTCGTAGTAGAACCAAAGTCACCGACAACGACAAAGCTCAGCGTGTCGCGAAACTGAAGTGGAAATGGGCGGTGCACATAGTTCGAAGAGCTGATGGTCGTTGGGGTCCCAAGGTGTTGGAGTGGCGACCCCGCACCGGGAAACGCAGTGTTGGCAGACCCCCCACCAGGTGGACCGACGACATC
Organism: Oeneis ivallda; assembly: GCA_029955525.1. Classification (NCBI taxonomy): domain Eukaryota; kingdom Metazoa; phylum Arthropoda; class Insecta; order Lepidoptera; family Nymphalidae; genus Oeneis; species Oeneis ivallda. The sequence continues at coordinate 13,263,554 of JARPMR010000022.1, forward strand.
AAACGTGTCGCACTCGCAGGGAGCCGCTGGATTCAAGCGGCGCAAGACCGAAGCCTGTGGAAGTCCATGCAGGAGACCTTTGTCCAGCAGTGGACGTCTATAGGTTGATAAAGAAGAAGAAGAATGATGATGATATCCGCGAGTTCGTCCGCGTGGATTAAGGTTTTTAATTCCCGCGGGAACTCTGTAATTTTCCGAGACAAAATAATATAGCGTATGTGGTAGTCCTGCGTATAAGTTTTCTTCATTCCAAATTTTAGCTAAATCGGTTCATGCGTAGTGGCGTGAAGGAGTAACAAACATCCATCCATGCTCACAAACTTTCAAATATAAATATAAATAGGATGGTGACACAAATACTTAATCATATTTAGATATAGATGTAGTACACTGGTATGCCCGTGACACTAAGAAAGCGTAATCTGAAAGCAAATCTAGCGACGAGAAGGCATACCCACTTTATTTAATGTTAACTTAAAATAACTTAAGTTTGTTTATCTGATTCGCGCAATCAAAACATCGCGCAAAACGTTCTATGTATAAATTTTCCACGCGGAAATTTTTATTGACTTGATTTTGATTGAAATAGTATTCCCTTATCTCACGCACAATCACCTTATACTTACAAGAAAGCTTTATTGTCTCGGCGAAAGCACTAATTTATACTTATACTATGTAGAAAAGAGAAGAGAAGTTAAACTGATATTGAAACAGAAATTTATAATAACACCTGTTGCATAATTGCATACCCTATGTGCATGCCAATCTTACCTGCGCTCAATATGCATTAGAAGTAGGTAACTAATAAGCAAGCTTACTATATACAAGACGTACTACACTTATAACTTAATTTAACGAGTTCCCGTAGTAATTTGATACACCTAAGTAAATTACCGTACTGAAAGGCTTACATACGAATTTAGTAATGTAAAGGTTCTTTGAAAGAAGGTTGAAAGCGATCGGTGCGTCATTTCGTAATAATTTGACTCAATAAAGCATATTATGGTACTAAAAGCATCTAAAGCGGGTACAGCTTATTTTTCCTCGTATTCCCAATAATTTAACCTAAATAGACTGTAATAAATTCGTTTTCATATTGTTTATGAACTTTCTAAGCAATAAAAAAATATTTAGGTCACCGAACTATTTGAACTTATGAAACTTAGACTCGCGAAGTCATTAGAACTAAAAAAAACTACGTTAAGAGTAGTACAGTCGATAGACCAGGAGTCGGCGGTATATAAATATCTTAAATCAATAACATCAAAACGAACTTTTCATTTTATTTTCGCAGAAAAGTAATCTTTTTAAAATTTTGAGTTCAATTCATTTTAACTTTAAACTTGTTACTTTCAGTTGATAAGGCATGGTTTTTTTTATTTATGGATTCCATTGATGATTGACTTACCTAGAATTTAATTTTGTAATATTTTTCCATTGTGATCAAAAGTCTAATTCAGAATCTCTAATCAGTACGCATGTATTTAATTTAATGAATGTCTCTGAGTGCGGCTTTTAGACTATAAATAATTTATAGATCGAACTCTTATTTTGGTCACTGACTGGCTGAAGGCAGAAAGAGATGGATTTAGTCATGTTTATCGCTCGTTTCAACTCTTTCTCACGTGCGAGCTACTAGAGTTCTCTATAGATCTAGCCTGTGTGGCTATACGAGGCAACCGAAGTAAAACCAGTTTTCAATCCCAACGTGCTTGCATAATATATTTTAATAGCGAGTCCCACACGAAAATATTTGTCGAACTTAAACTAATAACGCATAGACCGATAGTTCCATACGACGAGACCAGCTTAACGCGAAACGAACTATGTGTCCTAAGAGGCGTCGTTTATTTACGCTCGCCGACAGGTATACAAGTGTGCGTGCCGATAGGCGTAAGTAGCCTTTAAAGGCTACCATGAAAGGGTTACACTCCGCGCGCGGCTATAACTGCCTTTCTATGCGTTATAATTCTATGTTGTCGAATACGTTGATGCTACCAGAAATATTATTAAGCCTATGCAGGAAGTTGGGTTGATTTTGACTACTGATCTCGTGTTAGAATAGGCTAACATTTGACATTTTGTACAGGGTGAAGCACCGGATACGGAGATCGGGCGAGTGTTCGTGAACGATCCAGATGATTGGGACCTTCCGGACAAACGGTTTATGTGGCTGCCGTCTTACGAACAAAGGAGTCCGTATTTCGACGTGCATAGCAACACCGGAATGATCACTATGAAAGAAGGCACACCAAATGGAACCTACATTCTTAGGTTTAACGTAAGTTTAATTTACTATAACTTTAACTATTTATTTTAAGATAATAAGGCTGGCGTTTCACCATGCAATTTCAAGGATGCGTAGCGGGGAGATGCTGCTTTTCCACTAACATGCTTCATTAGCCGACTGCGCGAGGGTAGTTTTTTGCAATTATTCGGTTTTTGTTGGTTTATCTCTTTAGGTGTTCATAAATGAGATTTGCTTTAGTTATCCGGGTGTCACGTTCTGTTTGTGAGCTTCACAAACACGCCTACCAATGCGGTCCAACTTATTTTAAATTTCGCGTTCACAAAGTTAAAACGTTTATGAATGTTAACCTATTTTTAGAAGAAACTTAAGAAAAAGTCATTTTGAAATTTTTTCGTTTAATTTTTCGGATCTCATGCCAAAGAACTATCGTTATGCTTAGTTGAAAAATTAATAAAGACTGAAAAGAGTGCGCCGGCTCCCGTTCTATTTATATTTGCCGGTTCTCTTGGGCCCCGAGTTGCGGGAAAGTTAATAATTAAATGTTGAGCGTGACCCGACCGAGTGGCTGCAGTTCTACGTAGCGCTGCCAAATGTCCCGATTTACGCGGAACTCCTCAGATTTCGGGACTCATAGAGTTTTGTTTATTTAATTTAAGTGAATCATAATACATCAAAAATACCATAATATGTAAATTGTGGCAAAATGTGGCCTCCTTTTCCCGGGATGTCAATCCCAGGCACGCATTTTTCGTTTTCGGCAAGTTATGTATTTTTTTAAAGAGTATCAGCTAAGTTGAAGTTGACTAACCTCCTATACCCTCCAAATAAGCGAAACGCTAGTGCTAGAAATGGGTACGACAATAGCGCAACCTGTGCAACCTTTTAGTTTTCAGTCAGAATCTTTACCTAGGCTACACTAGCGGCACGCTATGATGGCCGGTTTGACACATTACAATAGTGATGTGGAATGTCAATTTATTCTCGAACAAAAAACAATTAAGTTTTGTTTTTGTACCTGATTAAATAGGTTTAATAAAACAAAAATGTATATGTTTATTTAATTTATTTGAACGAACTGAATATTTGAATGAAAATGAATATACATACTTTATATGCACACAAGAAACATATGAATACAAAAGATACCAAAAAAGGTGCCACAAAAGGCCATAATTAATCAGATTCGTCCATACTACTATTTTCACTGTCGTCACTGCTATCATCACCTACATTAATAATTATATGTTCGTTTTCTATAATATTATCTATTTTCACATCTCTTTCATAATCTTCCCTTATTAATTTAACAGTTCTATTCACAACCTTTTCCCAGTCTCCTTTAGTCACATGTTCACAAGCTTCTTCTAATAATTTTAGCATTTTTTTTGTGGTAAATGGGGGTTCTGTATTGTGTCTTGCAGCATATCCCTTAATTTGAGCCCACACCAACTCAATCGCATTATACTCACAATGGTAAGGCGGTAACCGTATAACTCTGTGCCCATGTTCTAATGCTATTTCGTCAATGACGTATCGGATCTTGGTTGGTTTGTTTTCTTTTAAAAGACGTACTAATTCCGCTTTTAACATATTCATGTTTGCATCTACGCCATTTTTACGAAGCCATGCGACGATATCAGCTTTCTTTTGGGATTGGGCAGGTGGCTTGTCAATTTGCATCGAGTGGTATGGGGCGTTGTCCATAATTATAATAGATGGTTCAGGGAGGCTACACAACATTGAGGTAAACCATTCAGTAAACTTTTCTCCATTCATGTCTTCATGATAGTCTCCAGTGGTTTTTGACGCAAAAGCCATGAGAGAACCTTCGACAAACCCGTTGATGGTTCCGGCGTGACAAATTATAAGTCGCGATCCTTTTCCTACAGGAACTTTGGAAGTAGATGCTGCTGTGTCATCGTTCCAAGAACGGCCTACAGTATGGTTAGCATTAAGCCATGTTTCATCCAAGAACACAACATTTTGCCAATTTTTGATTTCTTTCACTTGCCGTAAAAAAGTATACCTTGCCATCGCTATATCAAATCTTTCCATCAATATTTTGCGTTTGTTACATTTTTTGTATCGAAATCCAATGGTCTTCAAAATCTTCGTTAAAGAACTTTCCCCACCGAAGAATAATCTAGCTTCCTTCAGTGAATGCACCAACTTTTTTCTTGTTGGATACTCCTTCTGTAAATAGTAGCCGTAAACATGTCTTCGGATAGCATCGGCATCAAAGCTATCGATGCCTACGACTGGTTTTGCTCGTTTTCTCTTTTTTGGTGTGTGAAGTTTATTTTCTTCTGTGCCAGTCTCGCCATATTTTTTTTTAGTTATCCGTCTAACAGTTCGTTGTCCAATATTAAGCGCATCAGCTACGCGTTCAACCACTGACGTTATAGGTAAAATTGGCCCTCCATTTTGAGCTTCACGATCGAAATAGTTACGAAGGCGTATTACGAACTCACGTGTCTGACTATTTAGAACAGTTCTCTGCGTACGTTCGGTCATATCGACGAAATCCACAACAAAGGGCTTGAACAGAGTCCAAATTAACGAGCAAGGGTCAACAGTAATGCAGTATCAATATTTGAAATCCAAAGCCAGGTCAAAACTATATCACAATCGCATTGCACTGACAGTTTATACTTTTCGAAGCAACGTCAATTCGAAACTGCTTTGTTTTGCATTGAGCATTGACGCGAGTTTGCCGGAGGTAGTAGTTGTGCTAGCCAGCGATCCTATGTGACGATCGTATTAGATTCCATTTTTAAAAATTTTCAATTTAGAAAACCAAATGCCGAGTTGTGGTATATATCATATAAAAATAAAAATTTTACCTTTTGTATGAAACAGCTGATATTTTTTTGCGATTTCAGAGGTTTGTCCACATAGTGAAAATTGTTCATATTCACAAGTACATTCACCCCTTAAATGGTGCAAACTGATTTTTCTACACTTGTATACATTTTAGAAATCAATTTAATAAATAAATTTTGAGTCCTAAACCTAAAACTACATTCGATAAAATTTATGAATCTCTGCACATCACTATCGTCAATAAAGTAATACAATTATTTCCTTCAAAGTCGTTATAAATTAATACGGAACTTCATGAGCGGACAAACGTCAAACCGGCCATCATAGCGTGCCGCTAGTTTAATGAGTCTTTAAAATATTTGTGTTTCATGCAGTCAAATATCACATGCTTTAGCGTCGAAGGAAAACATCGTGAGGAAACTTGCCTGCCTGATTATTTTTCCATACTACCTATTCTCAAAGGTGTGACGTTTACCAGTCCGCAGTTCGCCCGTTTGGTGGAGGCCTTAACTCTTCTCATTCCGAGAGATATGACCGGGTCCAGTCGTGGGCGTTAGGTTGAGATGATGACTTCTACTTCTTCTTCTTTATCAACCTATCGACGTCCACTGCTAGACAAAGGTGTCCAGCATGGACTTCCACAGGCTTCGGTCTTGCGTTGCCTGAATCCAGCGGCTCCCTCTGACTCGTTTTCATGTCGTCGGTCCACTTAGTGGGGGGTCTGCCAACACTGCGCTTCCGGTGCGGGGTCACCACTCCAGCATCTTGGGACCTCAACGACCATTAGCTCTTCGAACTATGTATATCCTGGCAGATGATGACTAGGACGTCGTAATTCTCTTTACGTCTTAAAGTGTCAACGTGCCCTGAGTACAAGCGTTGCTCTTTGGTTTAATTTCATTGTAGCTTTTTTTTCGATGAGAAGATAGTCCTTGACTAAGATGCTAGCGGGCTTACTTGGAAGGGGTATAGTAGTTAGAGCAAATTATACCCATAACTATCTCTAAATTATTTTAGCCGCATAAGTGTAGCATTGCTTCTTGTACTGCGATATGCGTTTTTATTAGAACGAAGTTCCTTTTCGGACGGTTTGGCGGATGGAGGCTAGGCGAAAAAAAGTGTAAGAATTTTCCGCCACGACACTTGTTTGGTGCCTTCTTTTATTACACAAGCTTTGGTGGCGTAGCGGTTAAATGAAGGCACTCCTTCATTTAACCGCTACGCCACCAAACTATTGGTTCGGGGGTTCGAATCCTGACTTCAGAGTACCTATTATAATTTTTTTATTATTAATTTATTACTAAAAGGCACTTTGTTCCAACCGAGTTTCACAATACGCATTTTTTACAATAATTATGTTGTATTAGGTCGAACGAGATCTCACACACTGCGAGCGTGTGGCTTTAGCGCGCGTGTCAAATTGCACACGTCGACTGGAAAGAGTTTTAAATCCTTTTTTATTCGATTTCCAATAGGTGACCGAGGAGAACGAGCCACTCGTGCCGTTCCACTGGGTCGAGGCGACGGTGAACGTGACGATCAAGGAGATTCCCGAGGAGGCGGTCGACAAGTCCGGGTCGATCCGCTTCGTGAACGTCACCGCGGAGGAGTTCATTGTCCCCGAAGCTGATGTACGTATGAGTGAACTAGGTTAAGAGAACTACCTATTACATTTCGCATCCCTCTCTCTCGCACATTTAAATATTTTCAAATCTCAGATACTTTTGAGTAACACAAGCGTAAATTTAAAATTTAAAACACCCCCGACATGTGAATCTATGGCCGGACTATGTATGATTCTGGATGCAGCATCAGGTCGAAGTTATCAATTAATTGTCATTTAACGATTATACTGGCACGCGTGAAGCACTAAATCGAGTTATCATACGCCAAAAATGCCTTACATTATTTTGGAAAAGAGCTGATACTCAGTACTCTTACACTGCTGGACCGATATTAACCAAACTTAGCTAAGAACCACCGCAAGGAAACTGGCTTTCAAATGAAAAAAAAGCCGCATCGAAATCCGTTTGAGAGATAAGATGCCACAGACACACACACACACACACATACGGACAGACAGACATCGACGTCAAACTTATAACCCCCTCTTTTAGCGTCGCTCGGGGGTTAAAATGTGGTCGATTATTATTATCTTCGACAGTTAAATTACAGATATTTTAGATATAGTTTATTATGATATAATATTATACATACCTAGATTTTGATAGAGAAGGACGAAAACTACTATAGTTATCGCTCTTATTCTCTATCAAAAACTAGGTAGGTATAATAAGAATAAGTCTAAAATATCCGTAATTTAATTGTAATAATTTTCCTATATTACTATACGCTTTGTGAACAGGAGTTTAATGGTTTAAGATTAGTTCATAATACTGGGATTGTACTGTGGACTAAAATGCTCAGATCCGCAAACCATTTGAAACCTCGCAGATTTGTTGGCAAAAGCTAATATTGAGTAAGAAATACTTAAATTAAGCCTCTAATACAATGTGGATAAGGTGGACTTAGGAACTTTGGGACTTGGAGCAAAGTTCGATGTAACATTAAGCTGGAACTTTAGTTCCGCACGAAGTTTCTAATAGGTTGTAAGACAAGCCAAGGTCAAGTTGGATGAAGTTATGGGTCTCGAGCGATTGTCTTGATCTTTGTACATTAATTACATTATGTAACTGTGTATTACTAATCGTTTAGGTACAATATAATAATTTGTTTATCGTATGATCGGGAGTTCATCAAAAATTATAGGCAGGTACTTATTTCTGTTTTTCTTTTTTTTTGTGAAATTTTCAGTCATATAATCTGAACTAAAAAACAGACACACGGCAATATTTTTCGCTCCTTATACGAATATATTCCGGTCCATTAGACGACAGGGCACATAGTTCGACGAGCTGATGGTTGTTGGGGTCCCAAGGTGCTGGAGTGGCGACCCCGCACCGGGAAGCGCAGTGTGGGCAGACCCCCCACTAGGTGGACCGACGACATCAAACGAGTCGCAGGGAGCCGCTGGATTCAGGCGGCGCAAGACCGAGGCCTGTGGAAGTCTATGCAGGAGACCTTTGTCCAGCAGTGGACGTCTATATAGCTTGATAAAGAACAATAGAAGAAGACGACATAGGGATTATGTATCAGTCTAGTCAAAAATTAATATTTACTTCGAAAATTAAACATACCTAGTTACTATTTGAATTTTGTACTGTTCCATAGCCCTGAATAATACAATATTTACTTAAACTTCATTTCCAGTGTTTGTTGTTTTGATAACTGACCGCCTCAGGGGCAACATGAAATTACGCTTTCAATACAGAGCCAAAAATGACCAATATAATATATTCTAAAATTTTGAATTTTCTCGTTTCTATTTCTGTTCCTTTTCAATTTCGTGCCTTGTATTCATACCCTATTAAGTATTAGTTACTAGGATCAAGTAATGGCTATAGCCATCTATCTATAGATTGACCAAGCTCACGTTTTAAGCATGCCAGATTACTAATAAAAACTTGAGATAGTTTATGAAAGTCACCACTTACTGATAAAGTGCCTGTTACATATCTAACAGATAAAATATCTGCTGGATGAATCTGCGTGATATCTTTTTGAGTTCAACTGCCAGATTGACTTATCAGATACCTACTTATGAAACAGAAATTTAAGCGCTATCCGTCAGATAAGTTGTGGATAGACTATCAGACCTTTATCAGCAAGTGGTGAAACAGGTCCTTAATTTCGCAAATAGGCCAGTCTATGGCTCTTATGATAAGTCAAAACTACCGCCGCCGGTTCGGAAAGAAGAAATTTTAATATCCAAATGAATTCAGTTCGTGAATAGATAAGTAAAAAAGCTTGCCGATGACAAGTTTGCGTCAGTTGTTCTGCATTATGTCGGGATAATTTCAAGATACTGAGGGTGCGTAATCAAATTCTTATCGTTGTCCTCTTTCCCCAGGGTACGAGTAAAAAGGAGAAGCTACATCGTCGTCTGGCAGAGCTGTATAACAAGTCAATGGACAATGTAGACGTTTTCACGGTCTTCAGCAAACTGACTGTGAAGGACGCTTTCTTGGATGTTCGGTTCTCGGCTCACGGGTCACCATACTTTGAAGCGGAGAAATTAGATAGCATGGTCATCGGGATACAAGATAAGGTAATGCATTGGTTTTTTTTCAAAATTTTCTTTAATAATAACTCTAAATCTAATTACTTACTACTAGTATTTCTTAGTTGTTGCTTATCTTGGTAAGGCCCAAATTAGACGGAGCCTCGTTCATCGTTCATCGTTGCGAAAATGAACCGTCTGAATTCGCCCTAAGGGTGAATTTTCTACGGTTAATTTTTCGAGATTTTTCCTTTCATTTTCGAAGGTCATCGGTGAGACATCCGTCTAAATTCGCCCTAAAGGGCCTTAGGGTTCATTATCGCAAAAAATATTCGCAAAAATGAACGATGAACGAGGCATCGTCTAATTTCAGCCTAATACTATTAACAGCTTCTCTGGATTTTCTAAACTCTATGATTTTATGATTATTCGAAAAAAAAAAAAACGAGATTCTACCCTACCTTATTTCTTGATCTTTTATTAGAATCTGTTTCAATTAAATTATACTATTAAAAGATCAGGTACGAGTAGTTCTTCATAATCATATTATACCTATTTGTATTACTATTTACTATTCATCATCATCATCATTAGCAACCCATCCACGGCTCACTACTGAGCGCAGGTCTCCTCTCAGAGAAGGGTTATGGGCCATAGTCCACCACGCTGGCCCAATGCGAATTGGTGGACTATTACATTCTGATTTTTTCTTTAATCTTTTTACCTATTTAATGCTATTCTATCTTTTCTAGATCTTTAATTAGTATCCAATTAAAATTATACTGTTGTGACTAGGTAGTCCTTTATAATCATATATTTGTATATTGCATAAACTGTATAAGTATAATGGCTATTAATATTTTCAGAATTTTCTTTTATCTCTTTATTTAATGCTATAAAAGCATTCCCGGCTATTTGACATATTACTCCTAATGTATTATGTAAATGACATGCTATTTCTACATTTCCCCCAAAATATTGTATTACATGCCTACCTCGTGTTTCCTTTGACGAGTCTGACATACGGCAGTCACGCCATCCTAATCTTGACGAATTGTTTCGATGTATTCGGCTCATGGAATTAGGTAGTTCGGCTTAGCTCTGTTGTGCAAAAAGCTTTATGGATCTTTAACCTTTGGCACCTTGATAACATGTAATGATAAACACACCTTACTCAGGTGAGTTTTTTATTAGGTAAGTTTGCTGTATTTTATTAATATAAAATTATAAAATGCGGCCACAACCACAGCAGTTATAGGTATGTAGCTATAGTTAGCTGACTAAAGTTTAGCAGTTTCATTTTAAGTCAATATCGACATCTGCACCTTCATTTCTATGTCTATTTCTATCTCTGTTGCTGGAAACAGCCCTATCTTTTTTAAATATTTGACTTAAAATATAATGGAATTGGGTGGAACAATACTAAATAAAAAACTTGAGAGGTGTCAAAGGACACCCGGATGGAACGTAGCTCCTTCCGAATAGTGAAGGAATTGTAATAAACTAGTGGTGTCATCTAGTATTAAATTGATTAACTACGATGAATTATATTATTTTGTTTATTTCTATTGCACTGTTACAAAACTAAAGAGTTACTCTGGTGGAGTTACTGTTTTTTCACAGATGGCCTTAGCATTTTATCCAATTTATACAATAAAAAATTAGGGAAAAATTCCACATGTAGAAATTATTTAAAATAAAATTGAAAATAGAAAACTCAGTCTGTCGAGCTGGGATTCGAACCATCGACGTTGAATTTATAGGCGACTGCCCTAACAACTAGGCCATGCAGACGCCGTGTTCTAAGGCGAAAATACCGAATACGTATAATGCAAAATTCACATTCAACAAAAAACACAATGCCAAATTCACATTCAAAAAAGTGTCGGTTTCAAAAATGTGTCGAGGTCGAGTGTCGGTTCCTTAATTTTTTCCGTCTAGCCCCCTTCCGTACCACGCGATAAGGAACTACGTTCCAAAAGAGTTCTTTATAAATATAATATAACAATGTAGTTCACCCAATTACTCTTGAAGCATTATTTCCACTTGCTTGTATTAAGAAGGGCGCTAGAATCATCCGAATGCACAAGGCTCAAGAATTCCCGCTGCGCACGGATAAATCGCAACGGAACTTGCTAATGACATCGTTAGTGGAGGATATTATGTAAAAGGAATACCGTAAAGTTCAGTATTTGCTACAGGATTTAAAAAGATAATATTTGAAATAAAAATAACAATATTACTTGTCAGTTTTCCTATCACTATATAAACATTGTTTAGTTTAGTACTCAGCCTCATTCTCTCTTTCAGTAGTATTCTAAAAAAAAAAACAGTTTCTTTTTTTTAATATTTTAATAATATCCTTTCAAAAAATGTCTACTAGGGATCTCAGAGCTGGCGAAAGAAGTCCCATAGAGGCAGCGCTAGTAGTCGTATGTTTATGCAATTTTTGTATGTAAAATCAATTAGTCCCACCTAATTGCCGCGGGACTTGTTTCATGGCGCGAACTCAAAAAAATCTGCGTTATAATCAACAAAATTTTACTTCTACTTCAACTCATTCTATAATTTTTTAGAAGGGGTTTCCTCGGCTATGTTCAACTGATAACTTAAGATTTTTGCCAATTTTCAATTGGAAATCTCTAAAATTTCAATTCAACCCGTATTTTTATTGGTTAAATACGTAATGTAGTACGGTTTAAAACAAACACTTCTTAAACGTCTACTTACATAAATATATAATATCTTCAGTCATTAATTTTTTTTTAATGTATTCAGTTGGAAGAAGAACTCCAAGCCAGGATATACATGGTGAAGATCGACGAGTGCCTCATAGAGAAGGAGCAGTGTGAGGACTCCTGCCGCAACGTCCTGATGAAGAATAACGTGCCGCTGTCGGTGTACACGAATACCACCAGCTTTGTGGGCGTCTCTGCCAGGGTCGAGTCCGAATGTACCTGCGATGTTGAGGAACCGCTAATTTGTCTGAACGGAGGTTAGTTGTGATCGATTTTTGGTACTTTTAGGCCAGGCGCTCATTGTGATTTTTTGTCGCCGTGACTTTTTGTCGCCAAGTGGAATGCTATGAAGATATATGGAAGTGCGCTCACTGTAGAGACGAGACAATACGGCGGCAAATAGTTCCAGCAACTGACGACACTTGAAATCCATTTCAAGAATGAGCTCGTTTTGTCGCCCAGCGACATGCGGCTGGCCTAAAACAGTGGGCGCATCGCAGGCGATAGTAGGTGACAGCGACAAAAAATCACAATGAGCGGCTGGCCTTAGTGGCAAAATAAACTAAAATCTAATTTAATATTTAATTACTTCCAAAATTAAAACTAAATTAAATTTAATACCTCATCTCTGTCACCGCATTCCGGCATGGTTTTGGTTATAAAAATGCTGGCAGGATTGCCTCTTTGGATGGCTATACAAAATCTTCGTATAAAAATAAGATGAGACGCAAGTATGAAAACCTTAATGGTAGCTTCATATTATTTGTGCTTTTTGAAGTTGAAAACGCGGGGCCATGGGGCCCGGAGGTCGAGCCTGCGTTCTTTTTGAAGAAATTTCAAAAAAAAAGTCTACTGGAGATTTAAGAACTGGCAGCTAACTTAAAAGCTTCTTACGCAAAAAACAGTTGTCGTGGAAAACTCGCTTGGGACGAAGTTCCTTCTTACAATAAATTAATAATAAAAATAAATAAAATAAAAAATAATAATCTGAAGTCAGGATTCCAACCCCCGAACCACCGATTATTTCATTTCTTCGTTTACGCCGCTACGCCACCAAAGATATGACGGCCCGTGTGTAATAAACGGTCAACAAGTGACGTGACGGAAAATTTCTTACACTTTTTTTCGGCTAGCCTCAGTCCGCCAAACCGTCCGAAAAGGAACTTCGTACAAAAAATTCTGCGATCTATGGTAAAACTATATTAAAATATTGTTAATAAATATATTGTTACGCTTACGGTTATGTGTTACACTTAAATGATTATTCTCAGGAGATAGGTACATAAACTAGATAATATGTATCTATTCCTAATTGAAAATGTCGAGACACGTTAACATCTCGGCATACAAAGCAGATACAATTATTCCTACATAGGTCCTATATCGCTGTACGATTATTATCATATTGATCTGTTGCGTAGCTTCGTATTTGTGACCTACGGGCTACGGCATAAAACGAATAAACCGAATAAACATTAGTTATCTGATTACAATGTAAGTGAAATGATCCTTACAAAATGTACAATTTGTTTTTAAATAGGAACCTGGAATACATATGTTGAATGAAAAACTTAATTTATCTGCTAACTGTGCAGAAGATATTATTATAGTACAAAAATCATTCTCTATTCCCTCTCTCTCTCTCATAGTCCGATGGGATAGCAATTCAACTCGACCGGAGAGTTTGGCGAATATAAACAGCTTTATTTGCTCTCAGAGGCACATTGGACACCGTATCTAGCTTCGTAAATCCGGGCTGCTATGTTGAGATATTCTTGACAGGAGAACCTTAATACTTACACTGTAAATATTTGGTGTTTCTGTCAAGAATTTACACTGTAAATAATAGGTTTTTCTGTAAAAGGTGGGTAAATTTTACAGCCCCAATAGGCCACGGTTTAGGGTGCATAAATCAATGGTCGTTTCACTATTTTCGTACCCACTCCTAATATCAGCTTTCCGAATCCAGGGTTTATTTGGAGGGGAGAGGAGAACATAAGTCAAATTTGGCTTGGCCAATATTCTTTAAAACAAATTTTTTTGCCTGGTTATATTCCTGAATAAGCTAAACAAGTGTCAATTAAAAAAATCAGCCAAGTGCGAGTCGGGCCTCGCTCTTTTAGGGTTCCGTACATATGACCAAATCATTTTTTTTTAAACTAGATACATATTTACATAATATGTTAGTTCTTAGAAAGTAGATACTAAATTAGTATATGGGGAAAAAATGCTCGTTTGTTTTGGTCACAACTTACAAACCGCATTATAAATAGGTGTTTTCAGTATTTGTTGTTTAAATACACTATATAGTACATAATATACCAAAATTTCAAATTCCCAACTAGTTGAGTTTTCGAAATAGACCCCCTAAAAAAATTGGTCTAAAACCGAAAACTTTGACAGCCCCCCATTTCTTCATTTTTGCAGCAAAAAAATAAAAAAATATATATTTGAACTCCACTTAATGAGCTCTAGACAATGACATCCCACATGCCAGGGTAAAAAATAAAATTTTATTTCGACTCCTTTTCCATGTATGGGAGCCCCCTTTATTTTTTAATTTAATTTAATTTTTATTATTTGTTGTTATAGCGGCAATAGAAATACACAATATGTGAAATTTTCAACTGTCTATCTGTTACGGTTTACGAGATACAGCCCGCTGACAGACGGACGGACGGACGGACGGACAGCGGAGGCTTAGTAATAGGGTCCCGTTGGCACCCTTTGGGTACGGAACCCTAAAAATTATTTTTAAAAACAAGTTAGTAGTAGCTGGCTACATTATCAGACCCTAGATATCATCAAGGACCAGAGTACTTGTCAAGATTAATCAAACGAGCCCAGAATTGAAGGGGCTACGTTGTTTTATTACCAAAGTTGCCAAAACCTTCCGGCTTCATCATCAGACCCTGAATATTATCTAGGACCAGTGTACTTGTGAAGATAAATTAAACCAACCCAAATTTGAGGAGGCCCCAATAATATTGCATTGTCATCCAATTAAAGAACTTTATTCTCATTTAGAATTACAAAATTATTAATTTACATATACATACAAAACTTCAGCTCAATCGGAAACTGAGAATGGTTCTAAATCATCTTGCAAGATTTGATCTAAACATACATACATACATTGCAAGTTAAATAAAAGCTTGTAAAAATATACCAACTAGTCAGAAGTAATATAAATTTTCTTCCCACAGGAACACCTTTCGCGGACAAGTGCGAGTGTCCAGAAGGCTGGAACGGCCCCCACTGTGAGCAGACAAGCATAGGCTTCCATGGCGACGGGTGGGCGATGTACCCCTCGCCCCCCGCGTGCCACGAAGGCCATATTACTTTGACCGTGACGTCACACACCAGCAACAGTCTCATCTTCTACGTCGGTCCGCTGAGGTTCAACCCTCTGTTGGATGTTCAAGGTTAGTATCCTTATTAATCCCTACTAATATTATAAATGCCAGTTTGTTTGTTGGTTTGTCCTTCAACCACGTAGCAACTGAGCTGCCAAACCGTCGAAAAGGATGTCCGTTCCAATAAATTGAAAAAAAAAATAACAGCATTAAAAATCTGCCGCAGTGCGATAAGTTTTAGACGCCAGCATTTGTTATCATAAACAAAAAGTATTGCTATTGTAATATCTCTTCACGCCCGCCCGACCCACGCAAAGCCCTATCCTACGTGACCTTGTGTTCACTGCGTCTCAAAACGTTGCTGCATTAGTTTTTGTTGCCCCATCTCTATGTCAAGTGGTTGTAGTAAGACAAAACCACACAAAACGTTGGAACTAAGCGGAATAACAACTTAATAGGTACAAAACTAGTAATTCGACCCGAACTTTGATGTCGCGTATAAATTACTAGCTTTTGCTCGCGGCTTCGCTCACGCAAAGATAAATTTTTCAACCCCCTATTTTACCCCCTTAGGGGTTGAATTCTCGAAAATCCTTTCTTAGTGGATGCCTAAGTCATAATAGCTATTAGTATGCCTTTCAGCCCGATCCGTCTAGTGGCTTCAGTTGTGCGTTGATAGATCAGTCAGTCAGTCAGAGACACCTTTTCCTTTTATATATTATTTAGATTTCTTTTTTTTCTTTTTCTACATTAATATTATGGTTGATTTTAGTATTTGTTGTTTAGATAGGTACAAGAATATATAACGACAAATATACGGCAATAAAGTGTGACAAGGATCTTTTGGCGCGTGGCCAAAGTTGGAACTAACACCGCACTCTTAAGGAAAATCACTTTAATGACATAACTTGTATGTGCTGGCAGCACGCTCACGCCCCCCTGTCAATGTCATCGAAGTGCCAATAAGTAGATCCTTACCGTACTGTAGTGCCGATTTCACCAACGTCGAGTGACCTTTAACCGAGAAATAAATTGGGCGTTCACACGTACAAAAACTGTTAGTTTTTGTATAGAAAACTCTGGCAAAATATCACGCTCGGATAAGACTTATTTTATGGCGGTGAAATCGGTCCACATCGAGCTGTTAACTTTTACGAGTTACATAATATGTGCGATTTAATTAAATATGACTAATTGTTTTAACAGTGAAGGAAAACCTCGTCAGAAATGATGCCTGAGAATTGTCCATAATGTTTTCTAAGTTGTGTGAAGTTTGCAGATTGTTAAACATTCTAAGAGGAGATTCATGAAACGACAATGGGTTGATTGATAGACTTTCTAAATCATCTGTTTTAGACTTAATTTCATGAATGTTTTACTGTCAAAGGGAGTAAAAAATCTGACCACCATACACGACAGAATATCACAATTACCATCCATTACATATCTTTAGTGTAACCTTGACATTAGACGTTAATGAATAGCCAAAACACATTATCCCTCATACACATTAGTCCACAAAGTAAACAGGGTGTAATGGCGGGTATAGCATAGATTCCTTCAAAAGATAGTATTATTGGATTACTTAAGGCACCATTAATCATATAGGCCGAATTTGAGCACGAATGGAACCGCCTCGATTCTCCACTTACAGGCTTAAGGTTAATTTAGGCTGGTGACACTATTGATACAAATGATGGTCTCAGATATCACATATTATGAACTAGAGAGTAGATATCTACTTGAACCATTATAAAGAGTGTTAAGTATAGAAAGTTTGGAGGTGAAGAAAAATCGAATGTCGAATCATAAAAATAAGTATCATAAAGCATAGTTCGAAGAGCTGATGGTCGTTGGGGTCCCAAACTGCTGGAGTGGCGACTCCGCACCGGGAAGCGCAGTGTTGGCAGACCCGACGACATCAAACGAGTCGCAGGGAGCCGCTGGACGCAAGCCGCAAGACCGAGGCCTATGGAAGTCCATGCAAGCAATGGACGTCTATCGTTCGTAAAGAAGAAAAATCAAAATGGCAATAAAAACTTTAAAAAAGAAACTCCACCTAACTAATCAGAGTTTGTACAGTACAGGTCATTAAAAATTTATGAAATAGGTATTTTCATTTAATCTAATCCTTTGAGAACATTATGGATAACTTTGAGGCATGAATATTTCCTCTAGATGTTTGCCTTCATCGTTAAAGCAAGTGATTTTTAATTGCATGAAATGCATATATTATGTATAGTTAATTGATGTCCGTTTTCACTATTCATACCTAAATCATCCTCTGAGTAGAAGCACGTAGAGGTCTCTTTACGTAAGTATCCCCTACATAATATGATTGTATATGTAAGGCCCGCTTGCATAGGTATGCCCTACATATAATGTTCTACATGATTGTATATGTAAGGCTCGCTTGCAGAGACGCTGGGTTAGGTATACCCCAGGAATAAATTTGCAATTTTGACAGAAGCTTTATACGTAATCTGTCAAAGCAGCAGCTAACTCTGGGTTAAAAGGATAACCCGCCGTTTCTGCAAGCGGGCCTTAAACTAGTTGCCAAATATTGTTATTAATGTCGTTTTGAGGTTTTAGGTCAAGCAAGGCTGGATTAAATATGGCAGGTCCCCACCAATGTATTAATCATTTTGGACGTCTGACCTGATGTCCAAGAACCCTTACGTTAGGCTTGATTAATTTGAAGTCTCATATGAATTTTAATATATTGAACCGCGTATAACGTTGTTATAGGGCCCGGTTCAAGAGTTCATACTTTGATGCTAGGCATTATTTGCTTTGAAATACATACATTATATTTATATTATTATAATAAGTGAATTTCTACAATTAACTGTCGGAAGAGACCTAAGTGACTCCTCAATTTTATTTCTTTTATTGTCCGAAATAAAAATTAGCTTATGTCTATCTCTGTGCCAAATTTCTTTAGTATCGGTTCAGTGGATATATTTAAACTCTTGACAAGATAGCCCTTAACTGCGATCCCGATGCTAAATGAAGATGCAGTCTAAGATGGAAGCGGTCTAACTTGCGAGGCGGTATGGCATGGGTTTTAATTACTTAAACCCATTGCTCTTAACGGTTTCTACTTGACTTAAGTACCGGAACGCTAAATTGCTTATGCATATCTGACGGTAGAGTGGTAAGTAGCTACGGCCAAAGCTACCAGTTTGGACCAAAGACAATTCAGAAATCTTATATTTCCTAAATTGCCCCTGCCGAGCATCGAACGTGAGAGCCAGAGCACCCTCTCATAAAACAATTTTTGTAGATGATTTTCACGATTTTGTTGTAATAAAACATTTTAATGTTTAAATAAATTACAAATATATTTTAGAAAGAAAAAAAAAACAAATAAAAAAAACGCCAACGCTCACTACTGCGCCTCGGAGGTCGTTGAAAATCGTGGGTTATTTCAGAAAAACAGCCACATAAAATGTACCCTTTACGCTATAAATCATAATTTTGTTAATATTGATCGCTAGGTAATTGCGTTAATTAAACAAATAACCCACAGTTACTAAAACCAAATCACCAACAAACCACATTTCACACTAGCCGGGCACTACTCGAAAACAAGTGGGTACACAGTTACACACTACACATACATTCAACATAAATTAACAGCTCGGATCAGATACGAATGTTTGCCATCTACTTTACAGTATTGCCAATTTTGCAGCGTGAAATATACTCTGGCAAAAGCCTTGCCCAAGTGGGAATAAAGATTGGATATTTCTTTTGAGATATCGTTTAACACTTTAAACGATAAGCCACTGCTTTACGTTCATGTTACTAATACTAGAAAGGTTTTAGTGCTTTAGTTATATCCATGCAAAAATTGAATCCTTCTGTTGCTCCGTTGCGGTTGAAGACAAACGGAAAAACAAACATGCTTTCGCAAATATAAAGCAGTATGTTTCCCACAACAGTGCATTAAGTCACAAGGGCGCAAAACCGAGGCTTGTGGAAAACCATGCAAGAGACCTTTATTTAGGAGTGGACGTCTATCGGTTGACGAAGATGATGGGTTGAGATTAATCAAAATGAATGAATGAGTTCCGAATTTATTTCAAGCAATTGGCCTTAACATTTATATGTATTATGTAAATTGAAATTTATACTAGGCCATTTTATCAAATAAGTGGCAATAACTAGATACACGACATCTTGAGAGAAATATACACTTGCGCCTTGGCAAAGCCTTCGCTAGCGAGCAAATATTTCTTCCCGTGTTGCCAAATTGGCAATACAGTTAAGTGGAGTGCACACACTTGTCGCTACAGATACGACGACGGTTAATTTGTGCCGACTGCACTCAGCTCCGAGTGGCTCGGGCGTGCAGTGTGAACACGGGCTTATTGCGGAATTGACTACTGTGATTGATAGCTAACTCTACTCGGTCGATTCATTTACAACTAGATTTTGCTCACGACTCCATGAAGTCGGATTTCCTAAAAATTATGCTGGTTTGTTTTTCCGGTATCAAAAGTAGCCTATATATGCCATATGTATACAACATAATATTATATACATGTATATTCTATATGTATACAACAGTTGTAAGAGTGACACGTGGTTACTACGTGGTACATCAATGCAAAAAATAAAATTAGAAATGTAAACAATATTTAGTGCTTGATTATTGAGTTTGGAAATGGGGGATACATTTTTACGATTTTCTGAGTTTATTGTATTAGGTGCTAAGTTTAGCCCGCGACTTCATCCGCCTAAAGTTCGGTTTTCCGAGATAAAAGTATCCTATGTCATTCGCTAAGCCTCTAGCTTTGTCCATTCAAACAAAAACGAGTCGATCCATTGCTCTGTTGCGGCGTGATTGAAGGACAAACCATCATAAACACTTTCGCATTTATACTGTTAATAGGGTAGTTTGCCTATGTTTATTATCGTATGTCACCCGGACGCTAAAAACTAATCGATTGACGACACATTCTTCAAAATCGGCTCAGTTGATTAGGCGCGTCTCAATCGTCTGTAATCTTTCCTTTGTCGGTTCCAATCCGGGGGATAGAGTTGCTTCGGTTTGCACAATGAAACTATTGGCATCCGACCTGAGTGAACTAAGCAAGTCTTTGATAGGGTTGTGACAGACGTGGAAAATACTTACCTACTTTCTTTGATTCGACAAGATAGCTCTTGACTCCGATCTCACTTGATAGTAAGTGACGATGCAGTCTATTCAGACGTCCCGTATTGTGTTAGAAAAAGGAAAAGTTTAAGCGGTTTCGGTAGGCGTCTCAATCAACTGTAATTTTCACAGTACCTACGGACCACTAAGCTATCTCTGTTTCGATTTATTCATTTATTTTATTTTACTGCTGTGCTTTTCTTGTGGGTCTTTTGACCGACTGAAAATAATCTCTTTTTAATTCCAATCAAATTGATACAGTTGCTATTGTTCGCACAATGAAGCTGTTGCCAACTGACCCGAGTGACTAAGCAAGTTATAACTAGGGCTGTGCCAAATGTGAAAAATTCGTCGGTCAACAAAAATATTTAAAAAGTGCAGTTAGAGGGATTACCACGTGGCGCGCTGCGGCGCCGCGCGTATTCTATGCAACACTGCGGATTTAACGCGGTGTCGCAAAAGAAAATGGTATTGGGACAAGTATCATTTAACCGGGCACTTTCCAATGGAATTTATCTACGTAGAACTCCAGTGGTGTCGCAGAAGCATTGCAGCGACACCGCGACCCGCCGTATGATATCGCTCTTACAAAAATATTGTTTACTGGTTGTGTTTTATGGACGCAACTTTTCACTAGGTTACTATACTTTCTAGGTTATATATATTAGCTCTCGATAACAGTTAAGTGTTTGTGTTTTTGCTGAAGTTTTCCGTGGCCCGTTGTGGAAAAAAAGCGTTTTATGATACGTACCTATCCACTTGTTTGATTCTGAATGCTTACTAATATGTATTATAAATCCGAAATTGTATTTGTTTGTTGGTTTGTTCTTCAATCACGTAGCAAGGTATAGTTGAGAACTTGGAGAGTGACACAGTATTTTCTTTATATCCAGTAGAGCGGATGAAGTTTTGGGCACAAACTAGTATAAAATTAGTAAAAAATATATCCAGAGTAATATATCTCGCATGGTTCATTGGAATCGAAATACTTTGAGTAATAAACCAACACAGGAGAGGACTTGACCCCTAATTTATTTGCAAAAAAGTCTGTCAATTACGGTGGGGGGCGAGGTAGCACACATGAAAACTTGCTTACTACAGGTGCATTTTTCCATCACGTCGCTATGCACGCACACAATATAATTATCAAACACTACCTTAAAGTATATGCACACAATCACATTCACACACAGGGACGCTCTATCATTACATGAAACAATCGCATCATATGTGTAAGCATTTTAGGGATTTGACACTATCGATTATCGACTTTCGATAAGTTCTTCTAATAATTATTTACAACAGAGTTACTTTATTCGAGAGTAATGTTTTTTGTTCGAGATCTTTAACATGGTAGGTACCTATATAGAAGCGCTAGGAAACGAGGCATTTGCCGTTAATATGCCTTTGCTATTAGATTGACTCTTAGTAGGCTTTTAGTACTTGCGTAAAGATACAGCTAGAAACTTTGGACTATATTGACGCTGGAAAGCGATCTAGCTTATTTCGAAAAATAACAAAATGACTTTTTTATATATTTGGAAGAAAAAGATACTGCGTCGGATTGTCGGATTTTCGTTTTCCTATGACATTATTTTTCTAAGATACTATGTTGACCTTCTCTGCATGTTTATATTTTATATTTTTTGTTATTCATATTTTTAAACGTACTCAAAAATGCTGTAAATACTAAGACACAATCTATTTTTCAATATTATACAGATACTTCAAAAAAAGTTATCAATACTTTTTAGCAGTGCAGTGCACTTAGGTTTACTGTAAGGACTTAGGATTATCTGATTATTAACAGATTTTGTAGATACCAAGATATTTACTCCGTCACTATACTCTCAATCTCATGCTGAGAGCATGCTGTAGGTACCATAGTATATCACCTTAGAGCAGCTGTTTAGTTATGATTTAAGGTTATAAGCCACCAGGGATTGCTGTACCTACTTTGTCATAGGTTTTTATAATTTTTAATAATATTGTTTATTAAGTTGAGAGACATTTAATTTTTATTTGAATACGTAGTTGGTATTAATATTGAACACATTGATTTTTTAAGTAATCTTGTTTAAATAAACATACAGCATTTTTAATGAAACATCATTTGTTTTATTTATGTTTAAAGCGAAATTTACGATGTATACTATTTCTAAAAAGTATATTAAGTACAAACTGTTAGGACTAGATCATGTTTCCTTAAAAATAGATACAGCATAATCAGCATTTCAGAGTTTAGAGTTATTTTCGTTTTCCAGCGTTGAATAATATTCTCTCAGTCCAGCATGGAGGAAACATAAAAAGTAAAAACTGAACCCTAAAAAAAAAATTATTTAAAGTTATGATTGGTAAGTTAAAACTTGTACCTACACACTTTACTTGGAAGGCTTATTTTTTTCATCTACTTCATCTGAACGAAGTGTATATTTGTTTGTAATGCTAGGCTGCCGCCATGGCTATAGTGGCCACCCCATCTGTTATAAAACACCGCCAAGCTATTTAGCTTTCCGGTAAACCTAGCGGGATGAATAAGAAGTATGGGTACTTTAATTCAATTGCCAAGTTTTAATGAACCAAATAATATGCATAGAATTTAAATTTTTTTTTCGTCAATCAACCATTAGTAAGACTATAAAAATATCTCGGTATAAATAATTTATACAATCCCTCCACCAATATCGACATATGAAATCTTGCTGTCCAGCCCTAATTTTATTGCGGTGTGGCCGACTTCATAAAATTAAAGTCCTGATTTTCGAGTAAGAAAGACTTACGTAGAACTTATCATTATTATTTAGTCTCGTTTTCATTATTTTTTTGTATTATATTTGTAAAAATCCTTTCTTAGCGGATGCCTACGTCATAGTAGATGTGAGTTGATAGATCAGTCAGTCAGTCACCTTTTCATTTTATTTAATTAGAAAATTATACCACACTGGCTATATGGAAATATATACCTATAACTTTTGAAATAATTGAGTAAAAAAACTAATTTTATGAATTCGCTGAGTTTTTGGAGCTCTAGCTGCATCAATGCATTTTAAACAATAGTGGGAGAGTACCAGCCAATAGACACCATTGCGATCGTTATAATAATGCAATCATTTTAACCGACTTCTAAAAAGGAGGAGGTTCTCAATTCGAATTTTTTTGTATCTTTGTTACGCAATTATTCCGCCAAATAATGAATGGAATTTGATAATTTTTTTGTTTAGTAGGGCATACTTTACTCCATAACTACGTCAAATCTGAACCGATTTCAATTTTTTTTGAAAGAACGCATAATAAGGTTGGGCCTATTTAAAAGGTGAAGAGAAGGTGATTCATATCTTCGGTAATGGAGGAAGGAACTCAATGATTAAGAGCAAATTGCTCGCGATCAGAGATATACACTAAAAAGCTTAAAATAATAATGTAAAAAAAATATCTTTAAAAAACCGACTTCATACGCCGATCGGGCAAAGTTGGGCTAGCGTCGCGCATTGGTTTCATCATTTATTTATATTTAGGCCCGCCCGACTTCAACATACATGTACAAATTAAAATTGTTTTATACTTTGTAGTGGCGTTTAAAGTTGGTTTTATAGAAAGAATTTTTATCATTATTTGATAATCCCACAGACGATCAAAGTTCGTATTTATATATCTAGTCATATTTTACTTAAAGCTTATAAATTAGTCGTTCACCCCTTCCTATTCTATCGTGATTTTAATTCTATGGGATCAATTTATAATGCAGTTCATGAAAAAGGTCTCTAAACGAATAGTAAGTAGGAAGATTAATTTTCAATATTTTCCCCAAATTATTTCATGTACGATTAAGTAGCAACATTTTCAGATCGACAGTTTTCTTAAGTTTTCTGCATAAGTATTGCATTATTTGGATAAAATAATACATCAGAAGTAAATAAATGTTATCCTTTAGTAAACTGGATTTTTTAAATATTTTTTCAGAAGAAAATACTCTCATATTCGGCATTTATAGCGGAGCTCATTCCCCGCTAACCATACGTAGTTGACAAGCGCGTGACTCGAGTCAAACAGTTTTATATAACGGGTATGACCACTGGTCATACCCAACTTACAGAGGGGTACGCGCGTCAATTCTTCTCCTGTGTTGGTTTATTACTCAAAGTCGAAATACCACAAACAAAATATAAAAACTCTCAAGCCATCGAAACTTTTCCACAGCCCTAATCGCAACTGAAATTGACCTTAAAGAAAGCTCAACAATGTCCCTCGAACGATAAATATGTCAGGGTTGATTGGCATAACGACTTGAATAATGATTTCCGACGAAAACCACGATTGTTCCTTAATAGTTGAGTAGGATGTTTTTCTCTGCCGATTTGAATAGAGGACTAAGAATATGAAGAATGGAAATGGACTTAAAATAGGGCTAGTTTTGTATACTTTCTTTTGTTACGAGTTTTTTTTAAATTGGTAATTAGAATCAAAAAACAAATTGGCAGTCATAGGGACTACCGATAGAAGTGAAAACTAGATTTGCTAATAATTAAAAACAAATATTAAAGAAAAGAATAATTAAATAAATAAATAAATAAAATATATAAATAAAATAAAATAAATATAAAAATGATTAAAACAAAACGCACTGCCAGCGACATCATACATTAAACGGTAAGGAAGGCGGCTGCTAGCCGACTGCGCTGTAAAGGTTGCTTGAGAACCTCTAAAATGTTGAACGCTTACTGAAATCTCCAGGTGACGATGGTGACGGTGACGATTTCGCGAAATCCATGTTTTTTGCTCACGCAATAAAAGTGCTCAACGTGCCTAAAGAAGTTTTCACTTCAATAAACTAGACTAGCAAGATAGTTATCCTTACTAATATTATAAATGCGAAAGTGTGTTTGTTTGTTGGTTTTTCCTTCAATCACACCGCAACAGGGCTACGGGTCGACGTGATTTTTTGCATAGGAGGACCTGGAGAGTGACATAGGCTACTTTTTATCCCGGAAAATCAAAGTTCCCGAGGGATTTTATAAACTAAATCCACGCAGACGAAGTCGCGGGCATCAACCAGTTAATAATAAAGAAGTATTGTTTGAATGCGGTTTAGCGTTTTCAGCGAGATATTCCAAAACCGCGTGCGATTAACCGCAGTGTGTTCGGTTATAAATTTCATTGTTTTTTTGCGTCTACTAATAATTTTATTCACTCTATCAAATAATAACCCGTACATAGGTTTAGGATAGGTGCGAAGCGACTATCAGTCCCAAATCTATGAATCCGTAATATACTGAGTGTATTAAACCATCCAATCAAAGAAAAGAATCATATCACACAAAGAAAATTAATTCCCTTGATTATGAAGTAACGCCATATAAAGGTCTAATCACACCGCGTGTCGTACCGTCGCGGTCTGTAATGATTTTTTAATGATCCACGTAACGACTGACAGGCTGCACGATATGATTTATGAAAGCTAGGCCGCGGCCGTTGCGTGATGGAGTACCCACTGAAATACCTATTTGCCACACTGTTACTTACATTTCGTGGATTACATAATTATTGTGGCCTCGTTACAGAAATATGCCCATTTTACGAGGATACCTTTTTTTTACTCGACTACGACAAAGTCAAAAGGAGGGGTTATGATTTTAGCAGTCTATGTATGTATGTATGTGACTATTTAACTGCCTCGTTGGTCTAGTGTTGAGCACTTTCGACTACAGATGACGAGGTCCCGGGTTCGATTTCCGGGTCAGGCCAAAAAAAAAAAGAAAGGGTATTGGGTTTTTCTGTCAAGAAATTCTCATTACTAGCCCGGAGTTAGGAAAGTTGGGGGTGAGTCACCCCCGTGCCTCGGAGAGCACGTAAAGCCGTCGGTCCTGCGCCTGATCTCTCTCCGGTCGTGTCGGATTTTCCGTCCCATCGGACTATGAGAGTGAAGGAATAGAGAGTGCACCTGTGTCTGCGCACACACTTGTGCACTATAATATCTCCCGCGCAGATGGCTAATTTCTGAGCAGGTTGGCCGCCGTGATCGGATACGATCGGGAGGACATTATTATTATGTGACTATTTACGAATAATTCACTTTAATTAATAGTGAAAGTGATAGCTTTTTTCCAAACAATCACACTTTGGCATTTATAATACTAGCTGATGCCCGTGACTTCGTCGTCGTCGTAAGTTTTTAAAATCCCTCGGGAACTCTTCGATTTTCTGGGATAAAAAGTAGCCTATGTCACTCCGGGTCTTCAACTATACCCATGCAAAATATCACGTCGATCCGTAGCTCTGTTGCGGCGTGATTGAAGGACAAACCAACAAACTAACAAACACACTTTCGCATTTATAATATGTATTAGTATGATGATATGATTTTAGTAAGGATACATTTAAATCTATTCGCAGATTCAGGCTATCCATTGGTGAACACTAGATGAAAATCTCTATAGTAGTTTTGAGATAATATATTAAATTACTTACATAATTCGAAGATGTTTAAAATATCAACGCGGGAGAAGCCGGGTGTGTGTTAGTTAACTATGACCAAAAGAATAACACTTGGTACAAATTCATAGAAGCTGTCTTGTTAAGTGTATGTCAAAACAATTTGATATGGAGAAAATGGGTCTAAATATTAACTTTTCATTGTGAAAAGTTTCCTCATTATCGTTTCGAAACAATGTTTGGAAAACATTGTTGAAAACAAATCATTCTGACTACAGATAATAATAATAGACACCTGAGAATTTTTCTTTTGTATAGTGCAGAAATCAACCTGCATAATGAAATTCGCATTTACCTAACATCCGCATTCTGTATCACAAAACAATTTTTTTTGTAGCAAATAAGTCTACAACGGATTCGGAATACGCCGTTTACAGAGAAGAATCAGCAGTAAGATACTAGACACCGTTCGTTCGTTTACACGCATAGAATATAATAATATGCGAAGAACATACCGTCATGATCGTAGAACAACAACGTATCTGCATTTTACTAACTTTACAGTACTGCCATTTGAAATAATTCAAATAAATTAAAATTTACTTTAAAATAATAAAAATCTGCAGCAATGAAATTTCGCGATGTGAAATTTCATTGCAACACTGTATGTTTTATTTAGAAAGTTATGACAAAAAAAAGACTGAAATTATATTAAATAGTTGTACTGTAAAGTTAATAAAATGCAGATACGTCGTTGTTCTACGATCATGACGATACATTAGAAAATCTCTGAATTCTAGGACCCACTACGACAGCTATATTATCACTTTAGCGCAGATATTTTAACATAAAATATTTATTTGCAAATGTACCATATTTGTTATTCCGGACAGTGTATTATGCTCTGATAATGAGCTGCTTACAAAACTACGTATACTGAGCCAAGTACTAAAAGCCGCCTTATATTCCTTGAACTAAAGCCAAGATGACTTTAATGTTATTTGCACATTAACATTTCGGTATCATAACGGTTTTACAACTTCTGTGAAATGTATGGTGTTAATTAAATGGAGTAGTGTGGTGCGATAGTAAAAAAAATTATACCGTGATAAATTTTTAATGAAATATTTTATTGTGGTTTGCTATTTTGGGGCCATTTGTGCTTTATGATTTTAGAAATAGTTTTTGTTCTATGTAAGTAGGATCACTTGCTCTCAGTAAAAACACCCGTTCTCTAAGAATATTCCTAAGTTCTCGTTTTATCTAAAACTGATCCATAAAGTAATTGTATCCCCTTTCTAATCTAAAGCCTCATATTAAATGGAGTACTGCAATGATTTTTTTCAAAAGATCTACTTTTGCCTAGGTCGTTTGTAGAATGTGGACGCAGAATTATGTTGGATTTTGGGCTTTCCTAATAAAAACAGTCGTCTACTTCCTTATCCAGACCCTTTGCATTGTCGATCCATCTATAATGTCTGTGTGTTCATTGAAATGTAATCCGTATCACTGGTTACAGATTTCATGTCTCTGGAGTTAGTCGACGGTTACCCAAATCTGCTGGTCAACTACGGGTCAGGAACAACGCGTCTAAACAACAGCGTTATTGAAGTGGCTGACGGAAAACCGCATCTCATAGAGATCATCCTCATGAGGAACTCTATAGAGATGTTCGTGGATAGATGCAAGCTGTCGACGTGTATGAGCCTCGCTGCACCGACTGGACCGAGAGAAATACTCAATGGTAAGTAATATATACTTATTTAAGTCACAGCGAGCCGGTGGATACAGGCAGTGCAAGAACAAGGTATGTGGAACTTTATAAGTATATACAAGAGAGATGTTGAGCAGTGGACGTCTATCGGTTGATAAAGAAGTAGAAGGAAATATACCTAAAGATGTTGGAGTGGTGACCTCGCGATTGAAAGCGCAGTATTCGTAGATCTTCTATACCCTGTCCAACTGTTTATTTTCTTTTTGACAGCTCAGTCTCACATAGTGAGAGTGAGTGAGACTGAGCTTTCAAAAAGAAACTAAACGGTTGTACAGGGTATAAGTGGATGGACGACATCAAACGAAACCCAAGATAAATCCCTACTCCCTACAAAAAACCAAGGAGTGACGTCTATCTTTTTACCTGACTACTGCAAAGGCAAAAGGAGGGATTATGATTTTAGCAATCTATGTATGTTTTTATTTACATAAATGTTCTACCGTAGCTCTTAAACTTCTGAGCTGAATTTAATGAATGAGATGCTTTGATTATGTAAGATATATTATTATGATCCGGGTGGGATCATTTTATTCGTACAAAATCAATCGGTATGCAGAAGAGAAGTAAAACTTAGTCCCACATCCACACACAGTTGATGCGAGTGTTTGATTGTCGGCTCGTGTCGCTGCACCTTAATGTGTTAGTTATTTAGTTAGACGATTTTTCTAGAATATAAGGCACAGGAAACTGACTAAAATAAGAGTTTGGACAGCTATCACTTGCGCTCGTATGTTTAAGCCTTAATCCATCTTCCCGTCCAATTAGCTAAGTGAGTAGGCTTATATCTCACAAGTAAGGGTTTAAAGTCAAAATATAGCTCAACGGGTGAAACTGTAATCAAGTTAAATAATTATGGTGCTTATCAAAGGCCTGTTTTTATACCTAAATTCGTCCTGTAGGCCATATTATACTGTGAAACTGTGCGAGTTGGTTTCATGTATCTTTCCATCTTTGGTACACAAATCAGGGTTTCACATCTGAGGTATTGAAATTTCCAGTTAAAGGTGTTTGATCAAAGATTCGTGCCCAAAAGTATTTCGAGCGTCCCCAAGTTGAGCGTAGACATATATTCGAAGGGAGATCGTGTGTAAAGTTTCTACCGACTTCGCCCAACTTTGGGGAAATTAATTTTGCGCACGACACCTTACTCCAAGTTCATGTCAACAGGATTTTCCGCGACGCTGGTATTTTATCGCTCTCCTGCATTTTATGGCTAAAAATAAATCATGGGACACTAAAAATACTTGGCTGACACCTTCCCCGCTGGGTATTATTATGCAAATGGTCGAAAATATTTTGTCTAATTTCCATTTCAGCGCATATTTTAGTCCATTTTTGCTGTTAAAATAAAAGTATTTTTAGAGTAAACATTTTTGCTTCCTTCTCATAAATATATTGGAGCCTCAATAGCCCAACAGTTAAAGGTGAGGACTGAAAAACGATAGGTCGCAGCCCGCAGGTTCGATCCCCACCCATTAAATTAAATATCACATGCTTCAACGGTGAAGGAAAACATCGCGAGGACACGCTGCACGCCTGAGAGTTCTACACAATGTTCTCAGAGATGTGTGAAGTCTACCAATTCGCATTGGGCCAGCGTGATGGACTATGGTCTATAACCCTTCTCTGAGCGGAGACCTGCGCTCAGTAGGGAGAGGTTAATGGGTTGCTCATGATGAATAATTTTTCACAGTCAACGGTCCACTACAGCTCGGTGGAGCCAGCATAGACCTTCAGAACCTCGCGCGTTCGTTTGGATGGAAGCACGTGCCCACAAACACCAACTTTATGGGCTGCATCAGCAATTTCACGTACAACGATTTTGTAAGTACCTTTTGCTCTCTTAATTTTTTTCCAATCTGAAACTCTAATTTTGAGTTATTTTTGACGTTATATTATTTGAGCTTAAGTATGCGTGTCTATTTCTTTGATGCAATTTGTAGTCTAAACTAAGTTAGATTCGTTTGAATTTATGGGTGACAGATAAAAAATTTGAATATAGTTTCTGTGGAAAAAAAAAATTTGCTGCGTTTCACTTTTCAGTTGATATTGCAGTCTATTTTTTTAATAGTTTTAAGCTACTGTTAAATTATTTATAAATAAAATGTTTAGTATTTAATATTAGCGAAGATTATTTACGCAAAACATATTTCCATATTATTATGCAGATAATTTTTTTTAATGTGTGGTCTTCTTACTTCAAAGATATTTTAGTTGATCTCTGATTCTAGTTGATCTCTGAGATCCGAGAAAAAAGGTCCGAGAAATAACATTTATTCTATTATTGTCCATAGATGTACAATTTGGGCAGACCGTCCGTAGATCACAACGCGGACCCTGGCTGTCAGAAGAGCGTGTTCACAGCGGTCACTTTCGGCATCGACACCAACTTCCTGGTTGCTATACTCGTGTGCATCGCCATTTTAATCAGTGAGTTATTTGAATTACGTGTACCTATAAGTTATCCTTTATATTCTCAAGGGTCTACGAAGCTTTC
Source organism: Oeneis ivallda (assembly GCA_029955525.1). NCBI lineage: Eukaryota > Metazoa > Arthropoda > Insecta > Lepidoptera > Nymphalidae > Oeneis > Oeneis ivallda. Next base: position 13,294,706 of record JARPMR010000022.1, read on the forward strand.
GTTATATTAACTGACTTCCAAAAAGGGGTAGGTTCTCAATTCGGCTGGTAACTTTTTTTTTAATTTGTGCATTCCAATAAATATTTTGCAGGGTATGTTAAGAGAAGGATTCCCAAGATTTGTATTATCAAACTTTGATGTAATTGATTTGACAAACGCCTAAGGTGATCCTAAAAATGATTTAATAAAATACATAGTAGTCCTGAATTTCGACTCAACAAAAAAAAATCCAGAAAGCAGATTTGTCACAGAATAGTTAACTGAATGAAAATCATGAAAAACTATTAAATATTGCTTGTGTAATGGCAAATCTGGCATTCTTTCGCCATCATGTTTAAAAATGTAGTATGTATTCAACCCGATAAAGGATTTCTGTGCTTTGCGCAGGTAACACGACAATGTTACTAATTTACCTAAATATTAATAATAGTTATTTGTGTTATATGGGGCCAAAGGAATTTTTTGTTCCCCGAGGGCGTTATTTTGAATTCAGAGCGAAGTGAAGGATTCTATAGTAGACTCCCGAGCGCAGCGAGGGATTCTAAAGTAGAATCCTGAGCGTAGCGAGGAATTCAATATACGCCGCCCGAGAACAAAAAAATTTGGCCCCGAATGACACACACTATTTTTCATCATTACCTATGAGAAAAAGCTAGGAGTATCAACCTACTATGTATAGAGTATAGACATTACCAATACGTATATTGAAAGTTTAAATAAAACACAAATAATTTTTTATGAAATAATTCAACATTAATATTTATGTTGGAAGTATGGGCGTATATATTATCTAATCGACAAATTTTAATCACGTGACTTATCGAAGACAACAGCTTCTCAAACATTTATGAATTTCGACACATTTTTGAATTCTCTCTTCTGATTGGTCCGCGTTAGTGCTTTAGTATGCTAAAGCACGAACGCGGACCAATCAGAAGAGAGAAATGAAAAGTCCCATGGGGTTAAAATTAAATTTTGCTCCCGCTATCCTCTGAAGCCAATATTCGTTTTTCGAATAGGTATGATGAAAAATTGTTTTTTATAGTCCTCCTACTAGCTGTCGTGGTACATCGGAAAAGAGCAGACGCATGGGCGGAGAAGGAACTTGACGATATCAGGGAAAACATCATTGCTTATGAAGACGAGGGCGGCGGCGAGGGTGACGCGGGCTACGACTTACACGTGCTGAGGCAAATGTATGACGGACCACCTCCGGACACGGATCCTGGATTTATGCACGCACCAGGTAAATAAAACCATTAAAAAAATTTTATAGGATTAACTTCACAAATATTCTCCTCTACCTTAAGCAGATAGCTTGTGGTACGACATACCTAATGTACCTACTTGTAAAATCCTTACTATCCTTACTAATATTATAAATGCGAAAGTGTGTTTGTTTGTTGGTTTGTTGGTTTGTCCTTCAATCACGCCGCAACAGGGCTACGGATCGACGTGATTTTTTGCATGGGTATAGTTGAGGACCTGGACAGTGACAAAGGCTACTTTTTATCCCGGAAAAGCAAAGATTACCCGAGGGATATTAAAAACTATATACACGCGGACGACGTCGCGAGCATCAGCTAGTGAGTAATAAGAACTAGTAGGTACATAAAAAATTGATATATGTACTTAAACCAATTTTGGTGAAAATTCTACTAGTATCGACTATCAAAATTACGTCGAAAAATTGTCGATTAAAAATATTAATATAAAAGTAATAATATTTTAAAAAAGTAACATTTGATAATCTCGCAGACTAAAAATATTATTGTAATCACCAATGTTACATTAAATTTTTCGGCTATTTTACTTATATAACTTATGGCTGTTTTCACCAGCGTGAAATAAGTCTTATCCGAACGAAAATTTTATATTTTGAAAGATTTTCAATACAAAAACTGTCAAAATGACAAAACGCTCGGATAAGACTTATTTCACTTTGGTGAAATCGGCCCTTACTCGTAAAATGTTTATTTTCTCTAATAGTGACAGTATTATATAATTGAAGCAGTGATAGCCTAGTGGTTAGGACTGTGTCTCCTATTCGGGGGGTCGCAGGTTCGACCCCGGGTACGCACCTCTGAATTTTCGGAGTTAAATGCGTTTAAGCAATTAAATATCACTTGCTTCAACGGTGAAAGAAAACATCGTGAGGAAACCTGCACATCTGACAGTTCTTCATGATTTTCTTGAAGATGTGTGAAGTCCGCCAATTCGCATTGGGCCAGCGTGGTGGACTATGGCCTATAACCCTTCTCGGAAAGGAGACCTGCGCTCAGTAGTGAGCCATTGATGGGTTGTTAATGATGAATGATAGTGATTATATAAATACTTAATTTGTTTGCACAGGTATAGTAGGAGCGGCGCCGGATATATCCGGCTTCTTAGACGACAAGAAATCCGTCCTCGACCGGGATCCGGACATAAACCCGTATGACGACGTCCGACACTACGCGTACGAGGGCGACGGCAATACTAGCGGGTCGCTGTCATCGCTAGCTAGTTGTGAGTATTTTTCTTGCAAAAAGTGAGGTTAAATTTCTTCACGGTTACACCGAGAAAGACATATCCCTGAAACCTGCATGCCTGAGAGGTCTTCATGTTTTCAAAATTCAAAAAAATTAAAAAATTCAAAATTATTTATTTCTCGTAGGCCAACCTGTGGCTCTTATGACACGTCATGACTCTACCAAAGGTTTGTGAAATCTGCAAATCCGCAATTGGCCAGCGTAGTGGACTATGTTTTAAATTCAGCAAGGAAACTCGTGCACAACTGGGTCGGTGGAGACGGGCTAAGATAATCGTGATGATGAATAACAAATTCATGTTCTAAAATTGTTGAAAAAGTATACAAACAAAAAAATTCAATGGCGTACATTCTTGAGCTATTCTTGTGATTTTCAGATTAACCGTACCTTGGTGAGTGTAGATAACACAATGCTTTAAATTAAAACTCTTCTCAATCCATTTAAGACGGTTTATCATAATACCTTCTTCGTGATGTTATATTTTATTTATCATTATAAATTGTACCGCTCGTAAGAACGTTTCGCGTGTAAGGTGTTTAAGATACAAATGCTAGTACAGGCGGGTAGTCTTCTAATCTCTTGGAAGCGGGTAGTCTTATAATCTGTTGTAATGAGCGGAAAGTTTAAATTACGCAGGGATGACGTTATGTTTCCCGTGGGGATAAGCCGGATAAAGGGCCGCATACATTATTCATCCTAACTGGGGGTTTTCTATGCAGCATGTTCTTTGCTGTCATCATCATCAATATAACCATTTCAACCAAAGTAGTACACTGTGAACATAATATTTCATCATCATCATTATCATCATGAGCAACTCAATGACGTCTCACTACTGAGTGCATGTCTCCTCTTAGAACATATTGTGTAGGTCTCTTGAAAGGATCGCCACAGCACACGATCTTGCACCGCCTGTAACCAATGAGCGTTAATACATTATTTGCAGTTGCTCAACAGGTGGGCTAATAATGAACATGAGTTTGACGAAAAAGCTCCGCTCCATGTAGTAATTACTGAGTAATTAGTAATGTAATACGTTTGGAAAAGTATAAATAATCAAAATAGGCATGAATTTCGATATGTTATTTGTACCTAACAACTTTGGAGCTGTGCGCGCGCTAACAATAATAATATTATGCACTGTGTAATGTGTACCAGTCACCACCAATAACTTCGCGTTATTTATTTTAACGTAGTTCCTTATCGCGCGGTACGGAAGGGGGCTAGACGGAAAAAATTAAGGAAACCGACACGACACATTTTTGAAACGTCATTTTTTGTTGAATGTGAATTTTGCATTGTATTCGGTATTTTCGCCTTAGAACTCGGCGTCTGCATGGCCTAGTGGTTAGGAGAGTCGCCTATAAATTCAACGTCGATGGTTCGAATCCCAGCTCGACAGACTGAATTTTCTATTTTCAATTTTATTTTAAATAATTTCTACATGTGGAATTTTTCCCTAATTTTTTATTGTATAAATTGGATAACGCCATCTGTGAAAAAACAGTAACTCCACCAGAGTAACTCTTTGGTTTTGTAACAGTGCAATAGAAATAGACTAAAAATAATTCATCGTAGTTAATCAATTTAATACTAGATGACACCACTAGTTTATTACAATTCTTCACTAACTTACTACTACTAAGGTACTACGTTCCATCCAGGTGTCCCTTGACACGTCTCTTTTTAGGGTTCCGTAGTAAACTAGGAACCCTTATAGTTTCGCCATGTCCGTCCGTCTGTCTGTCTGTCTGTCTGTCTGTCTGTCTGTCTGTCTGTCTGTCTGTCCGCGGTTTAGCTCAGAGACTATTGGTACTAGAAATCTTTAATTTGACAAGGGTATAAATATCAATCACGCCGACAAAGTCGTGAAATAAAATTGTGAAAAATAATTTTTTTAGCGTACCTCCCCTACATATAAAGTGGGGATGAATTTTTTTTTCTCGTCTATCGCATAGTGTGGGGTGTCGTTGAATAGGTCTTTCAAAAATATTGTGGGTTTGGGAACATCATTTTTCAATTCAGGGATCCGTTTGTGAAATATGATATTTTAAAGTGCTAAATTTTATTAGAGTCAAGTGTCCCCCCCCCTCTGCCAGCTACATGGTTGTATATAGGATAAAAGAAAAAAATCACAGCAGTAGTATATATAATGAATTTTAAAGGAAAACTATCACAGCTAAGTAGGTTTCATTAGTTAAGGAGTTATATCTGTTTTTTCTAAGTTAGGTATTACACGTAGTGTAAGTTGCATATTTTGTAGAATATTATAGTATTTAAACCATGGAACTCAAAATTTATTCAATATTCATAAATAAAACAAAAGCACTATCCTAGGTCAGCAATAATATTTGAGACTTTCAACTACGGAACCCTACACTGCGCGTGGCCCGACACGCACTTGGCCGGTTTTTTTAATTTTCTAACTCTGTTCTTACTATTTTCTTCCTATTCTATTCTATTTTCATCCTCATTAACAAAAAACAACGTTGTATAGGTTTTATGGCGTTACCTTTAACTTATATTGCATTAACGGCGGTAGAAGTAGCTGAAAATTTACATTTTTTACAGTATATTTCGGTTTGGATGATATCCAGCGTACTATGTTGAGTAAAAACCACAAAGAAGCCACCGCCTCTTTGAGTGTTGCGGGCTGCATGTTTAAATGCACTAATAAAGCTTAAAGCCGGGCTTTTTACAATTAGGAATATAATTTATATAAATTTCTACTCGGTTAAACGTTCTTTATTACATTCACGTTGGTTTTTTCAAGTAGAACGTAAATGTAATAAACAAGCTTAATTTTTTTTTTCTTTGGGGAAATCACTTACTGGGAGCTCACCCTACAAAAGAACAGCACACACCCCATGCAAACGAAATCTGACTATTATTTCACAGACACCGATATTAGTACGTCACATTGCGAATCAGTGGTAGATTCATCGACGATTCAAAAGTACTTGTAAAAGTTTATTTAAATAAAATAATATAATTATTTCTATTCTGTTCTATTCTAAACATTGACTGATTTGTTAATTCGCGACAACAACTAGCGCGCGAAAAGAGCAACTGCTGAGTTGCACCGATTTCACTATCAGCGAGTATTTCGTTGTACGGGTTTCCTTGTTATCACACCATTAGACTCTTCCACCCACAAGTGACCCCTGTGACTGAAACTCTTGTGACCCCACTTGACCACGAGGGGTACCCATGGGTAAATCTCTCCTAAAGCTAGCCAAAGCTGCCCTGCGGGATTTTTATATTTAGATTGGTTAATTTATACATTGTTATCTTTACAATGCTGAACTTAAGATGAGTATAATATCTAAAGATGCATAGTGAAAACAGGCTAAAATTTAGGAAAAATTAAACCGATTTTAATATACCTAAATAACTGGAAAGGGAAAAGTTTGCATATTTTGAAAACTGCTGAACCGATTTTGATGAAACCTTACTGTTCCCTTAGTTGAAGTAAATGTAAGCAAATAAAAAAAGAATGGTCACAATCAGATTAATAGTTTTGGAGAAATGCGTGGAAAAACAGACAGACATACATACATACATTCACCTATAACATTTAGTATACAATATATTTGTTTAGAAGCCCTAATAGATTATTATCATAATTATGTGAATATTTTGCAGTTCCAACAATATTACACACGTGTCAAATTGATAATCTCTTTTTTTTAAGTCGGTTAATAATAAAATCTCTTCTCCCTCCCAGGTACCGACGATGAGGATCTCAAATTCAACTACCTGTCCACATTCGGCCCTCGCTTCCGCAAGCTGGCCGACATGTACGGAGACTCCGACGACGACAGACCGCCACACGAGGAGTCCTGGTGCTAGCGCCACGCCTGGCTCGTGTAGCCACCCAACCCCCAACCTTACGCCCCCGCAATACGGGCGAGATTATCCTGACAGCTTGGAGTGCCCAAGTAAGACCAAGCTTCGAAATGCCTTATTACAGCGTGTTTTATTTCGTGAATGCTAACGAATAATTTAAGTGTTGTGACGCCGCGACCCCACCGGACTTAAGGAACTGAAGCCTGTGATAACGCGCGGTGATTTTTTTTTACTTTCGCGCTTCTTATGACAGTTTCTGTGGAGATTTTTTGGACCGCATTCGGTATCGAGTTGCTAAATTGGAATATAAAAGTAGTCTAGTCTTCCAAGTTAGCCCGCTTCCATCTTAGACTGCATCATCACTTACCTTAAAGTAAGATCACAGTCAGAGGCTGTCTTGTCATTAAATAAAAAATCATGACTCACTGTGCTAACGGATAATATAGTCGTAAGTAGTAAAAAATGTAGTACGGACGATGACGTATATACATACATGCCAGAAATTAAGACACTATCACGGCCCTACGAGAGTTTGTGCTAGTTTAATAATAATTTCCAAGTAATTATTACTACTGGTTCTGATTTCTTAAATCAATAAGGTACTTAGGTACTTTTTTTTCAACAATATGCCAGCTGGTCCATTGCGGAGAAGCCGCAACAATTATTGCTGCAATCTCAGTGATGGTTGCACAATTGCTGCAACAATGCATTGTAGCCAATAGCGAGAGAGTGTCTGCCAACCACGGCTTAAACCACCAACACTTAAAACATCTCAATTTTGTTTTGACATGTCAAACAATGTCAACTTTAAAATTACTTTTAGTCATTATATTATGACGTCTCAAAACAAAGTTGAAATGTTAAAAGTAGCTTTGGGATTGTCTAAAATTGACTGCATCAGTGTTACGATTGCAATCACTTCTGATTGGCTGGTACTCTCTCGCCATTGGTCTAGATGAATTGATCCAGAAAGAACGCCATAAGTTCAGCCAATCAGATTGATTGTTATCGTCACACTGTAGCAATTATTATTATTAGATAATGTTAGCAGAATATTTCAATTTAGCAACTCAATTCCTCGGTCTCTATTATTATCATTTATTTCTCAATCGTTCCCCAAAAACTTAACAATTGTGTATTGAGAAGAGTTGTTTTAGGTGTTACAAAAAAATTGTCCTTAGAGTATGTGTGTTTATCAGTACGCTTAGTCCGTGTTTTTAATTCGTTTGATCGTAATAGAAAACGATGTCATTAGCATAAAAATAAAAAGGAACCATACAGTATTGAATTAGAGCTCAATTTCGTGTATGTATTCTTATATGTTCCAAACTAAAATCGTCTGTATTGAATTTGTGACTTTAAATAGGTACTGTTATGGTTCATTTTACTTTGATGCTAATGTCATACTTTACTATTACGATCAAACGAATTAAAACTCGGACTGAGCATACTGAATGCGTCTCTTGTAAATGGTATGGAGTTCATAAATTGGAAAAAATAATTCAAACATTAATGTTTTAAGAAATGACTGATTTGTAACATTGTTTAGGCATCGTTGTAGATACGCCTAAATTATTTCTTGTATGTAATTTTTATATATATTAATCTAAGGAGCTAACTTCGTACGACTCGTGTAACTTAAGCTTAGGACATACTTTGTGTACCTACTAATATAACTTTTGGATTATTTTATTTTTGTACGATTGTAAATTATTTTGGAAAAATGCCTGGAGTTTCGTTTCCCATTATAGTATTATGATTGGCAGCATTTATGACAGTTGTAACTAAAGTTTTCGTTTTTCTAGTAGATATTATGTTTTAAAAATTAAGTGCCATTTGCGTTCAGATCGTAACTTTAAGTTTTCCGTAAAACCTACCATTTGTGTACTCTTATGCTAGTCACTTTGGCTTCTCTCTAAACTCACGTAGTAGTTAATAGGAGAATGACATATTATTGTAATATGTAGTCGCCAAAGTGAATAGGTATCGTGGTAGAGATCGATTCCCGCCCATTTTGTAATTTCTATTCGTGTTAACTATTTTTTTTTACATTGTTAGCTATAAGTTTTTTTTACAATTTTTTATGTTATCGACGTACTTTAATTATTTTTATGTGTGTAAACAATTTTTTTTTGTTAATTTATATACTTACTTACCTACAGGTGATTTTGTGAAGCGTCCAGTTCTAAAAGTGTAGTTTATTTAAATAAATAAATGAGATAATATTATAAACTTTGGTTTATAGTTAAAACACCTTTAATAGCCTTTAATAAATATGTATTCAGCTTTAATGTTCACTATTACATGTAGGTAGTTGAATTGAACACCCACTCACTCACGTATATATAACTATTTATATATTTCTAAGCAGAATTTGTTTATTTCGCAAAGCTATATCATAAATTATTCGGAGTTTATAAAGGTATAATTTTGACACAAGGATTTGAAAAATTTTACAGAATATCAATGTGTAGTAGGCCTAAATACCTAAGTGTAAATATGTAAATTTCTAACTAGCCCATAATATTATGTTTAAACTTATGTCGTATTGAAGAATTTTGTATGGTAACGTTAAAATATACAAGGTGTCTTATAATTATGCATATCAACGAATTGTAAGGTATAATTCATCATCTTAACTCATCTGTCTAAACTTTACTGTGTGTTACAAATATACCTAATATATAACGTAATAATCATATATTTATATTCATACTTACATTCTATATTCGTACATAAAGATAATATCCATAATTAACCATACATTTCGCCATTCTACATAATAATATTTCTCAATAATTGATAAAAAGTTTTATAAAAATACTATTTGACATAATATAATTGATAAACGAAGATACTAACAATCTCGAGAAGTGATTGTTTTCGTTAACCTCTGTACCTAACAATGAAGTAAAAAAATTATCATTATCAAAGTACGATTTAGTTAAAAAATGTTTAAAAAAGTTGTTTCCAAACTACATAATACAGAAGAGAATATAGAAATGTACAATATTTTGAAATAAATAGATACATCAATGTTGTCTTAACCCGTGTACCAATCGTTTAATAATACAATTTTATGATCATTTCACCATTAAAAAAATATAATATGTAAAGCAGATTTTTACGATCAAAATTAAATACCGCGCAATAAAAAGAAATATAAATATCATTAAAAAACAGTTATCTTCCTTAATGTCAATTTCACCATCGCCGAGTAACGTTTAGCCGAGGAATAAATTGTATTTCCTTGACAGTTTTTGTATTGAAAATCTGTCAAAATATCAAAATTCCCGGTTAAACTTTACTCGGCGTTAGTCAAATTGGCACACAGTAGTTATTAACAATTATCATCTACATTTTAAAAAGGTATATTCTGATTTCGTACATAAAATTTTAAAACTTCTACAGATGACGGCCTACGTTTTAATAAATTGCGCTCGTCGTGTAAGATGATATGTCCAAAGTTATCCCCCAAGATCTAGGCCGAGATGTTGAGATACACCATCAATCATTTTGATTTATTACTCTGTCCATTCAACCCTTGTGTGGGTGTAGGTATAGTTAGTTTAATTTTAGGCTTGTAATTTAGGACCCCATGAGCTTAACGGTTTTATCCCGCAAGAAAAAACTATATTTAAATCTTACGGCTGGCGCACTCGCATCGACGATTGGACGTTAATATCGTGTTTTTTCTCTTTAGTTGTCTTAAATGGCAAACAACCCGGAAAGACGTAAGCGAGGTGAAGTGAAAAACCAAACCTAAAAACGTCGTAAGCGATTACGCTATTCTCCCAAACGTTTTCTGTTATTTTTTTATTTACCTTTTAAGACTGCTAAAGAAAAATTGATTATACGTTGCTCGCAGCAGCAGTATCTTTACATAAACATTAATGAATGAAACTGAAGTGTTTATCTGAAAATCCTTCAGCTACCTTATCCTATAATCCCTTAACCTTGTGAAAAAGTATGTACTTAGTTGATAGAAATACTGAGATTTTTTGTATGAAAGGTACACCCAAATTCTATGTGTGTGCCTCAGCCCTTAGCCAGTGACTTTAAATAAGCTTAGAACTTAAATAGTTCAAGAATCCACGCTTTATTTTTTTCTTTTATAGGTTCGCTTGTTAATATTTTATACAAAAGGATATTCCCTATGCCCATACAGATTTTCTGAAAATAATAGTATGAAAGGATTTTAACGGTGTGAATTTGAACCTTATTGTTGGAGCAATATGGTACAAGTTACGTTCTATTGACCTATCACCCGCACCATGCTATAACAAAAACACTGTAGTTCCATAGGCCTCTTGTTATTCCAATGATATATTCCAGCCACTGATCTCTAATTAATCTATGATTAACACTGGATTGGCTTTCCCTGTTCAAATGACAGCAATTTGAACCTTTGACATACGAGTGTCTCTGGATCTAATAATATTGCGAATGGCGCACCGACCTCTATAATTAATCTATGAAATCAAACATTAATTATATGAAATAATAAATAGATTAATTTTAGAGGTCGGTGCGCCATTTGCAATATTATTAGTTCCAGAGACGCTCGTATAGTCTATGCTTACAGCGCCAAAATGGCGTCAATCAAGTAGGTCCAAAAAAATAGAACGACAGCCTCAAGTGTTAATCATAGATTGATTATAGAGCTCTCTTGTCTAATACAATTCAGACGAATGTTGGCCGAAATTCTAAATTGATCGAATGTGTCTGAACACGAGGTAAATGCGTCTTCTCATTTACGCAAACATTTGGACAGCTTGGTCGATTTCGCTCAAGCGATAATCGGAGCTGTTTACTGTTTTAGTATTCGTGTACCCTAAGCTTTACATTTGTACACAGAGTAAACAAGCAATATAGACGCGTTATGGTTACAAAGCGTAAAGTTGTTTTTGAGGTGAAATCTTTGATCAATTATTATTGTGTAAGATATGCGCAGTCACATACAAATTTTGATTGGAAAAAATATTCCTGAAAAATAATTTCTAAAAACTGTTTAAAACATTTTCTTTGAGTACATTTTATTTATTGTCAATTTTAAAGGCACACTGTAGCATTCTGAGATGAGTTCAAATTAGTTTTCTCACTAAAAAATTCGCAATCGTTGGTGAGAAATTATTTTTCACGGACGCTTTAAAACTACCAACAGCATATTATCTAGGTACTACTAGGTAGACTATACTAGATCCATAATTGATCGAAGGTAAAATTCTTGCTAAGGATTATTTTGCATTTTTTTTTAACAATTGACATTAAAATATAAAATTGAATTATTAGAAATGTTAAATCGCCATTTTTTATTTCTATTTACTAATGAAAATGGCGGGCTAGCGTTCCGCATTATAATAGAATAAAAGTTAGAATATACCTACTGCAGTTTTACATGAACTAAAACGGCAAAATGTTTAGCGTTAAAAGCAGCTCTAAAATAAAAGAAGTTATAATTTCAACCTTATGCTTAAATCAGTATACCTACTTTTGTACCCGATATTTTGCGTACAAAATAATATTAAGGTTTTAGTGATAGACAGAGAAACACGTAAGTAATGGTTTAAAATAAAGCAGTCGATGTAAGTTTATATGTTTAAGAAATTCGTATTTCCTACATTCCAATAAATGAAAGTTTTATCATATAAATAAAAAAAAAACTGTTGATGTATTTTATTGATAGTGTTATTGGATCAATTATTCGTACTTAGATGGTGGCGGCCATTTTGAATTTCTTGTTGACTAAAACAAAATGGCCTTCATTAAAAACACACTGCCATTAAACAATTTCTTAGCATAAATTAAGTCTTCTTATGTTCTAAAATTGATACTTTTAATTTATTATGGACCTTTAGTTTTTATACGTTTACTGTTATCAGTTTAAGAACATAAGAGGACAAGTTGATTCGTAATTTTAATATTAACAGAAGTATGTACCTACGTGTGTTTGTAATAAGTAACTTGCAACGTGTGTATTGTCTATGAGAATATAACAGAATGTCGCAGTAATATTTCTTTTTTTTTTGTATAATATAATTAATGCAGATACTTAACTGAGATAATTTTTGTTTCTAATCACATGTAAAGCTATTACTTAATATAAGTTTTAAACGATTGAATAAAAAAAATACTTCAAATAAATAAAAAAATAACATGAAGCAAAATCGTTTTTTTTTTCACCTTTTCCGTGTAATTTTTTTTATATGTGATTAGAAGACATTATCTGGGTATAGTGTATATTCATACCTATTAAAAAGTCGTGTGTATGAAAACTTGAGCGTCTGTTTAAGAGCGAGACAACAATATTTAAGAGGCCTAGAGGATAGGCAGAGAAAGAAGAGTCCGACTGAAAGATTGTCATATTAATTGTGTAAGTAGGATAAGGACGTATAATTTTTAAATTGTTTATATAGATAAAAATATTCAATTCATTGAAATAAAGTGATGAAATTGATTAAAAAAAGTGAGTTTTCTTTGCACCTTTATAATATATTTTTTGCTGGCAATATTTTAATCACGATCGGTTCAGTAGCTTTCACACTCGGGCAGAAGTTTGAACTCCACCTCGCGCAGTGGTGAGCGTAATGATTTTTAAGCGAGTGGTTCCAGGTTCGATTCTCGGCAGGGATAATCAGGGAATTTATAAAGTTTGGGTCTGGCATGGTGGGAGGCTTCGGCCGTGGCCAACTAGCACTCTGGTGGCAGACTTTGAGCCGAGACTCGAGTGATATCGTTCCATCATTCTAGATTCTAGCAGCTCCTTGGTATCCCAGCAGACCATCGAACTATATGACTTCTGATTCGATAATTTGTCAGTTCGGCTAGCCGATCATTGTGATTTTTTGACGCCGTGACTTTTTGTCGCCAAGTGGAGTGCTATGAAGATATATGGAAGTGCGCTCACTGTAGAGACGAGACAATACGGCGAAAAATAGTTCCCGCAACTGACGACACTTGAAATCCATTTCAAGAATGAGCGCGTTTTGTCGCCCAGTGACATGCGGCTGGCCTAAAACAGTGGGCGCATCGGGGCGACAGTAGGTGACAGCGACAAAAAGTCACGGCGACAAAAAATCACATGAGCGGCTGGGCTCACTGCGGTTTTATTTACTCATGTAGGGATAGACTGATAGGCATAGTGCAAGTTATTACAATAACAGTTTGTATTGGGAAACAGTTAGCAGTTAAATTAATGGAGGCAGTCATCCAAGAGTGAAGTCAGGTGGCGTTTCACGTTAACCCAGTTTGAATGTTGCCAGCTGTTCTGACTTCTGTACAGAAGTTGAAGTTTCCTTACAACTCTCAAAACTTTATTGTTCTCTTATAAGTTTATTGTTGTCTTAAAACTGAAAATGAAAACTTACTTAAGTAAGTATATTAATTAAAAACCTAGGATATTTTAGAGAAAGGGATAAATTTAAGCAGCTATCAGAACAAAACCCTATGTAAGGAAAATCGAATCGCAGTCAGTTATGAATGACGTAAAATAAATAATTATTCAGGTTAAGATTAATTACATTCCATCATCGAAGTCGTTTAAAGTATCTAAGTACCTAGAATAAGTAAAAACAACATGAACATTATTCAAATTAAATTCTAACCATTTCTTGATGGATAGCAAGTAGGTACGAGTAGATGGGTATATCAATTATTTGTGATTGATAACAACAAAAATTTTATTTACTGACCACATTAGCAAAAGCTATAGTTGGTTAAAGTTTGCTTTAGCGTTAGGCTAAATTTTTGACTAGGTAGGCTAGTATTCCATTAGGTAATCCTATAGAACCGTGTTAAGATGAAAATTGCTAAATCGTTTAGGTAGTGGAGGGAAGCGTGCTCCGCTCTGGGCAATGATGTGTAAAACGGCCGCACTGGAGCAAGCCGTCCCATGCGAGCTGGCGACTCGCCAAGCGGCTGTGGGAGCGGAGAATTTATTTTGCTTATACAGTTTTGTCTTTATGATTCTTATAGCAATCTCTTATATACAGTATTCTACCTCGAAAGTAACCTACGTACGATGTATTGGGAATACAAAAGTTGCTTGAAGTTGGTATACCTACAAGTAAAATTGCATAATTTTTAATTAAATTTTTAACCTTGTAAAAACGAAAATTGCTAAATCGTTTAGTGGAGGGAAGCGTGCTCCGCTCCGGGCAATGATGTGTAAAACGGCCGCACTTGAGCAAGCCGTTTCATGCAAGTTGGCGACTCGCCAAGCAACTGTGTCAGCGGAGAATTTATTTTCCTTAAGTATATTTTTGTAAAGCGACACCGAATCTATGATTGGCATCTGAATCATCATTGTTGTCATCAAAACCGATAGATGGACACAGCTGTACTGAACTCTTGACAGTATTGCCACAGAAAAAGATCTATTGCCGCCTGCATCCGTCCATCGTCCGTCCATCTGATGGGGGCCTTACAACGCAGCGTGTCTCATTGCAGGGGTTACCTTTCACATCCATACAGCTTCACTTCTTGGCATGTAATGCAACGGATACAAAGGTCCAAATAGGCCTTTTTACCAACCATACCTAAATCATCTCCTAAGTAGGAGTCTCTTCATTAAACTACGGCCGTTCAGAGAATGCGTTCCTGACACGTCGCGATTGAACTGACGACGTAACTTTGTAATGGCGTTGCAGTTACGATAAAAATATTATTGCTGGTTGTTTACCGTTTTAACAATTGATGAGCATTAAAACAACATTATCGACCGAGCGAAGCGAAGGTCTCTGAGTTTACTTGAGTGAATTTGCACTTGTCCGTCCGTCCGTCCGTCCGTCCGTCTGTCAGAGCCTTATAACTTCTGAATTACTGAACGTAATTACTTCAATTTTAGATATGATATGTAAACCAATGGCCTCCAGCCGAAAATGGCTTAAAAAGTTATAAAAATCTTTATTTCAGGGGGGCTCTCATAGAAGCGAATGCGAAGTAAAATATATTTTTTTGCATTTCATAGGGTTGCAGTACCTCATTTTAAAGATAATTTGGAACAGAGTACAAAAGTATTTTTTTTATTTTTTTTCCTAAAATTGACGAAATGGGGGGCTTTCAAAGTGGAGATTGTATTCGTGGCTAGATCTCTAAAACTACTTTATTTTAAAACTTGAAACTTACACATAATTTGAGTTATATTCTGTACTTGAACAACAAATACTAAGATTAGATAAATATTATAAAGAAACGAAATTATTTAAGTTTTAATGGGCATCAATGTTTTTAACAAAGCTTCACTATACTGTTAATAGATGGCGCTGTCTTTAATATTGTAAATACGCATCCCATCCACGAAAGCAGATGACGATTGACGTCATCAGATTCGGCGCGTTTTAATAACAATATAATATAGTTAAAACTACCTTATGGGAATTATGGGATACCGCGAGGTCACAGTTCGGGGCGAACCACTAGTTATATCAATAATCAATTAATGTTATAATTTTGTGACAGTTGTCGTGACTAACTGACAGGTGTCAGGAACGCATTCTCTGAACGGCCGAATTTTAATAAGTAGTAGCCCATAAATACAATCCCTCATACCCAATGTCATTACCACCTCTAGGTGTTCTCTAAGGTTTGTGAAAACGAAATTGACTAAAATCAGAAAGCCTAAATTAGTTTAGGTAGCCCGTAAAACTTAGGGAACGTTGATGAAAACGGGCATAGGTATTAAGTAGGTAAGTCTCGAGTGTTTCTATCTTCATTAACTTTAATTATCATCTTTAATTATTTAATCATCTTTATTAACTTTAAGCTAAATTGATCAATCCTCTAAGGGTAAAATCAGACTCAAGACTGAGTTAAAACGAGACAAAATGTCGTTACATATTTGTGTGTCTCATTTTAACTCTATTTGAAGTCCTATAGATCTCAGCCTAAGAAAACTAAGCAATCTCCAAGCCATGACGTATAAACATTTGAGCTCACGGATTTTTCGCTGGCGACCTGCCAATTGACTTTGTGATATCGTTAAACGCGTTCGTCGCCCGCTGACTATACGGAAGTCTCGCTTTGCTTGTTTATTCACTGCATCTATTGCTTTAATGATTTAAAAGGTAGTATTAATAAATGTATCTGAAATATCTGGATAAATAATACCACGCACGTTCTCTTACAACATACACACAGACAAGCAGTGATAGCCTATTGGTTAGGACTGTGGTCTCCTATTCGGGGGGTCGCAGGTTCGATCCCGGACCTCTGCCTTTTCGAAATTATGTGTGCATTTAAGAAGTTAAATATTACATGATTTAACGGTGAAGGAAAAAATCGTGAGGAAACCTGCACACCTGAGAGTTCTCCGTGATGTTCTCGAAGGTGTGTGAAGTCCGCCAATCCGCATTGGGCTTGCGTGGTAGACTATGGCCTTTAACCCTTGGATGGATGGATTGCTGATGATGTAGATGATGATTTTCTCTTACATGTAATAACAAACAACTTTATTACATTACAATCAAACTTAATTAAAATGTTACAGTAAAACTCACAGCTAAACTAATTTACTTAATTACTATAAGTATAAATCATGCCCGCGTTTGCATTTCCATGCTGCATTTCCGCGATGGACAGCCAGGCTGATTGATCCTTTGCGCAAAAAATGAGTACACCAGATGTGGCAGTTAACAGCGGTGAAATGTGTCGTAAAATTTTTATTAGACTCCATGACAAACTTGATAAGTAGGTACGATATGAAAATTAAAAAATTACCTACCCACATGATACCTACATCACCACCTGACACCTACCTACTTATTCTAGATAGGTACAAAACACCGTTAACTAATTAAAATTAATTAAACTAGGCTGAAATCTAAAAACTGGTTTCCTATTCATAGATTGAGGATTGGTAGGTGCGAAGCGACTACGACTCCTAAATTTGTATTCATAATACGCTTGGAATGAAAAACCTCTGGTGCAGAAGCAACTCTTTCAACCACTTCTTCACGTTCTTTCTAAGAACTATGAGAGATTATATTTTTATTTGACTACGGCAAAGCCAAAGCGAAGGTTTATGGTTTAACAGTCTGTATGTATGTATAGTGCGGAAAGGGCAGTGTAGGCAGACCCACCCACTAGGCGGACCGACGACATCAAACGACTCGCAGGGAGCCGCTGGATACTGACGGCGCAAGACCGAGACCTGTGGAAGTTCACGTAAGAGACCTTTCTCCAGCAGTGGACGTCTATCGGTTGATAAAGAAGAAGATGTATGTATGTAGATTGTAGAAGTCAAATCCTTACTAACATTATAAACGCGAAAGTTTGTTTGTTTTTCCTTCAATCAAGCATATACGAAGCAACGGGTTAACGTGATTTTTATGTGATTATTGTTATAGTAGAATGACATAGGCTAATTCAACGCGGACGAAATCGCAGTCGAAAGCCAGTACCTACTAGTATAATTAAATAAGCAACTTACAAACTGTTTTAAAAAAATCCTGTTGAGTTTGTGCCAATTACGATATAGTAAATCTTTTTTAAAATTATTCCCTTTCTAATTTTAATTAAGGCTTTAATTTTTATAAAAAAATGCACTCGTGCTGCAATAAAATTCCTTTCCCTCTAATTACTATAACGTGTTGTAAATCTAAGTTTAAGCTGACTTTAATTGATGCAAAAATGCAAACCCACTGCATACCTTTTTGCACGTACGTAGCTGTACTAGGTGACCGCTCCCCCCCTCGGTTTCGCTCGGTTGGTATTGTATGGTGTATTTTGTACCTAAAAAACCGGCCAAGTGCGTGTTGAGCCACGCGCAGTGTAGGGTTCCGTAGTTGAAAGTCTCTAATATTATTTCTGACCTAGGATAGTGCTTTTGTTTTATTTATGAATATTGAATAAATTTTTAGTTCCATGGTTTAAATACTATAATATTCTACAAAATATGCAACTTACACTACGTGTAATACCTAACTTAGAAAAGACAGATATAACTCCTTAACTAATGAACCCTACTTAGCCGTGATAGTTTTCCTTTAAAATTCATTATAAATACTACTGCTGTGAATTTTTTCTTGTATCCTATATACAACCATTTAAATGGCAGGGGGGGGGGGCACTTGACTCTAATAAAATTTAGCACTTTAAAATATCATATTTCACAAACGGATCCCTGAATTGAAAAATGATGTCAAGACCTATTCAACAATACCCCACACTATGGGATCTAAGACAAGAAAAAAAAATTCATCCCCACTTTACATGTAGGGGAGGTACCCTAAAAGAAATTATTTTTCACAATTTTATTTCACGACTTTGTCGGCGTGATTGATATTTATACCCTTGTCAAATTAAAGATTTCTAGTACCAATAGTCTCTGAGCTAAACCTCGGACAGACAGACAGACAGACAGATAGACGGACGGACATGGCGAAACTATACTGTTTACTACGGAACCCTAAAAAGGAGTTACCCCGACAGTACCCCGTTTGAGTCAAGTTATCACAAGATATCACGGGATCAGCAATTTCAGAAATACTTAAGAGCTGTCGAATAGACAGATCCGTTTACTAACTAAAAGCAATTATATTACGCCTAAATTAAATATTACGCCTTGCCGACGAGACAATTTCCAAAAGTATTCTATGTATGTATTTGTAAGTTATTTTTCTATTTACTATTTTATATGCACTGCGATATTCAAAATATATGACGAGATATTTGTCTAAATATAAAGAAAAACTAATAAATATTTTTGAACATTTTTACAACACAAAATTACAATATTATTAAATTACGACTGTGAAGTGCGAACTGCAGTTCGACCTATTGGCCTACGAGTATAATGATACCTATGCATTATGATTTGCATTATCGCATCGATCGTATGTTCGTATAAAATTTCCTTTCCATGTTATAAAGAACTTCAAATGATGCAATATGCAAAGTTTTTTCCAATGTACGTATGATTACAAAAATGTGTGTAGTTTATGCTAAACTCTAGGATTGCGGCAAAAAGTTCGCAAGTAGTTGTTTGCATGTCAACGAGCTTAATTGTGATTAACCTGACGCCACCTCGAGCCATCGTTTCTCAGAAATGAAACGGAAATTTCTAGAAATATGAAATGTGATTGTATGAGAAATGAAAGAAACCACAGCAAAGGCAATACTAGAAATTAGAATAGCCTCAAGCCTGCAATATGTGATTATAAAAGTAATACGATACGATACGAGCTATTATTTCCTTGTACTTTTCAAATACGTATGTAGGTAATGTTATGAAATTTTTCTTCAAAATTAAATATTTTACTCCCACATTTATTAGTAAATACAAAAAAATATATAAAAAGTTTCCAAAAAAGCTAAAAAATCAATTTCACGTGGAGGTGCTGGGATTTGAACCCAGGACTTTCAGCATGCGAAGCAGACACTCTACCACTGAGTTACACCCCCGGTGCTTGACGTGCTGAAAAACTCGTAGTGTACGATCAGTGCCTCGATTCTGTAACTCAATGCCTATGAAAAAATGATAGCCACTGACATACCTATATGTTTTATCCATTTTAGGTTTACTTTGAAATAAGAATAACATTTTCTAGCAAACCTTCAATGGATAAAAA
Source organism: Oeneis ivallda (assembly GCA_029955525.1). NCBI lineage: Eukaryota > Metazoa > Arthropoda > Insecta > Lepidoptera > Nymphalidae > Oeneis > Oeneis ivallda. The sequence continues at coordinate 13,314,654 of JARPMR010000022.1, forward strand.
ATATATTATGCTAGTGGCTATTATTTTTTGATAGGCACTGAGTTACAGAATCAGGGCCCTGATCGTGTCAAATTGATGTTTAGCCGAACTGAGTAGGCGAATTTCAGACTACGAAGCGCCCCGAAGCAGGGCGCGTAATTCTAGACAGTATCTATTAGAGAGAATAGATAGACACTATCTATTCTCAAACAAGCAAAAAGTTTAAAAACTGTAACGTGACTACGGAAAATTGCTATATAATATCCGCCATATTAATTTTGTTCGTTATTAGAGCCCGGGTGACAGCCTATTGAAATCTCATTCATCAATATCGGCTTAGGCCCGCTTGCAGAGACGCCGGGTTAGGCTTAACCCAGGATTAAATCTGTAATTTTGACAGAAGCTTTATACGAAATCTGTCAAAGCAGCAGCTAACTCTGGGTTAAAAGGATAACTCTGCAAGCGCGCCTTAGTAGTTTATGCGCTACGGTGGAGCATTCGTTAATTCAATAAATAAGTAGTTACATACATAGACTGCTAAAATTAACCCTTCAGTCGGGTAAAAATTCTAGATGGCTATCATCGCTTACTTTTGTGTATTTCTATTTTATCTTTACCTACTTTCGTCTAGGGTAAAGATAACTTAGGTGTAGCAATGTGATTACGCTTTTAGTCAAGGGTGCTTTGAGATCACGTGTTGAGATCAGAGGAGATTTTGGTAGTTAGCGTCACTCGATGGGAGGTCGAGCAAGACATTTTAACGAGCAAAACACAACTATCGGCGATTGGCGTAGACAGGGTGACGATGGTACCAATTCTGTCGTATAGTCTCTAAACTAAATTCACAGATACAAAAATAGTTATGTCCTTTTCACAATGTTCCCTGCGGAAAAGGATAGTATTTCTAGCAGTCTAGAGATTCAATTTAGCTTAGATTTCCAGACTCAATGGCATGGAGACATCTGACACCAAAATAAAACAAAAGCTTTAAGCTATTGCTTATCTTTTATCGCGGGCTTTGAGCGCGGCGACCGAATCAAGAAATTCCGTAACGAAAATAAACCGAACACCCAGTCGTTTCAGTTCGGCAGACTTCGGCACGGTAATTGTGTGCGTGCGACTAGAAAATGCTATGCAATAGCTTTACCGCGGCAGTCCCCGAGTGCCACACTTATTTTTAAATGAACGTACAATATGTACGTAAAGACTGATATGGCATTTTAATTCAAGTATTCAGCTGTTTTGATGTCAGCTTTTAAGATTTGTTATTGGTCTTCTAGTTTTCTCGATCCATAATTAATAAGACAAATACATCAAATTCGTTAAATGATGGTGCAAATCTCGCACTCTGTCGATTTTAAATGGAAAAATCTGCGTGCCTATAATATGAGACCTATATCACTTTTTTAGTTTCACCGTACTCCCTTTCGATGGAAACTGGATGAAAACTTTAAAATAAGCTTTACCCTTGTCCAATACAATATTATTATTATATTTTATATTATTATTTACATACAATATTATTTTTAAAACTGTTTACAAAAATAATAAAAATTAATATAAATCTAAACATATACCTAAAAGGGAAAGGTAACTGACTGATTGATTGATAGATCATGTGTTTGGAATAATATTTTTATGTATCCAGAAAATTGTTTCCAATCTCAAAGCGAACTTAGATTAAAGTCCCAAAAAGCATGAAATCTATCCTTTCTAGTTGTTTGGTTCGTCATCCGAATTAGATGCAACAGACTTTCTACTTATACAGACAGCTTTTAATTTTTTATCCCGGAAAAACAAATTGTCCTCGCGTAATTTTGAAAAATCCACTCAACGTGGACGAAACCGCGGGTAAAAGCTAGTTTCAATATAAAAGTCATTGGTTTCCTAGCTTTATATAATCTGCTTTCCGAACCGGTGGTAGATTCTTGACTTGTCATAAGAGCCACAAATTGGCCTACATTAATAATTAATAATTTAGAATTTTGTATTTTTCAAGTTGAGGTTTACCACACTGCAAAAATCGCTTAAGAGTGGTGCGCTCGTTAACAGTAAACAGATTTGATTTTTACAGTAGTAGATCAAGTTTCAACTATCCGAAAAAAAACACGCAAAAATTACATCATACTGCCAAGGGACGTGCTTGGGCAAAAACATAAAATGATGAAATTTGTTCGATACTAAAAAATCGCGAAGTTAGGTCTAATTTTTAACCAATATTCATTTATTTTCAATGTGTTGCATATTACAGAGCCAAAATTTTTACATTAAATTCCGATTGATATTATCAAGAGAGTAGCCTAGTGAATTGAAAAGAAAATGAATATATTACGAGTTACAAAGTATTTGGCGCTTACTACACTCCTATTCCGCGCAAAACGCTTTCTTTTGTCGCGCCTCACATGAGGTTACGGCTATGTTTTATTTCATCGCGAAATCTGATTTTTTTTGGTGTTATACGCGTTCTTAAATCTAGAACATGCGCCTCAATTAGTTATATGGCTACCCTACAATCTCTATACATTGGAACTACCCTCGGGCGTTGTCCTGTGAACAGGTTTTTGTTAGATAAGTCTGTTTAGTCGGATTTGCCATAGCTGTTGACCGAAGGAATGCTTGTTAGAAACATAAAATAAAAAGGTTACTTTGTAACATACCCTTATCCTATTATATTATGAGGGCTTTTGGTTTATTACCTAAGTTTTATATTATTTCTTTCTTAGAATAACAAAGATCGGAAATTCTTAGAAGTTTAATAAAAAGAAATTTCGTGAAAATCCTCGGCAGTACTAGTGATTGACTTTTCCAAAAAGTATATTAATTTTGTTGCCTATTTATATTCACGAAAGCTTGGGTTTCGTCGTAAATTATATCAAGACTAGATGATGCCCGCTACTTCATCCGCTTGTGTTAAGGTTTTTGGAACGTAAGTTCCTTATCGCGCGGTACGGAAGGGGTCTAGACGGAAAAAATTAAGGAACCGACACTCGACTCAATTTTGAAACCGACACTTTTTTGTTGAATGTGAATTTTGTATTGTGTTCGGTATTTTCGCGGTAGAACATTGCGTCTCCGTAGCCTAGTGGCTCCGGCAGTCGCTTAAAAGTTCAAAGTCGATGGTTCGAATCCCAGCTCGACAGACTGAATTTTCTATTTTCAATTTTATTTTAAATAATTTCTACATGTGGAATTTTTCCCTAATTTTTTATAACTTAAGACTGAACTGAAGACTGGGTATATTGTCAATATACCCAGTCTTCTAAATCAAATATTGAAGTAAATTATAAAATGAAATAGATATAAAAATACAGTGACACAATAATTTTGATGACTGCCGGCCTAAACGGTATCTGATATAGCATTATTCCTGCGCAGACAGCGTGCGCATCTATTTTGTATGATTACAATGTTTGAAACTCAAAACGTTCTCGCTGACATGACATGTGGCTATTTTTAATTCCATTAATAGAGGTTGTATACACCACACATATATGGATATGTGGAATTATGTATGGATATTATGATATGCATAATATGGATATGTGGACATTCATATATTGAAGCGATGACGACGGGTTTTCATCAATCTATATAAATATATTATCTATTTTCTTTGGACACGGCATCACGCGTGAACGGCTGGACCAATTTTGACGAAACTTTCACTGACAGATAGCTGATGTTATAAGGAGTAACAGTTCAAAAAAGGAGTTGTGTTTTTCTACCTTAGTATATCGATATCTCCTTGATTTCTAAACCTATTTGCGTGAATCTTTTTTTAATCGATACAGAAACTTTGCAAGATCGTCCCATAAAAACTTCGGGTTCTATCTTCTCAATCCTGATACTGCAGGGTTACTGCCCACCTAAACTGTGGTGATTTGTTAACTGTTGATTTTATGAATATTTGTTGTAGGTACCAAGCAAAGACTACTACATAGTTAAATTCCAGGACCCAACTCCTTAATCCTGATGATGCAGGAGTTTTGCTCACGCAAACGAGTCGCGGGCACCAGCTAGTTTAGAATATAATCGTATTAGAATAGTTTAGTTATTTTTCGAATCAATTTAGAGAGCGCGTCAAGTTAGTAAATTCGTCAGTTCATCAAATACTGGGCCGTAATCCGATTAATATTTTCCGGTTAACCGGGTTGTGGTGTCGTAATGAATAAACAAGGGCGAGCAAAACTCGTTCGCTTTTAAATTGAATTCATTTAAAATAACAATAGATGCAAATAAAATATTGAATACTATATATTTTAATTCAGTTATGAAACTAAAGGCAGATATGCAAAGTTAGACAGTTTGCTACTAAAATTCATTTTCAATTCAATATATTCACTAGAGCTTGACTGCTCTCATTCCTGATGGTATTAATTGAAGAAGCAGCGTAAGATGAAGAGTGTTTGATTAGAAGTTGCCTATTCACTCTTGATTTAATGGTACCCACATTATATTTTTCATATATATTGGGCACAAGTCTCCCCTCAGAATGTTAAGGGTTCAGTAGGCTTAGCATGCACGCGCGAGAAAATTTCGTCTACCCCTTTTCTCGTATTATCTCTAGTATAGAGATATACTCTATCGAAAATAACACACCATGACTCGTTTCGTTACATCAAAAGTAGAGATCAAATTATTGGAGTTTATTGGAGTTTACTCCTTTAGAATCGATTTTAGGTGCCCGGTATGAGAAAAATTTGAGCAGTGAAATCTGTTTTGAATGACCTCGTTACGTTTTTCACAACGATGCAAACTACCCTAAGGTTGAGTAAATAAGGTTGGTTTTCGCTTGAGTTGTCGAATGCGAAAGCGCTTTCGCTTCGGGAAGCCGAGCGCGTACCGATCGGGTCGGAGCGGCGCCGCGAATGCATTACGACGTTTTAAGTAGTAAACTCCAGTCGTGCGTCGGAGCTGACACACACACTTTTTTTTTCTCGAGCGGCGAGTGGCGACGTCGTTTTCTCGAATTTTGAAGTTTAAAAAGAGTAAACGAGAAATCAGTTTACATCGACAATATCTCTCTCTCTTCACGAGATATCATTTCGACGGGCATGTTAGGTTTGTTGGCCATAGTCCACCACGCTAGCCAAGTGCTGATTAGCAGATCACACTTTTAAGAAAATTGTCTCTTCGGCATACAGATTTCCTCAAGTTTTTTTCCTGCACCGATAAAGCGAGAGGTATATTCTGAGAAGTGAGAGGTGCGTAACTTGGATTCGAACCTAGGACCTCCCGAAAAGGAGGGCGGACTCTTAAATACTAGGATATCACCATTGTATATGTATTATCTACCTTTCTCATCCCAACCCATCGCCGGCCCAAGACTGGGCACAAGTTCTCAGAGAAATCTTTAGGCCATAGTCCACCACACTAGTGTGGATTGGTAGACTTCACAACCGTTTGAGAACATTATGGAGAACTCTCAGATATGCAGGTTTCGTCACGAAGTTTTCCTTCCCCGTTAAAGCAATACGTATTACACATACCACAAATATTACAATTTTGACTTGCCATAAACTTTTAAGTTCTGCAATGGTTTGACTGTTAAGCCCGTAGCAAGTCATCGACTCCGCCAAACTGTAGAGATTAAGGTAACTTAATATAGCTTAGCTGTTGAGTCTTTGAAGACTTAATAGTCACTCCGAGAACTTACCTAGCAATGGTAAAGCACTAGATATAGCCTAGCCCCGTCCCCTTAGGGTATATTAATTTATCGGTATCGGTTAATCTTCTTCTTTATAACCGACGGACGTCCACTGCTGATCAACGATCTTCTGCCTGGACTTCCACAGGTATCGGTCTTGCTCCGCCTATATCCAGCATTACCATATCAGCGACCCAATATTATGAAAACATAATATATACATAAATGCTTTAACACGCAACTACACTAGCGGCACGCTATGATGGCCGGTTTGACGTTTGTCCGCTCATGAAGTTCCGTATTAATTGATAACGACTTTGAAGGAAATAATTGTATTACTTTATTGACGATAGTGATGTGCAGAGATTCATAAATTTTATCGAATGTAGTTTTAGGTTTAGGACTCAAAATTTATTTATTAAATTGATTTCTAAAATGTATACAAGTGTAGAAAAATCAGTTTGCACCATTTAAGGGGTGAATGTACTTGTGAATATGAACAATTTTCACTATGTGGACAAACCTCTGAAATCGCAAAAAAATATCAGCTGTTTCATACAAAAGGTAAAATTTTTATTTTTATATGATATATACCACAACTCGGCATTTGGTTTTCTAAATTGAAAATTTTTAAAAATGGAATCTAATACGATCGTCACATAGGATCGCTGGCTAGCACAACTACTACCTCCGGCAAATTCGCGTCAATGCTCAATGCAAAACAAAGCAGTTTCGAATTGACGTTGCTTCGAAAAGTATAAACTGTCAGTGCAATGCGATTGTGATATAGTTTTGACCTGGCTTTGGATTTCAAATATTGATACTGCATTACTGTTGACCCTTGCTCGTGATAGCAGTGACGACAGTGAAAATAGTAGTATGGACGAATCTGATTAATTATGGCCTTTTGTGGCACCTTTTTTGGTATCTTTTGTATTCATATGTTTCTTGTGTGCATATAAAGTATGTATATTCATTTTCATTCAAATATTCAGTTCGTTCAAATAAATTAAATAAACATATACATTTTTGTTTTATTAAACCTATTTAATCAGGTACAAAAACAAAACTTAATTGTTTTTTGTTCGAGAATAAATTGACATTCCACATCACTATTGTAATGTGTCAAACCGGCCATCATAGCGTGCCGCTAGTGTAGTGATTATTGTTATGTTTAAGTATAGGTACCTACTTTCGGTCGTTTATTATTATATTAAACAACTTGACCGTTATTCGAAGCCTAATAATATTATGGAGATATGCAATCGCTTCCGTTTCCTTTTTCTGTCCCTTTTCTTTGCTGTATACCTGTCTCTTTCTATTTCCGTCCCCACCACCAGCAGTGAGCGCCATGATTGTGGGCGCACAATTTCTCGTCATTGACGTCGTCGTTGCCGTTCCGTCAACACGTGCACTCAGCTGCATAGTTAATTTTCTAAGTGATTTTATTCTTAATACCTGCAATTCGTACAATTATTGTGGTTCGTGACATTATAACTGCTGATTATAACGGATATATTTAAAATGAGTGATTTTCCTGAAAGTGTTCCGGGACCGAGTAAAGCTACTGGAACTGATGAGTGTCATAAAAATAAACGTAAAAGAACAAGGGAGAACAGTGTGAGTTCTGACTCGTCTTCTTCCGGTTCAGGTAGCTCGACTTCTTGTAGCTCAGATTCGGATCAGCCTCGTAAACGTTCTAAGCGTTCTTCGAAATCAAAGCGGTCTCGTCGTAGTAAAGATAAAAAGTTTAATAAATTACTTGCTGAAATCTCTCAGATTAAAAAACAGCTTGCAGAAAACAATACACCTAGTGGAACTAACCTACCCCAGGAGATCGAGGGAGACTGGGTTGATGATAATGTCAGTGGTCACCGGTATGATAGTGATCATATTGAAGACGAGTCGGAACCACAATTTTCATTAGCTATCGGGACTAAAGTCAAAGATCCAGATGTTTTAAAAACACCCGCGTTGTTTTTGGACATTTTGAAAAATATTCAACGTTTGGGCGATTCGGACTGGCGAAATGTGAGATATTCAGACGTGCAGAAAAGTTATCTTCATACTCCCGTATTTGCGGATCTAGAAGCGAATGACGAAGTTAAACGGTTTGATAGCTCTCGAAACATCATAAATACCGAAAAAGCGTTCGCTTCTATATGCTTTGCTCTGGTCAAACAGCGCGATCAACTGGAAAAAGAATTACGAAGTTTTTTGTTATGGGCTAAGGATTCTCCTACCCTTACGGGTACCCTTGTTACGGGTGATTTTTCAAAAATATCAAATGATGCCCTGCAGTTGGTTTGCGGCCATAAGGCGGAAGTTATTCAGCAACGACGCGAGACTATTCTTGCATCCGTGAAGGATCCGCTTCACAAAAGCACGTTGCGCAAAATTCCGCCAACGTGTCAAAACTTATTTGAAGCCGAAAAGTTTACGGCTGCCCTTGAAAAGGCAGGTGGAGTACGAAAGGTGTTCTGGCCTCGACAAAAAGATCGCGCACCTGCACCGCAGTCCGATCAAGGTAATTCTGTGCCAGATCGTAGGAATCCACTACCGACTACAAAGACGATGAACAAAGGTCAGCCTTACAATAATAAGTTCAACAACTCTGGAGCGCATTACAACAACTCCAAGTCCTTTCGTGGTAGAGGAGGTAAAGCAGCCACAAGTCGCACAGATAAGGAGACCTACGACCATACACGCAGAAGCTCTCCCTCATCCCACCGGGATAGGAGAGGCAGAACTCGAAGATACTGACTCACCGAGTCACTTCGTAGCCGGTCAGCTGGTATACTACTATCGGAGGTGGAAGGTAATCGGAGCTCCAGGTTATATCCTCAAGGTTATTTCCGGATACCGTATACCATTTTTGGAAAAACCTCCACTACACGTACCCATTCTCGCCCAGAGTCAGCTGGAAACTCCAGTTTCAAACGAAATGACGCTTGCAATAGAAAAGATGTCAACGGAAGGCGTGTTGACAACAGTTCCAATATCTCCAAGTTTCGTTTCATCAATGTTTCTGGTCCCGAAGACAGACGGAACCATGAGACCTATTTTCAACCTCAAGGCGCTCAATTATTATGTCCATTCACCTCCGTTCAGGTTGATAAACAATCACAAAATTCCCGATTTCTTACAACCACAGGATTATCTAACAAAAAATCCCACTCACACAGACGCTTTTTACGCCTGTTATACAAAGGTCACGGTAATGGCGGGGCAGGGGGTGCTAAGAATCTCCGGACGAGATTCCGCTGCCAACCCCGACGACTGGACCTGGTGACGTATAACGCACGCACTTTGAGGACCGACGAAAAGATCATCGAGCTGGAAGAAGCAGTGAGCAAGTTGCGCTGGAACATTATAGGATTGTCTGAAGTCCGACGAGAGGGGGAGGACTCGATAATCCTTAATTCCGGCAACTTGTTTTACTACCGGGAGGGCGATCAACAGTCCCAGGGTGGTGTCGGGTTTATCGTCCACAAGTCCCTCGTCAACAACATTGTACAAGTCAAGAGTGTGTCGAGTAGGGTAGCGTACCTTATACTCAGAATCACCAAACGGTATTCGCTGAAGGTTATACAGGTCTACGCACCGACATCGACACATTCTGACGAGGAGGTGGAGGCGCTGTATGAGGATATATCAAAAGCCATACACGCCTCTACCACTCATTACAGTGTTGTGATGGGGGATTTCAATGCAAGGCTGGGCGAACGAAGCGGTGCAGAGACGAGAGTGGGGCATTTTGGGTATGGGCGAAGGAACCAAAGGGGCCAAATGTTGGCCGACTTCATGGAGAAGGAGGGCCTCTTTATGATGAACTCCTTCTTCAGGAAGCGGCCACACAGAAAATGGACATGGTTGAGTCCCGATGGTTCCACGAGAAATGAGATCGACTTCATTATGTCGACCAAGCGGCATATATTCAATGATGTCTCTGTGATCAATAGGGTGAAAACTGGTAGCGATCACCGGATGGTAAGAGGCACGTTGAATATTAATGTGAAGCTGGAAAGGGCCAGACTGGTGAAGTCCACTCTCCGACCTTCTCGTGCTCATATCCAAAATCCCGAAAACTTCCAACTCGAACTGCAGAACCGATTCGAGTGCCTAGCAGACTGCGTTTCTGTGGACGATCTAAACAACAGGTTCGTGGAAACTGTTCATACTGTGGGGTCTAAATTCTTTAAGACCCACCGCAGGAAAAGAACCGAAAAGTTCTCTGACCCTACTCTCAAGCTAATGAAGGAGAGACAAGAGATGAGGCTGCAGTCATCGGCAGACGCGGCTGCCTACCGGCGGATTAATAGGCAGATCTCTAAAGCACAAACTCGCGACCTCCGTGTCTTTAATACCAAGTGTATTAAAGATACCATTGAGCGGAACAAAGGCTCAAAAGTGTTCGCGAGAGATCTGTCTATCGGACAGAGCCAGTTGACGCGGCTGAAAACTGATGACGGCCGTCTCGTCTCTTCTCGACCTGAGGTTTTGGGAGAGGTTGAGAAGTTCTATGGACAGTTATATACCACGACACAAAAACCTATTGAAGATCTGGCGAAAGATCCCAGAGCCAAACTGACCCGACACTATACCGAAGATATCCCGGACGTCAGCCTATACGAGATTAGAATGGCTCTCAAACAGCTTAAGGACAACAAGGCGCCAGGTGATGACGGAATCACTGCGGAACTCCTGAAAGCGGGTGGAAAACCGGTACTTAAGATCCTTCAGCGATTGTTCAATTCCGTCATCCACGAGGGCACAACGCCGGAAGCATGGCACAGGAGCGTGGTGGTTCTGTTCTTCAAAAAGGGTGATAATACCTTGTTGAAGAATTATAGACCCGTCTCGTTGTTGAGTCATGTTTATAAGTTGTTCTCGAGAGTCATTACGAATCGTCTCGCTCGTAGGTTTGACGACTTCCAGCCTCCCGAACAAGCCGGATTCCGAAAAGGCTTTGGTACCATAGATCACATTCATACGCTGCGGCAGGTTATACAAAAGACAGAAGAGTATAACCGGCCACTTTGCTTAGCGTTTGTGGACTATGAGAAAGCCTTCGATTCGGTGGAAACTTGGGCTGTGTTGAGGTCGCTGCAGAGATGCCGGATTGACTACCGGTATATCCAAGTGTTGAAGTGCTTGTATGAAAACGCCACAATGTCAGTACGTATACAGGACCAGACTACGAGGCCAATCCACTTGCAGCGTGGAGTGCGACAGGGAGACGTTATCTCCCCGAAGCTCTTTACCGCTGCGTTGGAGGACGTCTTTAAGCTTCTGGATTGGAACGGGCTTGGCATCAACATAAACGGCGAGTACATCACTCACCTGCGATTTGCCGATGACATAGTAGTCATGGCAGAGACTCTGAGAGACCTCAATACAATGCTCAATGATCTCAGCAGGGTTTCTCAACAGGTGGGCCTGAAAATGAACATGAGCAAGACGAAAATCATGTCCAATGCTCATGCACCGCTCCACCCAGTAATTGTTGAGAACTCTGCACTCGAAATTGTCGACGAGTATATTTACCTGGGACACACAGTCCAGCTAGGTAGGTCCAATTTCGAGAAAGAGATCAACCGCCGAATCCAACTCGGCTGGGCAGCGTTCGGGAAGCTCCGAGATGTCTTCTCGTCCAAAATTCCTCAGTGCCTGAAGACTAAAGTCTTCGAACAGTGCGTGTTGCCAGTGATGACTTACGGATCCGAGACATGGTCGCTAACTAAGGGCCTCATAAGTAGGCTCAGGACCGCTCAGCGGGCGATGGAGAGAGCTATGCTCGGAGTGTCCCTGCGGGATCGAATCAGAAATGAGGAGATCCGTAGGAGAACCAGAGTCACCGACATAGCTAAGCGAGTCGCGATACTGAAGTGGAAATGGGCGGGGCACATAGTTCGAAGAGCTGATGGTCGTTGGGGTCCCAAGGTGCTGGAGTGGCGACCCCGCACCGGGAAGCGCAGTGTTGGCAGACCCCCCACCAGGTGGACCGACGACATCAAACGAGTCGCAGGGAGCCGCTGGATTCAGGCGGCGCAAGACCGAGGCCTGTGGAAGTCCATGCAAGAGACCTTTGTCCAGCAGTGGACGTCTATCGGTTGATAAAGAAGAAGAAGAAGAAGATACAAAGGAGACCTGCTCCAAATGAACTGCCTGCCCTTCGGGCTAAGTTCAGCGCCCAAAGCTTTCGCGTCAGTAAGCAACTGGATTGCACAGTTACTTCGAAAACAGGGTATGAGGATCTTAGTTTACCTCGACGACTTTTTATTGGCCAATCAAAATGCCGACAACTTGAAAATTCAGACACAAACCGCACTGAATCTATTGAAGTTTCTAGGGTGGAAGGTGAACTACGAGAAATCAACCCTTGCCCCATGTCAAACCGTAGAATATCTCGGCATATTATGGGACCCCTGGTTGAATCGCAAGTCGCTACCAGCGAAGAAATGCGCGAAATTAAGAATGTTAGTCACAAAAATTTTAATAACAAAAGCAGCAGCCGTAAAACAACTACAGAGCTTAATCGGCTTTCCGAATTTTGCGAGTTTCGTTATACCACGGGGCAGACTGAATTATCGTCATCTCCAAAGATTGTGTTTAAACAATTTGAAACAGGATCCTTATCAAGCCCTGTCGCTGCCCGAGTGTGTAATAGACGAACTGAAATGGTGGCAGACTCACCACACAGATTGGTCAATGATACATGCACCATACCCGACACACTATATTGTATGGACGCATCAAATCAAGCTTGGGGAGCACGTATAAACAATACGGTCTTATCCGGAGTATGGTCAAGTATAGAGAGGAAGTTGCACTGCAACCACAAAGAGCTTCTTGCTATCCTCAGAGCCTTAGAAGAACAAAGTCCGAACCTACAATATGCAACGATACACCTTCAGTGCGACAACAAGACTGCCGTATCATATCTTCGGAACGAGGGTGGTACCAAATCTCAAGCTCTTCTGGACCTGACATACAAGATCATGAGTTTAGTCGACCTTCTCCATGTCAATTTAACTGTGCATCATATTCCGGGCAATTACAATGTGGAAGCAGATCGACTGTCGAGGCTTCGAGTTGCCCCAGAATGGCACCTACTACCGCAAGCCACGATTCCAATATTTTCCAAGTGGGGAGTTCCTGTCATAGATCTGTTTGCTTCAAAAATAGCGCGCGTAGTCCCCAGATATTGTTCACTGGATTGCCAAGATACTCAAGCAGACTTTCACGACGCTCTGTCTCGTGTATGGAATTATCCCTTGGCGTGGGTATTTCCTCCCCCCTTTTTGATGCCGAAAATTCTGCAACATCTGAACCAATGTCGTGGAACGTATTTGATAGTGGCACCAAGATGGGAACAAGTGTTTTGGCGACCGGATCTAAAGAACCGAGCGACAGCACCGCCCTGGACAATCCACAATCTTCCACGGGTATTGATAGACATATCAACCGGTCTAGCTCCCCACAAGATATCGGAAATGACACTCGAAGTGTGGAAATGTGGGGGAGGAATGAAGTACTAAATAACTGGACAGATCAACAAAGGAACCTACTTATGTCCAGTTGGCGACCTTCCACCGTTAGATCTTATAAGCCTGCTTGGTCGCGTTGGCTTTCATGGGCGTGTTTGAATAATATCCCTGAAAATAAACCTAGTGGTTCTGATTTGGCGAGGTTTTTAGCAGACTTACATATCAAAGAAGGCTTGTCTTATAATACTATACTATGTTATAAATCTGTAGTGTCTACTCTAAGTAATTTAGAAGCTACGGAGCCACTTAGTAACCATCCTCTCGTCAAGCGAATTTTAAAAGCTATTGCTGCAGCAAGACCTAAAATTTTGAAACCACCAATATGGGACGTTGATTTAGTCATAAATTGCTTAGCTCGAGCGATTCCAGATACTAGTAATTTGTATGAAATATCTAAATATACAGCATCAATTCTTCTGTTATGCTCTGGTCGGAGAGTACATGATTTGACACTTTTGCGTACAAACTCATGTAATTGTATTGTAGCCGATGATTGTATAGTCTTAGTACCTGCCTTCGGTTCAAAAACTGACTCAATTGATTACCACCAGTCAGGATGGAAATTGAAAAATAATCCATGTAATAAAAGTCTAAGCCCAGTACATTGGATCAAGCGATTGATTGAAGTGGGCCAACAAAGACGCCAAGATGCAAAGTGCGAAAATTTGTTTGTTTCTACATGTGGTCAGCCAAAACCGGCTTCAAAATGTGTAATTGCTAGCTGGGTTAAAAATATGTTGAAAGAATCTGGAGTCGAAGCATCGGCTGGTAGTTTTAGAGCCGCGGTTGCCTCGAAAAGTTGGGTAGAAAATGCGCCTCTTGACGAAATTCTCACAAGAGGCAATTGGAGGTCTGAAAAAACCTTTAGACGTTTCTATTGCCGCCAAGTTTTAGGTTCCAACAAGAACACTAGCAAAGTCACACAACTATTTAGTGCAGTTGATTAACTTTTTATTTGTGTTTTGCTAGTCATGATAATTTTTCATTCATTCATTTTTCATGATAATGATAATTTTGAGGATTATTGTACTTCATACTTGTTTGTTAATAAATTTCATACTCGATTGCATCTTTGTTTTAAATATAAATTTTACAAACACAATCTGATGTTTATCGTGTCGATGTGTCCCTAACAGTTTCTTAGTCACATTGACGCCGTTCACCACCACCAGGCGATAACAAACACGTCTCATAATATTATTAGGCTTCGAATAACGGTCAAGTTGTTTAATGAAGACGTTTTACCTGAAAATAAAACGTGTATTAAACATACTTACCTTATTCGAAGCCTAATAAATTTTAATTCTGCCTGGTGTTATTCGACTTAATGACGAGAAATTGTGCGCCCACAATCATGGCGCTCACTGCTGGTGGTGGGGACGGAAATAGAAAGAGACAGGTATACAGCAAAGAAAAGGGACAGAAAAAGGAAACGGAAGCGATGGCATATCTCCATAATATTATTAGGCTTCGAATAAGGTAAGTATGTTTAATACACGTTTTATTTTCAGGTAAAACGTCTTCATAATAGCATTCCAGTAGCAAAAGTTAGAGTGGTTAACTTTTGCTACTGGAATGCTATTTGAAATTACTTATTCGATGGTACGATTTTGTCCGTAGTCATTGCGTAAGCGTACCATCTAATCTCAAAATTAATTTAAAAAACATCATTTCGCATTTACAAATCGGTCCAAAAGCTGTAGACAAAGTTCCTTCAGGGGTAAACTTTTAATTAGAGGACTTCGCTCCATGGTTATGGGGACCATTCTCCGGCTTACGATGAGCCTATAACGTGTAAAAACTTCAAATTAGTGTGAGCTGGGAAAATCTCTTTTGCTCCTATTTAAATAGACACCGACTGTCGTGAATTCTCATTGTACGGTTGTGATTTTCTTCCAAGGTTACTTTTAGTATTGAATGAAATAAAATTAAAATTTGAGAAAAAATTCACAAGAGTATCCTACAAATCGTACTCATATAATAAATGTGAAAGTTTGTGAGGAAGGATGTTTGTTACTTCTTCACAACGAATGAACAGATTCGGCTGAAATATAGGTAATCTCTTATTCAAGAAGTTTAATTCAGATGAAAAGGAGAATGGGCGTACGACGTCACACGCTTATTTTTGCGCCTACTATCACGTACGTATGATATAGTACGACTCTGACATACTTTATGTATACTAAATGATACCCGCTACTTTGTCCGCGTGGTTTAAGGTTTTTGATTGGCGCGGGAACTTCAATTTTCCGGCATAAAAGCTAAGTAAAGGATTCTAGATAAAATGATCTCCATTCTCAGCCAAACAGCTCAACAAGCCAAATTGCGAAGGAGTAACTTTCAGATTTATAATATTAGTACCTAACAACATAAATATTTTTTTAAACTGGATGTGGTATGAAGTAGATACCACTTCTTGTTCTGACCTGGCAACAGGAAAAACTATGGAAAAACAAAGCGGCATTGTTATCGCTCCCCACATGGGGACCTCATCTGCAGCTTATCAAATATTAACACTATAAAACTACATTGTGCAGATTTCTATTCATGCGGCAAGATATTCTTAGAAACTTCTATATTTTTTGAAGTTGGTTAGAAACCGTGGCTTTGTTTGTTAACGAACTGGTTCGTACCCACTTGGTCACAGCAAAAAATTGGTGATATTAAGTTTATTGACATTAATTATTGTGTTTTAAAGTTTTTTTAACCGACTCCAAAAAAGAAGGAGGTTATCAATTCGTCGGAATCTTTTGTTTTTTATTTTTTTATGTATGTTCACCGATTACTCGAAGACTCCAGAACCGATTTGAAAAATTCTTTTTTGTTTCAAAGGATATACCTCCCAGGTGGCCCCAATGAATTTTTGTCGAAATCGGTCGAACGGTTTTTAAAATATCAACATTAAAATTATATACTTTGTAGTGGCACGGGCGTTTGAAGTAGGTTTTTAAAAATATTTTTATAATAAATTATTTAATTTTGATCCTCCTACAAGTCAGCCCGTCGATCAGACCTGGAGATTGAAGATGTAATCTGTCACACACAAACATGAAAACTGCATTAGTTCCAAAGTAGCCCGCTTCCCCGGCTCCTATATTCAATCAATAAGGCAATCTGTCAATAAGCTACATACACTGCAGCGGTCAAAAAAGTTCATACAATTGACAAGGTTGCTATAGGTAACAAATCGACAGATTACAAATATGTATATTGAAGCAGGCTAATTTTGAACTTATGGCGGTTTTCATGCAACTCTTGCCCTCGATCGGTATATACCCGGTATCGTATCGGAACGCTAAATTGCTTAGCAAGGTTTTGCCGGGTAAGAACTAGCGACTGCTGAGGCCTCCCACCAGACTAGACAATTCAGAAATTATAAATTCCAAAATTGCCCTACCGGGAATCGTACTCCGAGTCCTCCCGCTTATAAGGCTATATAGCACACCACTGAGCCAGAGAAGTCATCGAATGTACAGTCCTAATACCACAGAGTAAAGCCGTCTGATTATGCAAACGCCTGCGGCCCAGCTGTTAAGATGGTTCGATGGTTCCGAATTCGATTCTCAGCCGAATGTTGTTTCAGTGTCTGAATATTTATGACATATGCGGTCTGCACATGGATTTCCAATTCGATACGCCTATATAACGCATAGATATACCAGACATTTATTTATATCTAGTATTCTACATCAGTTGAGTTTAGATTTTAGATTTAGAGGCTGTGCTACTACTACTAATAATAAACTAGTAGGGCGCGTGGGTGCGCGGCCCGCAAGCGGACCGCGGTTTTTCTACTCGTCTAGTAGACTTTCAGCTCCTGATCATTTTCTATCACAAAACCACTCTTCCATCTTTTATACTCTCCGAGATAGACACCGTTGAAGTTTGTATGGCCGCCATCTTGAATCCGCCATTTTGGATTTTTTTCAGCTCACTGCCAATTGGATGAGATTTCGAGTGACTTTTGTTCGAGCACCCCCACCTATCTACATTACCATGGCCGTGCTCCTCACCCACCTTCCAAACCCTCGATCATCATATGTCATCATTTGTCATAATGAAAATTCTTCAATAAAAAAAAATCTTGAAAAGGAATTGTATCAAAGTCGTGCATGATTCCCGGCTTCTAGTCTCTTCAATATTCGCCATATATTTTTGTATGAAGAAAAAAAAAATTCCGCCATCTTGAATTTTTTTTCTGTTCGTCAAGTAGACCTTAGGGTCTTGATCAGCTTTTGCCAGGAAACCACTCTTCTATCTTTTATACTCTCCGAGATAGACACCGACGAAATTTGTATGGCCGCCATCTTTTTTCCGCCATTTTGAATTTTTTTTCAGCTCACTGCGAATTGGATGAGGTTTCGAGTGACATTTGTTCGAGCACCCCCCACCTATCTTCAATACCCTGGCCGTGCTCCTCATCCGTCTCCGAAATCCTCAATCATCAGCTCTCTCCATAATTTTCCTCCGAATGAATTTTTGTCCTCTATACGAAACCATCGGTGGAAAAAAAATTTTTCATACAAAATTTTACAGGAGAGGTGATCAATCAGTCAGTGAATCAGTGAATCAGCACGAGCAGCTATATATATATTAACTAGCGTTTGCTCGGTGCGCGAGCTGCTAAAGCAGCTCGCGGGAAGTGTTATTGCTACAAGTAGGGCGCGTGGGTGCGCGGCCCGCTAAAGCGGACCGCGATTGTTCGGCTTTATTTATTTCGCTCGGTGCGCGAGCTGCTAAAGCAGCTCGCGGGAAGTGTTATTACTACAAGTAGGGCGCGTGGGTGCGCGGCCCGCTAAAGCGGACCGCGATTTTTTTACTCATCAAGTAGACCTTCGGATTCTGGTCATCTTTTGCCAAAAAAATTGTTCGAGCACACCCCACCCATCTGCAATAACCTGGCCGTGCTCCTCATTCACAAAAGAAAAAGAAAAAAAAAAGAAAAAAAAAAGAAAAAAAGCAAATGTAAAATGAAAAAAAAGAAAAAGAAAAAAAGCCCTATGAACCTATCAAAATCAATGTCTTGCATAGTTCCCAACTTCTAGTCCCTTCAATATTCCCCATACATTTTGTATCGAAAAAAAAAATCCGCCATCTTGAATTTTTTTCCTACTCACCAGGTAGACCTCCGGGTTGTGATCATCTTTTGTCGAGAAACCGCTCCTCCATCTTTTATAGTCTCCGAGAGAGAGACGGACAAAATTTGCCGCCATTTTTTTTCCGCCATTTTGGAATTTTTTTTCAACTCACTGGCAACTGCTCGAGGTTTCGAATGACATTTGGTCGAGCACCCTCCACCTATCTTCTATACCCTGGCCGTGCCCCTCGCCCGTCTCCGAACTCCTCACTCATCAGCTCTCTCCACCTTTCTCCGAGTCACATTCTTTGAGCTCTATACGACACCATGAGTGACAAAAAATTTTTTCATACAAAATTTTACAGGAGAGGGGTCGGAAATTTGAGACGTCACAGCTCGGCCGCCATCTTGTTTTTTTAATTTTTTTCACTTTTTCTGTTAATCGTTTACTAATTTCTACAATAATTCAAAATTTCAAAGAAATCGGTTGGAAAACAAAAGAGTTGCAAGAATCACGTCGGCCGCCATCTTGTTTTTCCGAAATGTCATAATTTTTCCCAACTCGAATCCCCCCCCCAAACACATCTCCCGAACATCATTATATCGATTTCCGTCTCCTTCTAGGAGAACAACCCTGTCAATGAGTGAATCAGTCAGTGAGTGAATCAGTGGTAATCGAGCTATATATATTATAATATAATTAATCCTACTCCTATCCGAATCCGATATCCTTTAATCCGAAAGACATTTGTGGGAATGGGCGTGACGTTCTATAATAAAATTCCACAGTCGATCTTAGACTTGCCTTTACACAAGTTTAAGAAAGCAATTAAAACTTCTCTCATGGAAAAAGCATATTATACAATTGAAGACTATATTAATGACAAAAAAGCGTGGATATAACTCGCTCCAGCGATTCATGAGACAGTAATAATCAACCTGTGTAACAAAATTATCCTGTGCTATTCAGTGTTTCTACTTTATTTGTGTCTAAGTGATGTCTTAAAATTAGCATTTGAATATTAGTTTTCAGTTTGATGCCTTGACATGGGTAGCATAAGTATGTCACGCACTCTTTAAACATTTCTGTGGTGGTGTCGTGTGATGCGGGTTGTTACGTTCCCTCAAATATGGTTGAGCGAAGCAATGGCTGGGTCATGCGTCATGCTCGTGAACGGGTGCCACCGGCGGGAATGGGGCTACTTTATGTCTGCCCATCTTAAGATAGAAGTTAGTCTGTATGCATTTTTGGAACTTTCCTCATTGTGGAAACACTGCATATATAGCATAGTATTTACTGTATTGTAAATCTGTTTTGAAAAGAGCAACCGCCGAGTTTCTTGCTGGTTCTTCTCGGCAGGAAAGGCATTCCGAACCAGTGGTAGATTCATTGACTATTCAAAAGCACTTGTAAAAGTTTATTTGAATAAAAAATATTTCTATTCTATTCTATTCTATTCTACTATCCTACTATCTATCCTACTATTTTAAATGCCAAAGTTTGTGAGGATCGATGGATGGATGTGTGTTTCCTTTCACGCCACAACGTATGAACCGATTTGGCTGAAATTAGGAATGGAGATAGCTCATACCCGGTATTAACACATAGGCTACTTTTTATCCCGGAAAATCACAGAGTTTCCGTAGAAATTAAAAACTTGAATTCGCGGGCATCATCTAGTAATATCATAAATGCGAAAGTTTGTGTGGATGGATGTGTCTTATTCTTTCACGCCATAACAAATGAACCGATTTAACTGAAATTTTGTATGAATATAGCATAGACAGGATTAACACATAGGTTACATTTTATATCGCGGGAATAAGAAGAGTTCCCGCGAGAATCAAAAAAACTTAATCCGTGCGAACGAAGTCGCAGGCATCATCTAGTAATATTATAACTGCAAAAGTGTATTTCTTTGGTGATTTGTCCTTCAATCATATAGTAACAGAGCAACGGATCGACGTTATTTTTTGCTTGTGTATTTTAAGATATGTAGGGCTAACATGTAACGAGAAAATTTTGTCTACCCGTTTTCTCGCGATATCCCTTAGAGATTCACGAGTAAATGAGTGGACAAAATTTTCTCCTAAAATGTTAGTCCTACTGGAGAGTGACAAAGGCTACTTTTATCGCGGAAAATCAAAGAGTAAGATAGGCAGTGCCTTTACGCATCTATGAGGTAAACGCCTGTGACGGACAGTCTCTTGTGTAACGAGATGAAATTTTATGTCCGCCCGGCATAATGCGGTCGTTAAAGTTGCAAAATATTTAATGAAATGATCAAAGCGCGACGCGCAAAGTTTTTACGACGGAACCTCTTGCTAGCGGATATTTGTTTTTATGGCGCACAATTTTGAAGTTTTTGGCGTAACACTAAGTATATCCCTCAAATTAAAAATCTTTCTCTAAGAAGGGGTTCACATCACGCGGTCAAAGTAAAGTTACCCGCTTAAATTGGATCCCATCATTTCCGTGGAAATACGAAATTGAAATTGTGGAAATAGTGTTTTTTCTTATTCTGGTTTGTTTTATTTATCAATGGTTTGTATATTATATTCACAGGTACGACGAATAAACCGTAATCTGTTAAATTTATACTTACTGATCATAAGTTGAGTCTGAGCCTGGGATCGAACGCGTGCCCTTAGACCTAGTCCGCAGTCTACTCAGTACCGCAGTACTCTAAGCTCTCTCAACTAAAAATAGAAAAGTACTACTTTTCTATTTTTAGGGTGTGGGTGGTAAGTGGGTTATATTGTGTTTATACTATGTCGAGTGTGAAAACTGTAGGTAGTAAAATAATACTTTCCCCGAATTTATATTCACGCAACATCGAGACGTATCGTGGAAATAGGACTCGTTGCCGAACTTCATAAATTCGTGTACATGTTGGAGTGAATACACACTACCGACTTTTGGGTAGACAAAAATAGCGTAAAACTCAATTTCAAGGGAAAACTGATTTTACAGACAAACAGATCTGAGAAGTAAACGAAACGAAACTCAATAATTCTCAATAAAAATATATAATTATAATTACAATAATATTATAATAATTATATTATCATAAAATAATATAATTATAATTTTATTCAAAACTAGCTGATGCCCGCGACTTCGTCCGCGTGAAGTTAGTTTTTTGTTTTTTTTTTTTTGTATTAAAACCTTCCGTGGAACTTAAGGAACATACAAAAAAATAAATTAAGCGAATTGGTCCATCCATTTTTGAGTTATGCGCTTACCAACATTCATTTTTATTTATATAGATTATGTATTTAATTTAGGCCTATCTGTGGCTTTCATGACAAAAATCAAGGGTCTAACCACCGGTTTGAAAACAGTTTCTGCAGAGATTTAGGTATATTCTAGTTTATTCTTTGCATACACATTGTACATAATATACATGTGTACACAAATATACGTGTATATAGCGTACTACACGACTCAACTTATAGGTAAGTATTTCAATGAGAACTACAGTATTTACCGTCATGTTCTTTTTAAGTATGCCAAAAGCTTCAACCATTAACCAAATAAGGCTATCCCGATTATTATAACCAAATAGGTTTACTGTCTAAATTGTAGTCAAGCAAACTTTGTTTCCTCGTATCGCTGTCAATACACACATCAAAAGTGTCTAGGGATCAAGCATTTTTATGCGGATTTCTTGAGATTGAGATGTGGCTTTGTAATAAATTTATGATTTTATAAATTTATATGGATCCTTTTGGGTGCATTTCATAATTTCATAATCAGCGATTAAAATCCTGCCAGGAAGTCCATCCTTATAGTGGTGGAACCATCATGGTATGGGCGGGTATTTGGATCGGCGGAAGAACTGAGTTGATTTGGATCAGAGGCAACCTCAACGCTCAAATTTATGCTGAGACGATTGTATCAGACGTCATCGTTCCTCTACAAGTGCAAATCGGTCCCTTATTTCAGTTAATGCATGATAATGCACGACCGCACACCGCAAGAGTTGTAAGACAGACTCTCGCCGCAGCTAACATCAATGTCCTGCCCTGGCCTGCTCAGTCGCCAGACTTGAACCCGATTGAGCATGCATGGGATATGCTACAGAGAAGAGCTCTGCCGAATATGGAGGGTATCCAGTGGCAAGAAGACCTTTTTTTGTTGTTGCAACGAACATGGGCGGCCATTCCACAGCGTGATTTGGATGAACTCATTTTGAGTATGCCAAACCGATGTTCTTGTGTTGTTAGTGTTCGCGGTAGAAACAAGGATTATTAATTGTTTAAGTTACCCAATAAAATTTTAAAGAAAACTGTTATTTCAGTCTTTTTTTCGAACTTTAATGTTAGTGGTTCAAATGTCAAAAATCCCTTTATTAGGAAAATGGCAAATTTCTTTATTAATGCAAAGGTGACTTGGTTTATCGTTACTGTGACAAACGAAAACACTTTATTTGATGAATCCTTAAAGAAAATTTTAATTAATATCAATCAGGAGAAAAGTTATTGCAAAAATATATGTTGATCCCTAGACACTTTTGATGTGTGTATGTTGTTCAATATGGGAATGAATCATCGAACACCTACCCTTAAGCGCCGTGCGAGCTATTAGCCGGGCCCGGCGTAATCCGTCGACGTCTTCCCGATATTTCACCCACTTAGAATGTCACTGGTCCAGTTCATAAACACTATACACGTTAACACAAGGAAGTATACGAAACCACCAGTTAAAGGTTAGAAATTAGAATAAAGGAGGAATTAGAAACAATTACGCTGGAGCGCGTGTATGCTCATTGAAGTGAGTTCAATCACAAAAGTAGGTAGTCATCAATCTAGCCGCTTCAAGCGCAGTGGCTCGCAAGTCGACCGCAAGAGGGTACCCAAAGATCAAACCCATAGTAAATAATGATGTTATTCTATTAATATGCTAATGAAAAAGAAAGAAAAAACTCCAAATTGTGTGTCCTTTTATTAATACTGTTCCGTACGGAACATATGTAACTACAGCGCTTAGTAAATATGGGTTAACGGCTATGGCTGAAGCCTAGTTGTATCTAGTTCAAATTGTAGGCTAAAATCTCCCAGTATAACAAATATTGGTCAATCATAAATAATAAATAGCCGCTGCATCAATTAGGAATCGGTTCGAGTACTTCCCACTTGGTAGCAACATTGCACACAACTATGCCTAAGAGACGTGATCTGAAATCTCCAAACTGAGACAAAATATCGCTACGGTGTACAACTCCTTGTCTTATCACAATGTGCCTCAACCCTTATACTTTATGACATGAAGAGTACGAGGCGAATAAAATAGTAAGTAGATACTACTTTGTATGGGAATTTGTAAGATATTTGGTTGGGTCTGGAATCTAGACCAATTTTGGCATTTTCAAGCAGTATTAAATTCACTAGCCAGACTTACTAGAATAATTTTTTTATATTTTATTGCTGCTTAGAAAATCGACATTTTAGCAGGAGCAGTGATATACAAACACACACACACACCTCTTACTTTTCAAAGTTATATGCGTTTAAGCAATTAAATATATTATCATATCACATGCTTCAACGGTGAAGGAAAACTTGATGAGGAAACCTGCACACCGGAGATTTCTCCGTAATGTCCTAAAGATATGTGAAGACATGCCAATTCGCATCGGACCCACATGGCCTTTATCCCTTCTCTGACAGAAGAACTGGTGGGACCTGGAGGGACTATCGCCTAGAACCGAGACCTGCAGGCCTAGCATGCACGTCGGAGTGATATCTCGCGAAGAGAGAGATATTGTCGATGAAGACTGATTTCTCGTTTACTTTTTTAAACTTCAAAATTCGAGAAAATGATGTCGCCACTCGCCATGTTAGAGTTCGTAGAGAAAAATAGAGAAAATAATTTTATCTCTACTTTTGACATAACGAGACGAATCATGGTGTGCAACCATGTTAGTTTCGATAGAGATATAGAGATAATACGAGAAAAAGGGTAGAAAAAATTTTCTCGCGCGTGCAAGCTAGGCATGCTGGCTAAGTAGTGAGCCATTGATGGGTTTGATGATGAGTAAAGCGCACGATAAAATCCTTAGTTGTTTAACATGGGATACTGTCACGAATGTTGTTGACAGTCGGGTGCAATTTCAACTACACGGAATGCAATCAATACTTGCAAAACTCAGGTTGGTATATTAGGCGACGTGATTGGAAAACAAGAGACGTCGTTATTAGATTCTTGTAGAAAATCCGCGTACGAAGGCTATCTATAAACGTAAAATCAAACTTCGAAAACGCATACGATCTTATTATTCTTACTAATCTAAATATATAAAAGGAAAAGGTGACTAACTGACTGACTGACTGACTGACTGACTGACTGATCTATCAACGCACAGCTCAAACTATTGGATGGATCGGGCTGAAATTTAGCATATGGCATAATAATATATATGGTTATTATGACATAGACGTCCGCTAAGAAAGGATTTTTGAAAATTAAACCCCGAAGGGGGTAAAATAGCGGGTTGAAAATTCTAACTTAACGTGAGCGAAGCCACGGGCAAAAGCTAGTATTAGATAAATGCGAAAGTGTGCTTATTTGTTGGTTTTTCCTTCAATCACGCAACAACGAAGCCACGGATCGACACGATTTTTACATGGGTATAGTTGAGGACTTGGAAAATCAGAGAAACGTTACTTATTTTCGTAACAGACTTCAAAACAAACTGTTTTAAATTGCTACGAAAAATTTCTTTTGAAAACTTTGTATCAAAAGGCAATTTTTAGGGTTCCGTACCCAAAGGGTACCAACGGGACCCTATTACTAAGCCTACGCTGTCCGTCCGTCCGTCCGTCCGTCCGTCCGTCCGTCTGTCAGAGGGCTATATCTCGTAAGCCGTAATAGATAGACAGATGAAATTTTCACATATTATGTATTTCTATTGCCGCTATAACAACAAATAATAAAAATTAAATTTAATTAAAAAAATTAAATTAAAATGGGTAGGTGGGTAGATGGAAATTTTTTAATTTAATTTTTTTAACGGAACCCTAAAAGAGCGAGGCCCGACTCGCACTTGGCCGATTTTTATCATTCAATATTGTTGCAAAAAGTTACGTAATTTGGTCTTTATAAAAGCGAAAAACTTATATAGAATTTATGAGGAATAAAATATAAATGATGTTAAAAAGCCAATTTGAGTAATTCAACATCAGCACACAGTCTCAAAACTAAACTAAATTGACAATACTAAATCTAGTATTATTATTTATTGTAGGGAGCATTATGAAAGGGAAAGCACGAGGTTTAGACCTATCAAATCCAATTTTTTTTACCAACAGAAATAGAAAATGGCGGTTTACCATTACCAATCCTTATCTTAATTCCGTATAAGTTCTGAGTTCAATAATATATGCTATGGCCTATGACTATTCTTATCAATGAGCTGAGGATTAACTAAAAAACCTTGTCTTTAACAATAGAGCAACATTATATTAAAACGTGTGCAACGTTTTATTCATGTTTGGGGGCTTAAATCTGGTTTTAATGGATTTGCTTTGAAAATGTATCCTTAATCCTGAGACAGAAATTGGGACGGTACTTTTAATCTGTGTAAACAGGAATTAGAAGCTGAATTGGGTTTTATGCGAAGGCTTCCCCAAAAAGCAAGTATGTTTATTTTTCAGAATAAAGGTGCCTACCCACTGAAGCGGAGAGATGTGTTCGGCGGATCAATTATATATTTATGTTATTGTATTTATTAACTGCCTGTGTGTTCATAAAAAGTTAAAAAGCGGTGCTTAGTTGCTAAGATTTCGGCTTCAATTTCATCGGAAAATTAGGGATTCGAGTCAAGGCATTTCTTTGTTTTTAGAGTTTTGGCCTCTACCTATACTCGTAAATAATTAATTATTTATTCTCTAAGAACCTGCACTCGGTAGTGAGCCCTTGATGGATTGTTGATGATGATACTAAAAAAAATAGAAAAGCATCTTAATTAGACAATTCTACAAGTGGCTTCAGTATACTTTGTTCACTTAAGCCTCTAAAAAGAAGACTACAATAAAAATATAATATCAGAAACTACAAATATTTACAATACTAAAAGAAATGCCAAACCGCCGCCGGCAATTTGTCCATGAACAGTTTTTGTGTCCATAAATAGACTATCATCGTTTTGCCCAATTTCATAAGGAAAAATATTTTTTTCGGCCGATATCATGGGATCGGATCCATATGCGGGTGCCAAATTGGCAATGCCATCTCTGTATGCTGCGAATTTACATAATATAGACCAAATGTTACTGTGATGATGAAATTGGTTAGATTTGCCTAAGCCCTGGCTTCCTTTGAGCTTTTTAAGGTCCACTAAACTTCATCATCATCATTCAATCCACTACCGAATGCAGGTCACCTCTCAGCCAAGAATTATAAAGGCTATAATTCACTGCGCTGGCAAAGTACGGATATACATGATTTCAGATCCCTTTGAAACATTATGGAGAATTCTAAGGAATGCAAGTAATTGCACCTGCATTTGCACCTGCAATGTGCAGGTGGGCCAATGTACATTGACGTTGTTCTGCCAATGTGCATTGGCTCATCGCGCTGGCCCAATGCACATTGGCAGATTTCACTCAACTTTGAGAACACTATGGAGAACGAGAGAGAGAACGCCTGAGAAGGCGTGCTGGTTCCTAATGATGTTTTCCTTCACCATCGAAGCATGTGTAATTGCTTAAACGCACATAACTTGGAAAAGCCAGAGGTTGATCCCAGAATCGACCCCGAGATCCCCGGAAGACCGCAGTCGTATCTACTAGAGTATCACTGCTCTAGTTAGCTCTCTAGCTAGATAGACTTGCCTAAAATCAAGCAAGATTTAATGCTTAATAGGTCTGGACCTCATTTCACAGTCGCGCACTAAGCGTTTTGCTTCCTCGTTTCTGATACGCTTTTTCTAGAGAATCGCGTTCCATCCTAGGCCGCATCATCACATGTCATCAGTTTTTAGAAATTTTCGCTTGAGTACAGAGAAAAGGGGAATTTACTTATGATATCATGTAGAGGAGTAATTTCTTTAAGTCCTTTTTTAAAAAAATATTAATAAACAAACCGACACACCGTCCATTTTTCTATTGTAATAATGAAATTCCTTCACAATATTCTATGTAATTCAAAAACTTCTACAGCGGGCGGTCGAGCGAATTGTTTTGTGTCGGAGTCGGCAGTTCACCTTTTATTACATTATCAGCTATCATTTCCTTTTGAGGAAGGAAAAATTGCTTGCTTAGCAATATCTGTGTACCTATGCACATAAGTAAGTTATTTTATAATGCGGTGTCAAAAGCTTTAAAACTGTAAAGTAATGGAAATCACATTTATTTCATTCGGTTATTCAAATTCAAAATCAAAATTATTTATTTCACGTAGGCCAACCTGTGGCTCTTATGACACGTCATGACTCTACCACCGGTTGCAAAGCTGATCCTGCTGAGAAGAGCCGGCAAGAAACATCATACACATAATCATTTTAAATTATTATTATGCAGCTTTTACATTGTAATAAGTTTTTTATACTATCTTGTGGGCAGCTGGATGCCAAGCCGATTTAAACCCATGCAACTTTGTTAGAATTCGGCTCGGTTCGGTAATTGCCTCTTTTGCACCTGAAGGTAAGTGACGATGTTGTTGTTGATGTTGTAGATGCTAGCGGGCTAACTTGAAAGGGGTATTGCTGTGTAAATTAAACCTCCAATTGGTTTCTACACTCCATCGTACCGGAAAGCTTAATCGCTTGGCGGCAGGTCTTCGATGGTACGAGTTGGCAAATAGCAAAAGTAAGTTTTACTCGAGATCTCCCTCTTAAGCACTTACCAAACCACAGCGCTCACCAATGCTTCGATCCGATATTGTTATAGAATCCCACACATCTTACTGTATTAAATGGGCGGGGCACATGTCTCGAAGAAACGATGGAGGTTGGGCTCCAAAGATGCTGGGATGGCGATTCCGCATCGGGAGGCGTAGTGTTCGTAGATCCTTCACTAACAGTAAAGGACTATTTCAGGCGATTAACTGGCATCTGTTGGATGCTGGTGGCACAGGTCGTTGTTCTGTGGCGATTTCAAGATTCTTATATGTATATGTCCAGCAATGGACGTCCATCAGTTGAAATGATGATGATAGTAATAGCTTTTTGTAAAAAAAGATCTTTAGTCGTCTGAATATAATATTAAATAAACATTGTGCCACACAGAAAGATTGCCGCAATCCCCTACAAGATATAAAGATAAGCCGACGACCTGAACACTTCAATTATTATTTAAAGGGGATACCAACCACAATGGCTTTGTGAAAAGATATTTACTGAGGAGAAATAACTCCGCGAGATAAGATATCCGGGATCTAGCTAGACCGAACAAACTATCAACTCGGTTTTTCTTGCCATTTTAAAAGGAAAGAATTTCATTTCGTTCTTCGTTAATTAAATGATGTTCAAACTTGTCTTCGCAACGTCGGAAGACAATTTTTATTTTTTATCGTTGAATCTTTTTTAATATGATTCTTATAGATTTTATGAAGATTTAATTTGACGCAGGGATAATAAATAGTAGGTTTACGTTTTCATATCAATTCATAAACTACTTACAAAATTCATGATGCCAGCAAAGTAAAATTTGGAAAAAATTGGGAATGCCTTTCCGGTACCTATAAGATATATTTCGGAGAGTGTGCTCAACTAAGTATTTAATTTCGTTCCACCGTCATCTTTCTACCATCGAACCGCAAGGCATGGATCACCGCTACGTGATTGACACTTGAGCTACACTTTGCCTCCTCGTTTTTAATATACAAAGCAGGAATGACCTTCTGGCTTCCATTTTTCCAACTAACCTATAACTTGGGTACCTAACCATGAGTGAATAGGCATCTTCTAGATAAGCGCGCTCCATTTTAGCGATATAAATGTCAAGCGATAGTCTACATAATACCTACATAGGTTAGCGCTATATTTTGTACCTATACATTGTTTTTTAATACTATTGGTAGTTCACCATCGAAGTTCCCCAGCTTAGGATGAGTCTTGCTGTAGCAATAATTCAGTACGATGGTCCTTACCAAAGAAGGTTTTAGGGTAGATTTTTGGTAGATTTATCTTACACCAATAGGTAACGAACTCTTCCGTATTAGAGCTGTTTGTCTAACCTATAGTAATAGCAATATTCGACCGAGCGAAGCGAAGGTCTTTGAGTTAACTAGAGCGATTTGCACTTGTCCGTCCGTCCGTCCGTCCGTCCGTCCGTCTGTCAGAGCCTTATAACTTTTGAATTACTGAACGTAATTACTTCAAATTTAGATATAATATGTAAACCGATGGCCTCCAGCCGAAAATGGCTTAAAAAGTTATAAAAATCTTTATTTCAGGGGGGCTCTCATAGAAGCGAATGCGAAGTAAAAAAAAAAATATCGCGTTACATAAAATTGTTACGTATCATTTTAAAGATAATTTTGAACTGAGTACAAAAATATTTTTTTTTTAATTTTTCCCTTAAAATTGACGAAATGGGGGGCTTTCAAAGTGGCGATTTTATACGCTCGCTTGAAGACGCTCCCTAAGAAAATCCGCTATGGATTTTCAAACTGATTTTATGTTTTTAGGTCACTTATATCCTGTACTTGAACAACAAATACTAAAATTATATGAATATTATAAAGAAACGAGATTATTTAATTTTTAATGTACATCAGTAATTCATATAGCATCAACATAGCTTCACAATAATGCTAATAGATGGCGCAGTCAGTAACTATTCCCATGGAACTACGAGTTACGACTAACGACCTATCCCAAAAACAGTTTTGCGTCGACCATTATTATTTAGTTACTTATTATAATACAATAATTGTATTGTAATTTTTTTTGTACCATATTATTCAATTAAAATTATTTTTTAGTTAAATTTTAGTTAAATATTGTATATTTTCTATTCGCGTCGATAGATGACGATTTGTACAGATGCCCGTAACCCGGTTTCACTCGTTAGTACCTACATAATAATTCAATGTTTTCACTAACGTTCCCTAACCTTTACGGGCTACCTATAAGTTAGGTGATTGATGTTTTCTGTCAACTTATTTATCACGATCCTGTACGGGACACCTAAAAGGATATTGGGACGGATGTTAGGACTTAGGATTGTATTTAGGAGCTACCTACGTTAAGAGACTCCTACTTAGGGGATGATTTAGGTATGTTTGGTGAAAACGGGCATAATAATAATGTCAGTTTTGGTTATCATGTATCGATTGAATGAATAATCATGGGATACCGTTACCGCGAGGTCTCAGTTCGGGGCGAACAACTAGTTATATTTGTAAGATTACTGTTAAAAGATAGCCAATAAAAATATTAACATTGGGTATATCTAATTAGCATAATATACCTAGAAGGCATAGGCTGTTATTGTAATGATCGTTATACACCCACAAAATGGTCGCGGTATCGGAAAACGATACTCCACGAACGCTCTGTTAAATCGGAGTCATGTTAACATTACATTTTATAGTGTCTATTTTTTTAGTTTTTGTAACATCAATGAATACGTAGCGAACGATATTATGGTGTATGAATAAAAAAATACAAGAATTTTCCCGAAATTACATTAGGTACGTTTCGATGCAGCTTTATTGTATCTATTTTTTTAACAATATTTTTTATATCACTACTCTCGCTCGACCCGTTATCACTTTTTACTTTTACTTTAATAAATTATCTCTTTATATCTACCTACAAATTATTGTCCGAAAGCTAGAGGTGTGTGCCTGGGAATAGATTCTTTGCAGTGGTTTCAGTGATCTTATTACAGTTTAGATCAGTGATAGGCGAGAGTGATAGGCCCAATGGTTAGGACTGCGGTCTCCTATTCGAGGGTCACAGGTTCGATCCCAGACCTTTAACTTTTAGGATTTTATGTGCGCTTAAGCTAAATATCACATAATAGCAGATGCCCGCATGGATTACTTGGTAATAACGTGGTACTTCGTTCGCGTGGATTTAGTTTTTAAAATCCCTCGAGAACTCTTTGATTTTCCGGGTAAAAAAAGTAAAAAGCCTATGTTAGTCTCCAAGTCCTCAACTATACCCATGCAAAAAATCACGATGATCCGTAGCCTTGTTGTGGCGTGATTGAAGGACAAACCAAAAAAAATCGCATTTATAATATTAGTAAGGATTAGTAAGGATTTCTTTCAACAGGATATAGAGTTGTCCATATTGTTCTCAATGATGTATGAAGTCGACCGATATTTGCTTAAGGCAAGCGTGGCGGACTATGGCCTAATCCTTCTCTATGAGACTTGCGCTCAGTAGTGATCCGTTGATGGGTTGCTGATGATAATTACGTTACATTAGTTTGTGGGAAATGATGGAGTCAGCATTTGTTTATTAACGCAATTAATATCAAAGTAAACAAGATCGAATCACAACTGGCCCCAATGTGTCTCGCTTCATTTTTCATTGCGTCTGAAGTTTAATATCAGCTTCCTAAGACACCATGTGTTATTAATGGTCACTAGGAGCCGCTGATAGGGAAGTCCGCGGGAATCTGAAGCCATGTCTCCGTAAAATGAGTTTTGTGATGAAAAATGAATTCGTATTTTTAATTAGGCACTTTTTAAATGAAAAATGTGACATTTTGTAATGAAAAGTGATGGTTTTATGAGAATAGAGAATATCTACTCAATCAAATCTTTCTAATATCTACGGAACATAATATCATCCCTAGTTGACTTAAAAGTTTCCCAGCCTAGTAGGGTCCAAGAAGCCAGAAAAATATAGTATGCAAATTGTACTGAATATAATTAATCGAACTAATTAGGCTCAATTTACATTGCCACGGAAGAGATGGAATGGAAGAGCATTTTATTTTATTTCTGATTTTGCCATTATGAGTGAGTAGGCACGCGAACTCACGAGGATGTTCGAATATTCTCGCAACTGCGTCTTGTAGCTGGAAAGATTTTCTTTGTATGACGCTTGACGCCTCACGACGCCACTGACGTGAGTCGCGCGAATTCTCCAAAATTGCTGGAGAATCCTTGTGTAGCAACTTTTTTGACCTCTTTTTACAGTTTCTCATTCATCTCATTTTTTTTATTTGCACGTTATCAAAAAGTTGTGCACAATTTCATTAAAAAACTTGCTTCACTTTCTGCCCTTCTTTTTCGCGGCTATGTGAATTGAGCCTTAGTAGCAAAGTCACATTTTGCCCTTCTCCAAACTTTAAACAAAGACGAAACATAAAATACCCTAAAACGTCTCGACTCGTTTTCCAACTAAACAACTTAGGGGTAACATAAAACTACTTTTTTTTATTATAATGTCACTAACGTGCGGGTGTTCATAATGAGATTTCGAGTTTATAAATTGTGAGTGCGATGACGCCACCCACAGGGTTGCTTCCATTAAAAGTTGCGAGCTAGTTCAAATGGTCTGTACACTAACAAATTGCTGTTGTGACAATTGAAACATTTCATACTGAATGAATTAATGAAATAACTAATTATACATATAAACTTTCTAACTTGACATTTAGTTTGCCTTACGCGGCTATTGCCTAAAATCAGCATCATAGTCATGTTTTCTGACAGAATATGGTACCTAAACATATTTACAGGTGTTAAGATTTAGAATAGAATAGTGGTTTGTAAGGTTGATGCCACTACACAGCCTGGGCTAGCGGACTGTATTTGAATTTAGAATTTTATATTATGCTCGGAGATCTAGGACCTAGGAAGGAAATCTAGGATTTCCGTGCACTAACCTTGAAACATCCCGGCTGGATCTCGTTGCGTAGGCTGCGCACACCAACACTAGATTTTCGTCTCGGCAGCACTTAAGTCGTTTTTGGGTTCGGCTGTACAGCAGCGAAGAGTCCTTTTCACCACACTTATTTGTTGGGGTTTTAACACGAAGACGGTGACACAAGGATGGACATGCGTCTCGCGGGGCACGAAAGGTCGTACTAAAATCGTGTAGAAAATGGCGTCGCGAATTTGACGTTACGCCGCCATATTGAGTGCACGGAAGGAAAGAGGGTACATGGCGAAAAGATTTGACATTAATGTCGATCTAAACAAAGAACCAAAAAGGTGGCATCACCAAATAGAATAGAATAGAATAGAAATGTTTTTTATTCGAATAAACTTTTTTACAAATGCTTTTGAATCGTCGATGAGTCTACCACTGGTTCGGAATGCCGTTCCTGCCGAGAAGAACCAGCAAGAAACTCGGCAGTTGCCCTTTTCAAAACAAGTTTACAATATAATAGAAATCATGCTATGTATGCAGTGTTTCCACAATGAGGGGAAGTTCCACAAAATTCCATAACAACAAAGTTCCACAACCACATGCCTAATTATATCTAATTATAATTCAACACATGTTAAGACGGGCAGACAGAAAGTAGCCCCATTCCCGCCGGTGGTACCCGGTCACGAGCATGACGCATGACCCAGCCATTGCTTCGCCCAACCATATTTGAGGGAACGTAACAACCCGCATAACTTATTTATATATATTATCCACATCATATAATATGATTTCGCTGCAATCGCTTATTTAACATCGAGCGAAAAGAAAGCAAGTAACTGCATGCAAGCGTTTAACATAAATTTTAATTAGCATTTCAGTTAAACCGAATTGTTGATACTAAAAACCCTTTGTTTTAATTATTATACTTGTTAATGAGCCACAATTGCATTGATTTAAATCACAAATGACGAGTTTTCCGTAATTTATATTTTCTCATGCGATGCGATTAAATTCGGTGTTTCTATGTACCTACTTAATGTAAAGTACATATTTAATACTTTACTACCAGCTGATCTTCGTGACCTTGTCTGCATCAATCATGGTTTTAAAACATCTTTTTCATTTTCCGGGATAAAAGTAGAATACTTTTCGTCCGTCCTAAGAATACCTACGCTCGGAAAACGAAAAAAATTTAAAGTGGTTCGGACGCATCGATGTACGGACGTTAACAGAATCGTTTTCGCTTAATCGATTTTTTCGCTTAATCGGTTAAAAAGCACCGTTCCTATTTCGATATCGCATTGTATAGCATAATATATTTTTATTCCTATAAATTCTAAAAATAAAAGAAAGTTAAAATAAAGCCTAAAGCTTTATGCTAGAAGTTTAAATACGTAATTTGAACAGTCAATGTTTCGGTCTTCGGACCACACCCTAACCTTTGGCTTATTGAGGCTGTAATCCCTACTAATAATATCATAAATGCGAAAGTGTGTTTGTTTGTTGGTTTGTCCTTTAATCACGCTGCAACAGAGCTACGGATTGATGTGATTTTTTGCATGGGTATAGTTGAGGACCTGGAGAGTGACCTAGGCTATTTTTTAAACCGGAAAATCAAAAAGTTCCCGAGGGATTATAAAAATTAAATCCACGCTTACGAAGTCGCGGGCATCGGCTAGTATAATAATATGTTAAATGTCTGTAATAACAAACTGGGCTATAGATAAGAGTAATTACCATTTAATCAAACAAATATTAACAGTCAACAAATTAAACGCCCGAAATACTTCTACGTAATTTATACGAAATTTAATAAACGTGGTCAATTTTATTATGTGTAATTTTTCATTAGTAATTTAAATCAGCATAATTGACGCTCATTTACAAGTTTAATTAATACAGACTACCAGTAGATATGTTAAATTTTTACTATTCGTTCTGTTTATCCGAATTGTTGATAAACATTTATTTTATACTTTAATATATTATTGAAATTCCACGGAACCACATATGAGCTTTGCGTCCTCGTTCCACGCACCACCAAATGGCATTCCAAATGGAATGCCCTTCCGGCTTCCGTTTCTTCAACTAACTCTACAATTGCAATATTATAAAATCAAGAGTCATAGGCATCTTCTAGGGCAGCACGCTCCATCTGAGGCTGCATCGTCACTTACCATCATATGTAATCGCAGTCAAGCGCTCTCTATAATATAAATACTCTATATATATTACGTAGATACCTATTAAAAAAAGAGAAGGGAGAACTTGATGCCAATAGCTCGATTTTCTTGTAGACACTGCAATAAGATGCGCGCGGTCCCTTGCAGAAGTTAATCATTCATCATAATTTAATCCCATCAACGGCTCACGACTGAGCGCAGGTCTCCTCTCAGAGAAGAAGGATTAAAGGCCATAGTCCACCACGCTGGCCCAATGCGAATTGGTGGACTTCACACACCTCCAAGAACATTATAGAGCACTCTCAGATGTGCAGGTTTCCTCACGATGTTTTCCTTCACCGTTGAAGAAAGTGTTATTTAATTGCTTAAACGCGCATGACTCCGAAAAGTCACAGGTCACATGCGTACCTTGGATCGAACCTGTGACCTCCCAAATAGGAGACCACAGTCCTAACCACTGGCCTATCACTGCTTCACAATAAAATGTTATCAACTCTTTGCCTTACCTTGTTGTATCAACTTCAATAATATTATAATCTGCCAACTAAGGATTTTCAAAACGACGATCTCTGTTTCCTACTTCAAGAAAACAGAACCATTAGGGAACATACTGATCTATTTTTAGCACACGTTTTTACAAGCTTACCGATGAAGATATTTCAAGGAATACACAGGAAAGGAAAAGACCCGTCTAGAAGAAAATACGATGAAAACTGTAGATAGTAAAATAATACGATTTCCCTCCGCGAATTTATATTCACGGAACACGTACACGTAACGGGAATATGAGACGCGTTTCCGAACTTCGTAAAATTTTGTGTACGAGTTATGCTTTATGACGTGACAAATACGCGCGAAATAACACGCCTAGGTACTTAAGGGGACTCGCACACTACTGACTACGACTAAAACTGCTTGTCAATTACGTCGCAGAGGTTCATACGCTCAAGCGCAAAATCATAATATTACTACCCGTTCAATTCAAATTAGCCCTCGACGACCGTTACAGAATGACGTCATACTGTAGCGTTGACATAAAAAAAAAATATTTTTTACTGTTACTACGGCTTGAATGTCGAAGGGCGTGATTTTAAATTTCTTATTTTTCTCCTCTTCTGAGAAAGTATTAATTAAAGTAATAAAAAGTCTGAGCTGATCTGCAAAACTTTTCCGTTTTTACTCAACGTAGAAAACTACACGCGAAAAATAGTAACCAAACAACAATAAATCTTACTATTAGATAATTATTATAAATGCAAAAGTGTGTTTGTTTGTTGGTTTGTTAGTTGGTCCTCCAATCACGCCGCAACAGAGCTACTGATCGTCGTGATTTTTTGCATGGGTATATTGAGGACCTTCTCGAAGCAAAATTTTAATTCCCATGTAGCTTTAACACGTAACACCCGCTCGCACAGACGCCGGGTTAGGTTTAACCCAGGAATTTTGACAGAAGCTTTAGACGAAATCTGTCAAAGCAGCAGTTAACTCTGGGTTAAAAGGATAACCCGATGCTTCTGCAAACGGGCCTAAGTAGGTATGTAAACGCGCTAATTACGTTCCCAGTAGCATACCATTAACTGACTGCGATACAATTTAGCACTGCATAAATTTCTGTCCACGAGTGATCGATTAGTTCAAAGCTTACAAATACACACTTACATAATGTCACGCGACTACAAAAAAATACCGCTTTGCCGCTTAACCTATACCGAAAATAAAACAATCGACACGAAAAGTCCCTACTTTTCGTGTCGATTGTATTTATTAATTAGATTAATTGCGTTTTTTTAATAAAAATATTACCTACAGTAAAATTTACAGCTAAACTAATCTAATTACTATACAAATCATGCTCGCGTGAAATGGTGCCAAGAATACTGGCTGCATTTCCGCGCTGGACAGCCAGGCTGATCCTTTGCGCAAAAAATGAGCCAGGCCTTCTGTCACCAGATGAACGAACGTATTACGTTCATGATCATAATTATATAAAATTGAAACCCCGTTGGGACACCGCAACAATAGGGATATAAATAATGTCCTCTGTATCGAATGAAAAAAAAAATGTTTGACATTTTTTAGAGTTTATCTGCTAGATTGTCTTAACGGTCACTTTTGAAGTTGTGAAACAGAAATTTGAGCGCTACCTGTCAGACAAGTTGTGGAAAGGCTATCACAACTGAATAGGTAAATATCAGGCACTTTATCAGCAAGTGGTGATACAGGCCTTAAGTGTCCCTGACGAACTGCACATAATATATGTAATAGCAAGTACCAATAATTATAGTAAACATGAAAAAGGCAAAATAAAAAAATTCATTCAAAGTACCGACTAGAACAGTCTCTGATCGCCATGTCGGAGGAAAAATTGGAGGAACACATTAAAAAAAGATCCGAGACAAACGGAAAGAGATCAAGTGTAAGTTCAAATTGCTAATCGCGCTAGATACAATTTATCCTGTACAGCCTCACAACGAGTACTAGGTATACGTCCGCGTCGTTAAGACGAAAGTAACGCGTCGCTAAGCGTTCTTTTCGATTCGGCCTTTACTTGCTGAAATAACAGCCGTGTGGCAGCTAATCTCAAAGTAAACAAAGACATCTAAGATGTCAGCACCGGTTTAACTTCGCATTCAGTATTCCTTGCTTCATTTGTCACTGCGTCTGAAGTTTAAGAACGCGTATAACACCAAAAAAAATCAGATTTCGCGATGAAATAAAACATAGCCGCAACCTCATGTGAGGCGCGACAAAAGAAAGCGTTTTGCGCGGAATAGGAGTGTAGTAAGCGCCAAATACTTTGTAACTCGTAGAATATTCATTTTCTTTTCAATTCACTAGGCTACTCTCTTGATAATATCAATCGGAATTTAATGTAAAAATTTTGGCTCTGTAATATGCAACACATTGAAAATAAATGAATATTGGTTAAAAATTAGACCTAACTTCGCGATTTTTTATTATCGAACAAATTTCATCATTTTATGTTTTTGCCCAAGCACGTCCCTTGGCAGTATGATGTAATTTTTGCGTGTTTTTTTTTCGGATAGTTGAAACTTGATCTACTACTGTAAAAATCAAATCTGTTTACTGTTAACGAACGTACACCCACTCTTAATAACAGCCTCCTTGAACGCCATATTGTGTTATTGATGGACACTAGTCGTCTGTGATGATGGGAAAGTCTGCGGGCGTTCTCCATAGTCTACAGTTAAGTGTTCGTAAATGTGAAAAAAAAAATACTTTTTAATAGTACATTATTGTCGAGGTTCGGAATAAAGCAATTTATGGACGAGCAACATTGGAAGGCCGAGGCGAAGCCGAGGACTTCCAAGTGATTTTAAAAGGACGAGGCGCTAGCCGAGGCCCTTTTTAAGTACCTAAACGAGGCCATGAATTGCTATTTCGGCCGAGGCTTATATAGTACTTTTCTCTAATTTGCGAGGAAACAACAAAAAAATAATTAAAGAAACACTGTTTTATTTCATGTTAAATGTTATAGTACAATTTGTACAGTTACATTTTCTTTTAAACGTAATGTAGTTTTAGCTTTGAGTATTCACACCACAATGTAGATGGCCTTTTGTTTTTACTCAATTCGTTAAAATAGACCATAAGGACATTTTCTGAAAACGAATTTGTCTTTTTTACGGTTTTCCATTGAATGAAGTCTTCATAAGCCTTTTCATATTTTTCTTTAGATTTTGGTGGTAAAAGATTTTCTGATAGAATTTTAGCTTCTTCCGCCATATCTGGTGCTGTAAAGTCCATTAATTCTTCATCCGATTCCGAATCCATTTTTATTTCAGAATAAGAAATATATTGTAAAAGAAAACACCAGTCACCAATAATTCTTTACCTCCAATTAAACCACGCTCTTTTTGTTCCATTAAAAAAAAAATCATTCTTATTTTTTTAAATTGTATAATTCAGCGAAAGAAATACACATTTAAAACACCTAATCACAGAGGAGAAACACCTAATAGAGGAAAGTGTACATTTTAAAAACCTCGTACCTGTCCAGCAATTTACATTATTGTCCTGTTACGTAATTGCTGGCGCCACGCCAGCAATGAGCCAATTGACGTTTCGTTTTTTTTAAATAAAGAAGCGATTTCCGAGCAAATTTGAGAAAAATTATTTTTACCACAGAAGATTATTACAGTAGGTACCACAGGTAGGTACTAAGCCTTTGCTCGCAACAAAGTCCGTGTGGAGGTTTTTAAAAATCACGCGGGCATACTGGGATAAAAACTACGTCACTCGCCACGTCCTCAACTATATCCATGCGAAAAATCACGTCCATCCGTTGTTCCGTTGTTTTCGCATTTATAATTTTAGTAGAATAGGTTAGAAAACTTTTTTATTCAAATAAACTTGCTAAGTGCTTTTGAATATAATATATGTACATCTATATTGTATATACCTAGTTAGGAATTATCCATAATACGATATATTGAATTGAAATAGATTTCAAGAAGAAAACAACCCTTATAATATTTTCCCAATCAGAAGGTACAAAATGGTAGAAATGTTTATTCAGTGACCCTAGTAGTTATACACTAAGGACTCGAGAGGTGAGAGATCGCTTGTGACCGCTCAAATTATACGAGGATTCCCATCAAAGGAGTTTCCTTTAAAACATTCAAAAGATTCATGATATCGCTTTCCAACCTCGACGAGGTAACTTTGAAAGGCATTTATTACTTACTGTCGACTGAAATGAAACTCATTCCTTTGAAAGAAAAACTAAGACAATTGTTCAGTCGAACACTGAGCTGTCTTATGCTATTTTCACTTTTCTTTTAAATACTTAATGTTATTTTTCTCATAAAGTATAATTCACATCTAGCGGAATCTATTGAGATGAGAGAGGAGCGCGACCGCATTGACAATTCATAATCAAAATTGAAAATAATTAATTAAAACATATACATGATCATAAAATAGTTGGAGTATAGAATGGAGATTCGTCCAGACGACGACAAAGCGGTTATTCAGAAAAACTGAAGAAGGTGTAAAGCAGAAAATAAGAACAGTTGTGATGGAAACTTTTTATCGCACTAAATAAAACTTTAAAACTAAACTTTTTACCAATAAGTTTGAATGAATAGACTTTTATTCATCCAAAATTATGAAGAAAAAAAAACAAGTAACTCAAGTTCAAGAAAAATTTTTGGCGTACGTACTCTCTTGAGGAATCTCGTAGACTAGCTTGATACCCAAGTCGAGCTTAAGAAATACATAAGATATTGTGTTTTCTGCTAAGAAATCTCAGTAGGTGTCTAGGTACTAGTCCAGAGATATAAAGTTGGCGGTTTGTCAATCCCGTGCCGAGAGCGAGAGCGAGAGAGAGCACGAGCCGTCGTCGATCTTGCGCCTGCCGTAGGATAGCCCATGATGGCAGTCACTTCTGATTAACCGACAATATCTCGCTATTGGCTAAAATGCATTGTAGCAGCAAAAGCGCCATAAATCCAGCCAATCACCACAGCAGAGTCTGCAGCAGTGATTGATGCTCGGTTCTCTAACCACATAGTTCTCGGCAACTCGGATCCCTGGATCTTTAGTGATATATTATTGCTCCATATTGTTAAAATAGACATAGTAGGTATATTATTATCATCAAACTAGATTTCATAACTAAATGCAGCATTTAATTTATACATAAATTAAGTTCCAGAATATCTTCTTCTTTATCAAACTATAGACGTCCACGGCTGGACAAAGGTCTCCTGCATGGACCTTCACAGGTTTCGGTCTTGCACTGCTTGAATCCAGCGGCTCCCTGCGACTCGTTTGATGTCGTCGGCCACCTAGTGGGGGGTCTGCCAACACTGCGTTTCCCGGTGCGGGGTCGCCGCTCCAGCACCTTGGGACCCCAACGTCATCAACTCTTCGAACTATGTAGCCCGCCCATTTCCAATTCAGTTTCGCGACTCGCTGAGCTATGTCAGAATGTCCAGATACATATATATATAAATGCATTTATACAGGTAACACTACATAAGAACAGTATAAACATGTTATCTCAAAAGCAGGGAAACCGCTTAAAATTCATGGCAATACCGGCATACAAAATTCACCACTAACCGAAAACTGCAGGTTATTTCCTTAATTCAGGCTAACCGTCTTTGTCGCTGAAAATGCAACCCAAAGAAAACATCCCCAAACTGCATAGCAGACGTTGGCATATTACCTACTTAACTCTATAATAATGGTATTCGCGGTACAGCCATCAGAAAATGTCATTGGTTAATGAATACCTGCGTGCGGAAATCAACCATAATATTTACTCTACAAAGTTTTAAATTCCTCAACGGTGTATACCTTTTTCAGGATAACGTTTGGCTATACTGTTTTCACCTGGAACTTTTCCAAATGTTCTAAGCTAGCTGTGGTGAGTGTACATAGTATACTAGCGATAATGTGCTTTTATTAATTTCACAAAATACATTTTCGTAATTCGGTTTTCTGTCAATGTTATGTATGAATACGATATAGGTTTTACGATATATGTGACCACTAAGTCACATTACAATAATATAATTACCTATATTTATATGTGTTAGAAGTTCTATAAAAGGCGAGCATAATCTGCATAAACTTCATGATATTATGGGTATAGTGAAGTATTTTTATTAGGTTATTAAAATTGTCTTGTGCGTCGAATGATGAAGATATGAGGTTTTGCACGTAAATTCAGTCTAATACAATTTTCTCATTTATAAATAAGCTAATCTTAGCCTACATAATATTATGGTCTGTGACAATTGAGTAAACGAAAGTTGACATAATCAGACGTCCAGGGGGCCTACCACAGACCTATTCCTACTTTTATGCCTCCCACCATCTTTAGTATGCAAGAAGGCAGTCAGAAGCTAAAAATACCAACAACACAGTTAACAGTTACACAGTTAAGTATTATTTTGGGCTAGGGCTTGTGTAGTCTAAGCTCAATATCAGAAATACTGGGAAAACCCACTATACAGAATAACCTGCATCTGGTAGACTAGGTATAAGGAAAATGTATCAATAAAATACATTATTATGAATGTAACAAATAAAATACATTATTATGCATTGCGGATTTTATGATAATAATATTTGAAAGGCATTTTGGTTCCGAAGTTAACAGAATACCACAAATATTGCCATTTTTCTCTTTATCAACCGATAGACGTCAGTAGGCTGTACAATCGACATAGGTCTCTTGCATATACTTCCACATGCTCGATCTTGTGCAGCCTGTATCCAAAGGCTCTCTGTGAAACCTCTGATGTCAACGAGATTTTGTATGAGACTGCATGTCTTCTACATAATCAGGGTAAAACCAGGATGGTTGCCCCAGTGCTATAGTTGCCTCGACTGTAATTATATACCACTAAGTTGATCGTGTTGCATGTCTTTGTGCTATTGCATGAAAAGGCAAGATGCGATCTAAATTTTTGCGGGATAAATGTCCTCTTTCTCTACAGGGCATCTATCTTCCTATCCCCTTGGAATAGTTGTCCCAAAATTTAGAGGTCCGCAAAAATCGGCAATATCGAACATAATCGTTTTTTTACTTTCATAAACTTAAAGTAAAAAAACATTATGAGATAATAAGATAATTAACCAAAGTAGGTACCCATCGGTTTTACAATTAGAGGATTTTGCTTTTTGTACTGAGAGATATAAAGTTATTTCAAAAAGTGTGTCCGGCTTTTACCCTATACCTAGTCGAAGGCTGCATTATGTTTCGTGTCTCAAAAATCAGCGGAACATTTCCCGGGTCGGATTATAAAGCAGAGAAAACAG
Organism: Oeneis ivallda; assembly: GCA_029955525.1. Taxonomy (NCBI): domain Eukaryota; kingdom Metazoa; phylum Arthropoda; class Insecta; order Lepidoptera; family Nymphalidae; genus Oeneis; species Oeneis ivallda. Next base: position 13,357,676 of record JARPMR010000022.1, read on the forward strand.
AGAGTTAGCGCGGCGCCCTGTAATCAACGGATGCGGGTACTTCGCAACTTGTTCGCGTCACGAATTAATAGCTACCCGAAACCGTACTAACTAGTAGGTAAACGGAGATCTTGAATAGCAAGTTGTACTTACTTTGTTCGTTTAGGCGTAGGTACATTAACTGACAAGGTTTGTCGTTAGTTTAGCCACAGTGAGTGCCTTGACTGGCGGATAGCCTACTATCCCTACTACTTAATATCTATATAAATAAAAGAAAAAGGTGACTGACTGACTGATCTATCAACGCACAGCTCAAACCATTGGACGGCTCCGGGTTATTTGACATGTAGATAGCTATTATGACATAGGGCATCCGCTAAGAAAGGATTCTTGAAAATTCAACCCCTAAGGGGGTAAAATAGGCGTTTGAAAATAAAACTTAACGTGAGTGAAGCCGCGGGAAAAAGCTCGTTATAATAATATAAGCGAAAGTGTGTCACAATAGAGCAATGGATCGACGTGATTATGGTTGAGAACCTGGAGGTTGAAATTATGATATAGACTACTTTTTATCCGGTAAAAACAAAGATTTTCCGGGGGATTTTATAAACCTGGAGTCGCGTGGAGTTAGGGTCTTAAAAATCCCACGGGAACCGTCTGTTTTTCTGGGATAAAAGCCTGTGTCACTCTCCAAGTCCTCAATTATACCCATGCAAAAAATCTTGTCTATCCATCCCTGTGCTACTGCGCGATTGAACAACAGACACACTTTCGCATTTATAATTTGTAAGCATGTGTTAAATAGCCTCATATTTGGCATGTATTTTTCATATAAATGAATTTAGGCTACGTCCATTCAAAATTCGTTTCAAATTTTTAATTTCCGTATTTCAATTAAACTTGTCCTATTCTCAGCACATCGCCGACGCTCACTGCATGCAATTTGCGAACTCGACTGCGCTAAATTAAATGAGCTCCGCCTAGAATACACGCTTCTAGTCCAAATTTGTATAAACGCTTGTACTTGTTAAGCCTTTTGGCCCATCGCTTACGACACGATTGCGAATGGGCACACAAAAACCAGACAGCACTAAAAAATATCAACTGAAAATTTATGAAAATTTATAGCCAGTGTCACTCGGAATGATCTAAGGATTCTAACGATACCGCATACATCACAATCTATTCAGGCATTTACAAGTTATGGTGTAATATAGGTATGTAATTGGTTGTCTGTAAAGTCGGTTTGCGGACGATAGTTTTACGTGATAACGTCATAAACATTGATGACTGGCGGGCGGCGGCGGGCGCTCTCTATAAACGCTTGGGCCGATCGTGCCTCTCTGTCGCTTGTTCCGCGCTCTCGCTTGCACGCGAAGGCTCAGACGGAACGTGACACTTTTTCGTGTGTGCAGCCGTTGTTCATCGATTTATAAGACGTTATCACGTCAAAACTCATATAGGTACGTGAACCCTGAAAATATTACACCCATATTTTTTTGGCAGTCGTGTAACGAGAGTAAAAGTCTTGTAACTACGGAAAATTGGCATAACATCCATCATATTGATTTTGTAAACAACTACGTTAGAGAAGGATTTTGCGCCCGACTCTACAAAGATTGTATGTAAAAAAATATTAATTATAATCGCATCGGTCGTAGTGGAAAAAGGCCTTAATTGAAGCGGTGTGAATGCACTGCATTGTATTGATATAGCGAAAAATAATGTAACTAGCTAAACTAGCTTGAGCTTGAAGCCTTTCTCCAGACCAGACCATACACAATTTAGAAATTAGCCTCTGCCAGGAATCGCACCCAGGACCAGGACCTTTCCACTTATAAAAGCACTTAGCTTTCTACTACGTTAGAGAAGGATTTTGCACCCAACTGTACAAAGATTGTATGTAAAAAAATATTAATTATAATCGCATCGGTCGTAGTGGAAAAAGGCCTTAATTGAGGCGGTGTGAATGCACTGCACTGTATTGACATAGCGAAAAATAATGTTATTCATTTCCCCCTCCGACCGACGGTGAAATCGGTCAAGTGCATCTTGAACCGCAAATGTGGGTTCCCCTTAATTTCTTTTGCACGTAAAAAGGTTGAAACAAACTCGCAAGTCTCGCCTCACTCGACTCGACGACTATTTGCATGCCAGAAATGGATTATTCCCATTGTATTGCATTCAAATTGATTTAATCAAATGAAATCCGTACAGCACTACAATATCCAACGGTCATTAATTATTCAATCAATCACAATAATTCTGACCCTGTTATTAGGTTACAATTACCTGATAGTCTTACCTGTCACTTTTATGGTTTTTTCCACAGTCATTGTAGTTGTGATTGACGGATAACCTATTTCAATTTCAATTTTTTATTTATTTCACAGAACATGAACTTTATATAAAAACACTTACTGAAGCAATAAATAATTAATCAGGCCTTATGCGTGGGTGATTGGGTTCTTCTCCTGAGAACCTTCTTTGTGTAGTAACCTGTATTTAGGTCGACATAAATAATGAAATGGCTAATCTAGGACCTACATATGTATCTGAAAGACCAATCATTCGTCAGTCACGTAACGCATGGAGAACTAAATCATATGACTGATGATAGATTGATAGATCAGCAGAAAATATTCGAGGTATGACTTCGCGGAGCATGACGTGTTATGAGTGTGTTCTGCCTACAACTATGAAAAAAATTCAAGTTAATTGCTTAAAAATTTTCGCCATTAATTCCTGAACTTTATGAGAGTTCCATTATTACAGAATTATCATACTCGTGAGTTAATTATTTTAGTGGCTTGTGTAGTGCGGAATTTTAAATTTCTGCAAAGATAGCAGCCTCAATTTAGCTGCTCATTTTTATAGGAATAAAAAGCAGAAACATATAGCGCGTCCACCTGAAAAATTATCATCCACTTACTGTTTTATTCGCTGTTTGCCTTTGACTATTCAGTTAGAGTTCCTGAAACCCATTTTACAATTTTATTGTTTCCTCGTTTTTTTAAACAAAGAAAAAATTTGAAATGAAACATATTAGTTGAAAAAGTTTTGAGTTTATTTACTTTAAAGTATAAAGAATAAATTCCATTGTCAATGATTTCTTAATTACACACTAAAAGTTTGTCTTTGAGACTCATTTTTATGCGATAATGGCCGATTTGACACCTAAACAATACGTTTCTGTCCTGTTTTCGGTTGTCTACAATATGTTTTAGGTAGGTGAAATTCGGCAATATACCTACCTATTAGGTACAGTACCTACTTCAAAAGTTCAAAATTAATATTGTGCATCAGCTAACATCGTAAACATTCGTATTGTACATCACAAAAACCATTGACGTATGTGATTTGGTCCTAAAAAGTAAAAACACTCGTAATTTCAACTTCATCACAAACAAATAAAACCCAATGTAATGTATGTACAATACTATTGCTTTTGATTAATTATTACATTTATTGGAACGAAGCTCCTTATCGCACGTTACAGATTTGGCGGATGGGGGGCTAGGCGAAAAAAAGTGCAAGAATTTTCTGTCACGAGTAGTGTAGACGGTTATCCAAAGCGTGTATGTTAAATTACGAGATGATTCTAACGACGTGGCGAGAGAATGATGGCGTTGATTCTAATAAGAATTTTCCGTCACGAGTATTATAGCGCGTATGCTATTGGCTGTACCCAGTCATAGGTGCGCGCTTATTTATTACGAGATGTTTCTAACATGTGGCGAGAGATGGCGTTGATTCTAAGGGGTAATGTTTTTCATTATTAGAGAAGAAAATATTTTCATAATATTGTTTAAATAGGTACCATAATTAAGTATAATTTATTAAAAGGAACTTCATTCCAACGGAGTGGTCCCCGACACTCACTCACAATTTTTTGTGAAGTACTGTACCTAATAATTATGATAATAAATAAAATTTCTTTACTTAATTTACACACAATTAATAGTATACAAAGACTCTAGTCAGGGATGTACAAATAGTTAATTTTTTAACATTGCTGTGGTTCTACCATTTCTTTATTCTCCGTCTTCTTCTCTTCTATAACAAACACCACATCTTTCTTCTCATCGACCCGAGTCGACGGTCCGTTGATGAGACACTCTATATATGTTGGTGGTTGATCGGCGGTCTTGATCGCCTTTTCATTTCTCAAAAATACGATGTATTTGTTGATTACCAGTAGGAAAAATGTCGCAATACCTGTAAGAGAAAGTGTTTTATTAATTAGGCTTTTATTGTAACACTAAACTACGGCCGTTCAGAGAATGCGTTCCTGACACGTCGCGATTGAACTGACGACGTAACTTTGTAATGGCGTTGCAGTTACGATAAAAATATTATTGCTGGTTGTTTACCGTTTTAACAATTGATGAGCATTAAAACAACATTATTATATCAATAATCAATTAATGTTATAATTTTGTGCCAAACTGAGTGTCAAATAACTTGGTAAACAATATTTTTCATTAGGTGTCAGGAACGCATTCTCTGAACGGCCGAACTTTAGTGTCAAGTGCTTCGCTCACGTGGATTTAAAACTTTCAGCAGTTTCGTTTATGCTATCATTTAAGAGAATTTCGAAGTACCTTGAGAACTTATTAGTTATTATAACTACTAAGTACCTACATAGTAACTTAGCAAATTATCTCACAATTATAGTTATGGAAATAATGTAACTTTAAAGCAAAAATATAAATCCTCTTTTTCCCCTATCCCGTGGGAATTTCATATAGCCTTATGCCTTGTCTAAGTTTTAAGAGAATCTCTGTGCAAATAATTCAGCTTTCTGATTCTACGGGTTTGTACCGGGCGTTGATGAGTCAGTCAGTGAGTAAATCGGGACTTTTCTTCTATACATAATATACTACCTGATGCCCGCGACGTCCGCGTGAATATAGTTTTTAAAATCCCGCGGGTGCTTTTTTTGATTTTCTGGGATAAAAGTAGCCTGTTACTCTCCAGGTCCTCAACTATACCCATCACCCATGCAAAAAATCACGTCGATCCGTAGCTTTGCCGCGGTGTGATTGAAGGACAAACCAACAGACACACTTTCGCATTTATAATATTAGTATAAGTATGATGTACAGTACGCTTGGTAAAAGATTTTATACTTAATTATAAATAGTAAACGACGACATTACCATCAAAAATAAACCATACTAGTTTTGAGTTAGAGCTCAATTTTGTGTATCTATTCTTATACGTTTACGTAACGAAAACGCTCCAGATTAAAATCGTCTATACTGAACATAGACGAATGATATTTACTACCGTAATTGAATTTGTGACTTTAAATCGATAATTATTATGGTTCGTTTTACTTTGATGCTAATTTCATCGTTTACTATTACGATCAAACGAATTAAAACTCGAAATAACCGCACCTGACAGAAGACATAGTGCTATAGTTCTTGCAATTCACGAGGGCGATTGACTTATGGTAATGTGTGTCGTATCTGTATAAGTGTGAGCGAGCGCAATGCTCGCGCCTGCCCGCTCCCACCTTTGACAGGCACGCACACTTATGCAATGTGCATGTAGACGAAGTAACCACAAGTAAAGCTCACTCGCCTTCGTGAATTGCAAAAACTATACTTCGTAATAGGATACTTACAAATATCCGTGAGCTTGAAAGCAGTAACGGCGAGGACATTCTCATAGTCAGGCTGGAAGCATAAATTCAGCAGCTGGATGGCCAGCTTCACCATCGACATGACGAAGAACATTCGCATCGGTTCGGGGTCTTTCTGCAAAACACACAACAAATATTAAGCGACTTCAAAAATAGGAGGATCAAGAACCTTAATACCTATAGGTACCTGTGTACCTATACTTTAACTACGAATGTACCCATGCGAAAAATCACGTCGATTCGTTGCTTCGTTGATGCGTGATTGAATGACAAACCAACAAATCAAGACACTTGATGCGTTTATAGTATTACTAGATGATGCCCGCGACTTCGTCTGCATGGATTAAGGTTTTTGATTCCCGCAGGAATTCTGTAATTTTCCGGGATAAAATGTAGCCTATGTGTTAATCCTGGCTATGAGCTATCTCCATTTCAAATTTAAGCCAAATAGGTTCATTCGTTGTGGCGTGAAAGAGTAACAAACATCCATCCAAACATCCATCCATAAATCCTCACAAACTTTCGCATTTATAATACTTATTACTAGGACAGGAGTCAGGACTAGGAAGGATAGTAAGATATTATTTAAAAGAAGAAACGGACAGTGGGCTCGTTCTATGTACATTTATATCTATGATAATAATTGTACAATTGGTAGCATCATCATCATCAGCAACCCATCAACGTATTCTGAGCGCAGGTCTTCTCTCAGAGAAGGGATAAAGACCATATTCCACCACGCTGCACTATGGGACCAAACGATATTTTCCGTCTCATAAATCGATAACTTTTTTGTTTCCCGACATTTTGGATTGAAAATTTGTACACGTATTCTTGAGTGTATATTTTACTAGAAAAATTAAACGCCAGTATTTTAAAAATTATATTTATTTCGTGAAAGCATGTCAAAAATCAAATTACTTAATTTTCCATACAAAAAATTAAATTATATTACTTAAAGTTATTTAAAATAATTAAAATTAAGTAATTATTATTATTTTCATTTTATTATTAGTAGTAAGTATTATTTAAATGATAAAAAGAATTCTAACTATTTATTCGATAAAAAATATTTAAAAAATTACATAAACCAAAACCTATCCTGTATGTGTTCCTACATTACTTTCCTCGTCCACTAACCTCACTGCAATATTTTTATCATACCTGTGATTAAAATGATAATCATTAGCTACAAAAATATAGTCATGTATACCCTAGTAATATTATAAATGCGAAAGTTTGTGAGGAGGGATGTTTGTTATTCTTTTACGCAAAAACTACTGGACGGATTTTGATGAAACTTCGTAGTGTAATAGCTCATACATCAGAATAGCATATAGGCTATATTTAATCCCGGAAAATTAAAGAATTTATCATCATCATCAAAAATCCTAACTCCGCGCAGACAAAATCGAAGGCATCAGCTAGTTTTCAAAAATATAAGTAATATTAATTTTAAATTGAGTTATTTTGCCTTCAAAACTTTAATCACAAAATAAAAAGTACTTTATTTTACCCAAAAATGACATTAATAGACAGAAATAAGAAGAATCGTAATTTTTAGGGTTCCGTACCCAAAGGGTACCAACGGGACCCTATTACTAAGCCTACGCTGTCCGTCCGTCCGTCCGTCCGTCCGTCCGTCCGTCCGTCCGTCCGTCTGTCAGCGGGCTGTATCTCGTAAACCGTAATAGATAGACAGATGAAATTTTCACATATTATGTATTTCTATTGCCGCTATAACAACAAATAATAAAAATTAAATTAAATTAAAAAAATTAAATTAAAATATTTCCATGGGTACATGGAAATATTTTTATTTAATTTTTTTTTTAACGGAACCCTAAAAGAGCGAGGCCCGACTCGCACTTGGCCGATTTTTATAGCATTTGTTTTTTCCACTTGTTGGACATTTTTGCTTCTAGGTCAAAATGGCGCACCAATGACGCAGGTTTTTTTTATTTCCTTATATTACTGAATAGTTAAGGAATCCAAAAAAGTGATTAACTCAACACGGGCAGATTGCGGCAACAAGGAGACCTCCAGTTGAAACAAAAAAAGACGGAAAATTTCCTTACGTCACTAAAAAATTGATAAAAAAATACACAATATTTTTTAAAATATAATCACAACGTATTTGAAAATAAGAGATTATAAGCAATCCAAAAATATATAATACTGAAATGCTTTCTTGTAAAACTTAAAAATAATATTAAGTTAAACTTTCATAATGGGCTATTTGGTTGGATCTAAATATCGAAGTGCAAAGTTTGAGAGTAATTTTATATACCTAGAATTAAAATATTTTTATTTTTTAACATAATTCATAAAAGTCCTGTTACTTAAGATTATTAAACTATAAAAAAAGCTTTGGAATTACAACATTCGTCCAAACCATTTATGAGACGGATCATAGCATTTGGTCCCATAGTGCGCTGGCCCAATGCAGATTGGCCAAATTCACACACCTTTGCGACCACCACCACACATTTTAGAGCACTTTAGATCATGCATGTTTCCCATGTTTTCCTTGACTGTTGAAGCATGTGATATATTTTTTTTTTAATTTTGGGATAGGCTTGTGCTTGACGACAATCGATACTGGAAAGCACTGATGAGGTCTAGGTTGGAGTGCGCTTGCCTAGAAAATGCCTATTCACTCTTGCCTGAGGTTAACATGACAACACATACGCTGGAAGAGCATTCCACACCTTAGCGGTTCATTTCAGAAACGTTAAACTAAAGCGAGAAGGTTTGATTGGATATAACAAAAAAGAGAAAATTTACTAACCTTATGAATACCAGCCACGAAATTCAGCACGAATTTCAGCCATACGGCGTTGATCAAGAAGTACAGTATATCAACTATATGTAGATGCAACATCCCAGGGTAACACGTAGGTTGATTCTCAGTTATGGGCAAGTAGTCGATAGGAATCTTGTTGTAATAGTGGAATATTAGTGGGAAGGGATAGAAGCCATGAGTACCGAGGTTTATGATCACTAGAACTGGCTCCAACCAATTCCATTGAACAGCGCGGAGCTAAAAACAAAATACAAACAATTCAGTTGAAAAATATTACCATCATAATCATCATACTAGCAACCCATAAATGTTTCACTACTGAGGTCTCCTATCAGAACGGTCACGGTAAGAATCTATCTACCCACCTTCTTGGTTTTTTTGAAGAACGCCAACCAGAACCAAGATGCAAATGGATTTTTTCAATTGACATTTCCAAGTAAAACATTTATTATCGTGGTACGAATTCTTATAATACATCATAAAATCACGAAATAAGTCTATAATCTTCTTCTCTTCTTCTTTGTGAACCGATAGACTGCTGGACAAAGGTCTCTTGCATGGACTTCCACAGGCCTCGGTCTTGCACAACCGGAATCCAGCGACTCCCTGTGACTCGTTTGATGTCGTCGGTCCACCTAGTGGGGGAGGTCTGCATAACATAGCGCTTCCCGGTGCGGGGTCGCCAATCCAGCACCGTGGGACCCCAACGACCATCAGCTCTTCGAACTATGTGAATAAAATCTTCAATTTATTATAATTCTTGTAAAGTTATATTTACTTAATAGGTACTTTTTCCGCTTATGTGTCATTACTTCATCAGTATGGTAGGTATTGTTATTTTTAGATTTCCGTCTGCTTGTTGCAACTGTTTTTTGCTTTAGTTGCATTAATTTCAAATTGGGTTTACCTAATTACGCAAGCTGTGTTATTTCTATATGTTTATTGATTTACCGTAATTTATATTTACTGATTCTGAGTAAGGTAGAAAGTGAAATACAAAATTAGTACGTTAACACTGAACAATAGTTATTTGTGTTATATGGGGCCAAAGAAATTTTTTGTTCCCCGAGGGCGTTATTTTGAATCAGAGCGAAGGGAAGGATTCTAAAGTAGAATCCTGAGCTTAGTGAGGAATTCCATATTCGCCGCCCGAGAACAAAATATTTTGGCCCCGAATGACACACACTATTTTTCATCATTACCTATGAGAAAAAGCTAGGAGTATCAACCTACTGTATATAGACATTGTATTATACATATTGAAAGTTAAAATAAAACAAAAAGAAATCATTATTAAATAATTAAACATTAATATTTATGTTGGATACAGTATGGGCGTATATCTGATCGACAAATTGACCACGTGATTTATCGAAGACAACAGCTAAAGCATGACAAATACTAAAGCATGAACGCGGACCAATCAGAAGAGAAAAATGAAAAGTCCCATGGTGTTAAAATTAAATTTTGCTCCCGCTATCCTCTGAAGCCAATATACGTTTTTCGAATAGGTATAATGAAAATTAAATTATGTTATCTCAAAGATATTATTTCACTTAACAGACACTTAGCATATGAATGAAGTTCTAAGTAGGTTTGTAATATAAGATGACAAGTGCTGTCTCAGTATTGAATTACTCACACTCTCCTTGCTAACGTCGCATTGGAAGCCGTTGGTGACAATGAAGACAATGACAACATGACACCCGATGTCCACGAGACTGGCGATCTGAGAAAACAAAAAACATACTTGTTATGAGTTACTACCACCTTCGCTTTCTTATGGCGTAGGTATTTGCATTAAGTCGGTGGCAGAATCTTCAAAACTTTTTACAAACGTTCTCTACTATAACGGGAGCCGGTAATACTTGTGGCGTTTACAACCTCTTTCAATAAGGTTTGAAAACTAGCCAGCCATCTGTCAGCGAGAACGTTTTGATTGTGGAATATTTAGAGAAACAATAAATAGCTGGACTGATTGCGCGCATTCAATTCAAAGACACCATTTTTGCCGAACGCTCTAAAAATTCTCGTTTAACCTTTTATTTTGATACTAGTGATTATTTTATTGAAAAACTGAAGAATAGATTGTGAAACCCTTTTACGGTGTTTCATTGCAGCTAGGAAGCAGTTCATTAAGACTCTACCCTAGCGGCCTCACACTGAAATTCCAGTATGCGGAATCGAAAACTCTTTACGGGAATTAGTATATAACAATTATATGATTAAGCTTAGCTTATGAATGAATGAATGATATTAATAGCTCCTAGCTTATGCGTTAATTTAAATAGCCGAAAAAATGTTTTTTTTTTTTTCAATGCAAAAATGTATTATTGTCATCACGGATATTGATTGTTTGCATTGTATTTGATTGACAATTTCGTACTCTTTCAGGAGAACATTGCGCAAACTACTTTTTTGGCCGGACCTATCTCGCAAACCTTCTTAAAGTGGGATAAAGTTTTTCCGTCATCTTATGCATTTGCATAATGTTTTTCGACTACGTCTGACGGGAATATTAGTGTTACCGGCTTACGGACCATAACCTCGAGCTAAGTTAGGTGACGCTGTCTTTCAATTTCGTTTTCTAGTGAAAATCTTTAGGCATCACCTAAAAATGGAAATGACATTTTGTAAGGGATTGTAATATGGGGCTACCTACGTAAAGAGACTGCTACTTAAGGGATGATTTATGCAAGGGTTGTTGATGGTAAGTGACGATGGTAAGATGGTAGCGGGCTAACTTGGAAGGGGTATGGCAGTGAACATTCAACCCATACCTTTAATTGGTTTCTACACGCCATCGTGCCGGAACGCTCAATCGCTTGGCGGCACGTCTTTCGTTCTTCCAAGCATTTTGTCATTACAAAATTTACTAACTCAATACCAAATCACCTCTACTTATTATTAAATGTGTCTTTACTCATTGTTTTGTGTAATACAGCATATAGAGCATACCTACGCTTTTATAAATTGATTCTAAAGAATTGATAGCATTATTTAGAATCAAGTTATGAAAGCGTATGCTGCTTAAAATGCACATATCCTTTGTGGTGTCACAAAGGATATGTGCATTTTAAGCAGACAACAATTTATAAATTATTGAGCATCATGTGAATTAGAATTTTCTCGTGTTAAAAACACAAATTAGTGAGGTACCCTACCTAATAGTAAACAATCAAAGCCGTGGCAGGCAATCATAACAATCATTTCCGTAATAATATATGAACTTTAAACTTGCCTTGTTATCAACAAATCATTAGTCACACTGGACGCATTACTTTCCATGATAACTAATAGAATTACATATTATTAAGTACATATTAGCATTTAGTAACACTCTTTTTAAGGCTATTATTTATTTAAACGGTACCCAATTATACAGAAGGTTATTTATTTTTCATCCTTACTATAATATTATAAAAGCGAGATTGTGTTTGTTTGATGTTTTGTTCTTCAATCACGCAGCAATGGAGCATGGTATTGACGTGATTCTTTGCATCTAGGCTGAGGACTTGGAGAAGGACATAGTCTACCTTTTATTCTGGAAAACAGGGGATTCCCTCAGGATTTTTAAAAACCTAAGTCCACGTCAAATTTATTTATTTATAAGTCAAGTCATGTCATATGGCAATAATAAATGATGTGTAGTACTAGCCAGTTTAAGGAAAATATATTAAGTAATTACTGACCTACCTTAGTTTGCCAGCATGGATACAAGCAATGGGTAAATCACGAGCGGTTTTTTAAGCAAAACAGGATAATTTTTGGGCGCCTAGTTTTTCAAAGAACCAATTGTGATTGTGCTATTTCCTCTGCGGCTCTTTGGAAATCTTTAGGGCGCCCTAAGGATTTCTATAGAATTATAAGAAAATTTTGCTTTTCATCCCTGAAAATCAAAGTTTCCGTGGGATTTTTGAAAACTAAATCCACGCAAACGAAGTGGCGGGTATCAGCTATTAAGCTAATATAATAGAAAATATTATAAAAAATGTTCATTCAAGTGAAACTTCTTTACCAAATTCAAGTATCCAATGGTGAAACAGTTAATTCGAAGATTGAACCCGAGGCCCAAGTTTTTGGCGACTCGCATTTTTGATCTGTGAAACATAAAGAAAAAATGTACTATCATCGATAAGAAGTCAGTTAAGTAAGTATTGAACAATTTCTTTCTCTGAGAGGAAACCTGTGCTCAGTGGTGAGCCGTTGATGGTTTGATTTCATGATGGTCATCATCATCATCATTTGTGGATTATTTAAACAGCTTAGGTTAGGTTAGGTTAATTATTATTAACTGATTAAACAAGTGAAGTAGGTACCTGCGTGGGTATTAAGAATAACCTCTATTTATCTTAATCTATATCTATATATATAAAAGAAAGTGGTGTTAGTTAGGTACACTATTTATAACTCAAGAACGGATGAACCGATTTGGCTCAAAATTGGTGGAGAGGTAGCTTAGAACCAGGAGACGGACATAGGATACTTTTTATCCCGTTCGACCGCGTTTCCGTCAAGTCAATATAAAACCTGGTATAACAAAAACGCATCTGACATGGAATAAAAAAAACGAAAATGACAGTGGAAGAACAAAACGTAATTTTGTATTTGGTTAATTATGGTAAAAACAATTATAAAAATTATAGCTTAACGAAATTGATAATATCATCAGTAATATGTTTTCTCTTTGAATCATCATTAACAATGCCGCGAGCAAGACGATCAGATGTTTCCTGCTACAAAGCTACGGATTGACGTGATTTATTGGATAGGTATAGTTGAGAACCTGGAGGGTGACAAAGATTTCCCGCGGGATGTTATGAACTAAATCCACGCAGACAAAGTCGCGGGCATCAGCTAGTTTAAGATAAATATAAGGTTAAAAATTCAAAATAAAGTTTTCCTCATTATTTAACGAAATACATAATATGCCTTACGAGGTAATGTTTCCAATAACTAAAATTTACCTACACTAGCGGCACGCTATGATGGCCGGTTTGACGTTTGTCCGCTCATGAAGTTCCGTATTAATTGATAACGACTTTGAAGGAAATAATTGTATTACTTTATTGACGATAGTGATGTGCAGAGATTCATAAATTTTATCGAATGTAGTTTTAGGTTTAGGACTCAAAATTTATTTATTAAATTGATTTCTAAAATGTATACAAGTGTAGAAAAATCAGTTTGCACCATTTAAGGGGTGAATGTACTTGTGAATATGAACAATTTTCACTATGTGGACAAACCTCTGAAATCGCAAAAAAATATCAGCTGTTTCATACAAAAGGTAAAATTTTTATTTTTATATGATATATACCACAACTCGGCATTTGGTTTTCTAAATTGAAAATTTTTAAAAATGGAATCTAATACGATCGTCACATAGGATCGCTGGCTAGCACAACTACTACCTCCGGCAAACTCGCGTCAATGCTCAATGCAAAACAAAGCAGTTTCGAATTGACGTTGCTTCGAAAAGTATAAACTGTCAGTGCAATGCGATTGTGATATAGTTTTGACCTGGCTTTGGATTTCAAATATTGATACTGCATTACTGTTGACCCTTGCTCGTTAATTTGGACTCTGTTCAAGCCCTTTGTTGTGGATTTCGTCGATATGACCGAACGTACGCAGAGAACTGTTCTAAATAGTCAGACACGTGAGTTCGTAATACGCCTTCGTAACTATTTCGATCGTGAAGCTCAAAATGGAGGGCCAATTTTACCTATAACGTCAGTGGTTGAACGCGTAGCTGATGCGCTTAATATTGGACAACGAACTGTTAGACGGATAACTAAAAAAAAATATGGCGAGACTGGCACAGAAGAAAATAAACTTCACACACCAAAAAAGAGAAAACGAGCAAAACCAGTCGTAGGCATCGATAGCTTTGATGCCGATGCTATCCGAAGACATGTTTACGGCTACTATTTACAGAAGGAGTATCCAACAAGAAAAAAGTTGGTGCATTCACTGAAGGAAGCTGGATTATTCTTCGGTGGGGAAAGTTCTTTAACGAAGATTTTGAAGACCATTGGATTTCGATACAAAAAATGTAACAAACGCAAAATATTGATGGAAAGATTTGATATAGCGATGGCAAGGTATACTTTTTTACGGCAAGTGAAAGAAATCAAAAATTGGCAAAATGTTGTGTTCTTGGATGAAACATGGCTTAATGCTAACCATACTGTAGGCCGTTCTTGGAACGATGACACAGCAGCATCTACTTCCAAAGTTCCTGTAGGAAAAGGATCGCGACTTATAATTTGTCACGCCGGAACCATCAACGGGTTTGTCGAAGGTTCTCTCATGGCTTTTGCGTCAAAAACCACTGGAGACTATCATGAAGACATGAATGGAGAAAAGTTTACTGAATGGTTTACCTCAATGTTGTGTAGCCTCCCTGAACCATCTATTATAATTATGGACAACGCCCCATACCACTCGATGCAAATTGACAAGCCACCTGCCCAATCCCAAAAGAAAGCTGATATCGTCGCATGGCTTCGTAAAAATGGCGTAGATGCAAACATGAATATGTTAAAAGCGGAATTAGTACGTCTTTTAAAAGAAAACAAACCAACCAAGATCCGATACGTCATTGACGAAATAGCATTAGAACATGGGCACAGAGTTATACGGTTACCGCCTTACCATTGTGAGTATAATGCGATTGAGTTGGTGTGGGCTCAAATTAAGGGATATGCTGCAAGACACAATACAGAACCCCCATTTACCACAAAAAAAATGCTAAAATTATTAGAAGAAGCTTGTGAACATGTGACTAAAGGAGACTGGGAAAAGGTTGTGAATAGAACTGTTAAATTAATAAGGGAAGATTATGAAAGAGATGTGAAAATAGATAATATTATAGAAAACGAACATATAATTATTAATGTAGGTGATGATAGCAGTGACGACAGTGAAAATAGTAGTATGGACGAATCTGATTAATTATGGCCTTTTGTGGCACCTTTTTTGGTATCTTTTGTATTCATATGTTTCTTGTGTGCATATGTAGTAAAGTATGTATATTCATTTTCATTCAAATATTCAGTTCGTTCAAATAAATTAAATAAACATATACATTTTTGTTTTATTAAACCTATTTAATCAGGTACAAAAACAAAACTTAATTGTTTTTTGTTCGAGAATAAATTGACATTCCACATCACTATTGTAATGTGTCAAACCGGCCATCATAGCGTCACGTGCCGCTAGTGTACCTACTTAAGTAAATAAGTAACTATATTAAGTTAACCGGTTTTATTGTTATCTGTAAAAGTAAGTAGGTAGGTGTGTTACTTACTAAGTATAAATGTAACGAATCATTTATTTACTCTTTTATGTTCTGTACCTAGGTAACTACTTTAAAGATACATTTATATGTAAACCTAATTATTATGCTAGATGATAAAAAAACAAATAAAATTAAAAATATTTTCATAGGTACTTACTCAAATACTTATTATACTTATACATACTGGGTACCTACTTACCCCACATTTCTACCTACAGGTAAGTTACAAATAGCAGAAATGAGGGGGGGGGGGGGAGTGACAAAGAAAATTGATACAGCGTGTTTAATGATGATGAGTCACCAAGGATGCAGCATATTATTATAAATATTATAATGATGGAAGAAGATACAAGCGCTCCCTGTTCGGGGTTCGATTTCACGCGCATCTATTTTAAAGATAGGCACATATCATATGTATATTATGTATACCTAATTATGCTAGATGATAAAAAAACAAATAAAATTAAAAATATTTTCATACTGAACTACTTATTATACTTATACATACTGGGTAGGTACTTAGACTTACCCCACATTTCTACCTACAGGTAAGTTACAAAAGGCAGAAATGGGGGGGGAAAGAAAATTGATACAGCGGAGTCACCAAGGATGCTGCATATTATAATGATGGAAGAAGATACAAGCGGCGATAGTCCGCTCCCTGTTCGGGGTTCGATATCACGCGCATCTCTGACTTCTCGGAGTTATGCGCGTTTTGCTTAAACGTGTTATGACGTTATATTAGTACAATGTACGGCATCATGGCGTTATAATTAGTAATTACCCTTACCCTGTCCCATGGATCACATGATCACTGTTTAACTATTGTGATTTGTGAGTTGTGACTGCTATCTGGATATGGAATGTGATATGCGCGTGTGTGGCCTGGACGTGCCGCTAGTTTATTATAATATAATACAAAGTCCTTGAGCGAAGTTTGTCTGTCTGTGCGCGCAAACCTCAAAAACTGCTGTACACACTGATATAAATGTAGTACCTACGCTGTACGGGGGTTCATTCGGTAACCAACAGATAAACTGATTCTACGTATAAGTTCTGGTGTGTAATAATTTTTAACAGTAAGTAGGTATCTAACTATGCGAAACCGAGGTGGGGCAGGCAGCTTGTTAAAAATAAAAGAATAGAAATAAACTTATAAGTACCTACCTATCCAACGCCGATGAAACCGTTACTAAATAGCTATGTAAGTACAAAGATTTAAATCGTGTAAGTATGTACCTACATCAAATAATATCAATATACTTAATATATTATTACCAGTTAGGATCGTAGCTAATTAGTTAGTTACTACCTACAACTACTAGTACTAAAGCTATTCCAACAGGCGTACATAAACGATTTTACCGCAATTCGAATAATTGCACTAGAATACACACAAATTGTTTATAAAGTATGACCAACTCACATGTTCAAGTCCTAACAGAGCGCAAATATTCACTTGGCACTTAAAAAACAAATTTAAATTGACACAAAACGCTTACACGATCCGAATTATAGCAAGATCGACGAGTTACACTGCGCAGTTGCGCGCGCGCAATGCAAGATGTTTGTGTGCGGCGATCTGCGTAGTGTAGTGGAGACGCAGAGCCAAATTAGCCCGTCTTAACATGAATTGAAATGTAGTACGTTTTTTTTCTTGGAACTTCCCCTCATTGTGGAAATATTATATTATATTCTAACAAAGATGCATGAGTTAAATCAGCTTGGCATCCAGCTGCCCACAAAATAGTATAAAAACTTATTACAAAAGCTACATAACAATATTGTAAAATGATTATTTTGAAAAGTTTCTTGCCGGCTCCTCTCAGCAAAATCCGCTTTTCCGAACCAGTGGTAGAATTATGACGTGTCATAAGAGCCACAGGTTGGCCTACGTGAAATAAATAATTTTGAATTTTTTGAATTTTGAATTATATTGTAATTGAAACGGGCAGAATTGCTTGGAAGCCATCAGCTTTGCATTCAGGTAGTCTAAATGGAAAAACTTAATACTTCACTAAATAGAAAAACTACGGCAAAGACCACGGGTAATAAATGTTTTATTCACCTTTTATTTTTCTACAATAAAAAGTAGCCTGTGTCACCCTTCCGGTCCTCAAATACATCTATGCAAATTCAAAAATCATGAGGATCCATTGCTCTATTGCTCCATGATTTAGGAATGAGCCTTGACGTACTTGCCAAGTAAGTACTACATACTTCTATATGAAACAAGTAATTTTGAGGAGTGTAATATGAGAGCGATTAGTTTGCTAATCTTTGTAATACAAAAACTACCTATTTCAGTAATGATTACAAAGTTCAAATATAATATTCGAACTTTAAATATTTATTGAATTTATGACCATAAATTACGGGCATACATATGACCATAAAAATGGTAGCTAGAGAACCTTATAGGGTTAAAATTTTGATTAATTACTTCCGGAGTATAAAAATCAATGAACATGCAAATTAATATTAAATACTATCTCAGTCTTTGGAATTTTATTATCGTCAACTTCTCCCTTGTAATTTGTCCACATAATTACGTAGTTACCACTACTATTAGGAAATCGCCTATCTAACTACGCTAATTTGAACCGGGTATACAATCCGTATTCTTATTGTATTCTAATTAGAACAATATTATTAATTAATATGTATAATGTACTAGCTGATGCCCGCGACTTCGTCTGCGTGGATTTAGTTCATAACATCCCGCGGGAAATCTTTGTCACCCTCCAGGTTCTCAACTATACCTATCCAATAAATCACGTCAATCCGTAGCTTTGTAGCAGGAAACATTTGATCGTCTTGCTCGCGGCATTGTTAATGATGATTCAAAGAGAAAACATATTACTGATATTATCAATTACGTTTAGCTATCATTTTTATAATTGTCAAATTTTTTACCATACTTAACCAAAGACAAAATTACGTTTAGCTGTCATTTACGTTTTGTTATTCCACTGTCATTTGCGTTTTGTTGTACCACGTTTTATAGTGACTTGACGGAAACGCGGTCGAACGGGATAAAAAGTATCCTATGTCCGTCTCCTGGTTCTAAGCTACCTCTCCACCAATTTTCAGCCAAATCGGTTCATCCGTTCTTGAGTTATAAATAGTGTAACTAACACCACTTTCTTTTATATATATAGATATATTCACGCAGACGAAGTCGCGAGCATCAGCTAGTATTAGCTGATGCCTGCCACTTCGCCCACGTGGATTTAGTTTAGTTAAAATCCTTCGGGAACTCTTTGATTTTCCGGGATAAAAGTAGCCTATGTCACTCCAGGTCCTCAACTATTCATATGCAAAAAATCAAGTCGATCCGCAGCTCTGTTGCGGCGTGATTGAAGGACAAAACAACAAACCAACAAACAAACACACTTTCGCATTTATAATATTATTAGTATGATGATAGTATGAAGTATGATAGTACGATTGTATTCTTACGAAAAAAAAGAGAGTAACTAGTGAACATAAATTTTCAAAACATGATAATAAGTGTGTGTCAAAATAGGATAAATAATAGAGATAAATCAATATAATCATCAAAAAATCATCCATTACTTTATTTCTCCCAATAACACATTATTTTATATCTAAAAAAGGCCTCTGCAAGTACATTACACTGTGGAGATCTTTTAAATGTGTGAGTTTAACCTTCTTGGAAAGCCCAGAATGAACTGCACTCATATCATAATATCATGTAGAACTATTATAATATTCTATGATATTATTATGAGGACGACGAAAAATTTAAGTATCAACTCAACTGATTATCCGTTGCGGCTTTTAGACTGAAACTTTTGATTAAATGATATTTGCAATGCGCTATGTATATTAAAATTATACTAAGGGTATTTAAGTATTTATTTTCCGGAATTAAATGTAACCAGCTCACTCTTTATAGGCATTTCTTATCAGTTCAGAAAATCAGTTTAACCGTTCCGAAGGTTAACCGATTGGTTGAGACGAATGAATAAACGGTAAACGGTCAAATTAGTACATAATAATTCAATGTCAAATGCGTATCAAGCCACGCACCTCGCAATATGTAGGGTTCTGTAGTTGCCCGTCACTATAATATGGCCAAATATGGCATACTTAAAAGGGAGTACATAATACAAAAATACATTGTATAGGAATATCATATAATATGTATTTTTTTTTACATTTTAAAATAACATAAAAAAACTATAATAATTTAAGATAAAACGCCTAGATTTAAATTAACGGCAAAAAAACGTCACTGGAAATTTTGTATGGAAATACGCTTTGAAAAGCTGTATGTATGTACTTAACTTTTTTGAGGTTGACCTTTGTATTCAGTATAAAAAACTAAGTACCTCAAGCTGTTTGCAAGACAGACGGACTACAAAGTGATCCTATAAGGGTTCCATTTTTTCCTCTTTAATCATTAAACCGATAGGCTATTGCGGCTAGTATTAGTGAAAAAGTGAAATTTGTAAATTTATTTTGAGAATAAAAATTCTTTAACCACTAGTATTATAGACGTTGCGTACAACTGCATATATTATACTACATTCATCCCCTATTTATCCCCTTTGGGGGTGGAATTAAAAAAAAATTTAAACACGTATTTCTTCATTTTTAATTGAAAGCCCAAATACGAAAAGTTTCATGGATATAACTCGAAAGCTGACGGACCCTAGATCCCCTATTTAACCCCCTTGGGGATGGAATTTCAAAAAATCCTTTCATAGTGCTCGCCTACGTCATAAAAGGAACCTTATTTACTGTCAAAATTCAAGTTTCTAACTTCCGTGGTTTAGGCTGTGCGTTTATAGATCAGTTCAGTCAGTCAGGACCATGGAACTAGGATTTGCGACTAGTCACGACACAGGACAAGTCTTTTTAGAAGTAGATTAAAAATAAGTTTTATGCGGCTTTACTAGCGGGTCGATTTGTAGTAAGAATAATACGGTACCTAAACCAACTATGTAAGATCTACATATCCTCAATTTCTATTAATATCGATTAAAAATCGATACAGCGCGGCAGGTGTGCTATTATAGCTGCATTATAAATCGCAGATGGCAAATGCCGGCGATGCTTGAATATTGTATGGACGGACCATTGATATACCAAATCATACGTTGGCTATTATTTACCAGAATATAGTAGTTTGGTTATGATGAGGGAATCGATATGCCGACGTAAAAAATATAACTGCCAAACCGCAATTGCTTCAATAGCCTAACAATGGAGGCTACACTTATCCTAATCAAGAAAGTGTTGCTGTTCCTGGCAGCAACAAGTATCGGAAAATAGTGGCGAACACAATGGATCGGCGACGGTCGACGTGCTACAGGGACTTGATTAGCCTCACCTGCATAGCCTCAAATAAAAAAATAAAATTGGCAGACTGCCGATAGAAGTGAAAACTTGATTTGCTAATAATTAAAAACAAATATAAAAAAATAAAATAAATATAAAAATAGATAAAAATAATTTAATAAAAAAAAAGCGCACGATTCGTGAGTGAGATTCGACCTTGCGGACATCATACATCGGTAAGGAAGGCGGCTGCTGGCCGACCGCGCTGTAAAGGTTGCTTGAGAATCTCTAAAATGTTGAACGCTAACTGAAATCTCCAGGTGACGATGGTGACGGTGACGATTTCGCGAAATCCATTTTTTTTTTTCAAAAATAGTGCTCAACGTGCCTAAAGAAGTATAGTAAATTAATAATAAAGTAAACAATAATTAATAAAAATTTTTTTTTATCCTTAAGAAAATAAAATATTAATGCCACACTGCGGTGGCTTGGATGGGGTTTTAGATTTTAATTAGTTTTTATTTTAGTTTTAATTTTAGAATTAAATTTAGGTTTAATATAGTATTGTATATATGAAATTTTCTTAAGGATAAAAATAAATAAATAAATAAAAATAATTATCTGAATTCAGGATTCGAACTCCCAAACCGTCAGTTTCACCAAAGCTTTAATGGAAGGTGTGTAATAAACGAAGGCAACAAGTGCCGTGACGGTAAATTCTTACACTTTTTTCGTCTAGCCTGCATGCGCCAAACCGTCCAAAAAGGACTTCGTTTTAATAGAATAGAATAGACACGACGATAGATATGGATTAAGAACTGCAAACAGATCGACAGTTTCGATTCCCACCCGTTGCACTTTTGTCGTACCCATTCCTAACACAAGTTTTTCGGTTATTTAGGGAGGAGAATATTAGTCACGGTCAGGTTGGCTAATAATTCTTTGTAAAACCAAAATATACCTACTGTCCCGTAATCGGCTGAACGAACGACTGTTATTTGTAGATAACCTACCTACCACTCGGGTTAGGTCCATTTTGTAAGACATCATAGTTACTATCTCAGGTTTAGTATATCAGTGGGATAGATGGACGGATAGGGGGCGTTTACGGTACATAGATATAAGTATTAATTATATCATATACCAATCATCATCCATCGCCGGCCTACTATAGGGCACGGGTCTCCTTTTTTTTTTTTTTTTTTTTATTGCAGGATAGGCATGCGCTTGACGACAATCAATGCTGGACAGCACTGATGAGGTCTAGGTTGGAGCGCGCTTGCCTAGAAAATGCCTATTCACTCTTGCCTTGAAGGTACTGAGGTTATACGTGGCCGGAAACACAGAAGTTGGAAGTGCGTTCCACACCTTAGCGGTTCGATTCAGAAACGTTGAACAGAAGCGTTTCGTGCGAGCAGGTTGGATTTCAACCACGTAAGGATGCCAACGCTCACGATTTCTCGAAGTTCTGTGGTAAAACGGTGAAGGGGGCACAAGGTTGTGAAGTTCTTGAGCGCACTCTCCAAAGTATATCCGATAGAAGACCGATAGACAGGCAACATTGCGACGGTGCTGCAGACTGAGCATTTTTGCCTGCGTTAGTGACTGATCACCTATAATTCGGCGGGCACGGCGATCTACCGAGTCTAATGCATCGAGTTGGTACTTGGCAGAGCCATCCCATAGGTGGCAGCAGTACTCCATGGCCGAGCGCACCTGAGCCTGATAGAGAGTCAGGCGCTGCTCAGGCGTGAAGCACCGCTTCACCTTGTTCAGGATACCAAGTTTTTTGGCTGCTGTTTTTGCCTTTGACTCGATGCATTTCCCGAAATTGAGGTTGGGCGAGATGTCTATGCCCAGGAGCTCAATATGGTCACTAATCGGTATGGACACACTTTGGAAAGTTGGAGTCAAGGTAAAGGGACTCCTTTTGGCAGTGAATAAACACGCTTGAGTTTTGGTGGCATTAAACTTAACTAAATTGGCGTCGCCCCAATCGGACACCTCCTTCAGAGTTAAGTTAATGCGATTCACCATGGCCTCTCTATACTCATGGATCTCAGTAGCACTGGCTCGAGAGCTGGACATGTATCTGTCCGTAACAGTGCTGTCATCAGCGTACCCAAAGATACCGGGCTTTAGAAGATCGTTGATGTGCAGCAGGAAAAGTGTTGCGGACAGAACAGATCCCTGAGGAACACCGGCGTTGACAGCCATTAGGTCAGATGAGCAGCCGTTAACGACAACTCTAAATGACCTCTCACTCAGGAAATCAGATATCCAGCTACATAAGCCAGTGGGTAACCCGTATGACGGAAGCTTACTGAGAAGACTGTCATGCCAAACCCGGTCAAAAG
This sequence comes from Oeneis ivallda, assembly GCA_029955525.1. Lineage (NCBI taxonomy): Eukaryota > Metazoa > Arthropoda > Insecta > Lepidoptera > Nymphalidae > Oeneis > Oeneis ivallda. The sequence continues at coordinate 13,381,087 of JARPMR010000022.1, forward strand.
CCTTTGAAATATCAAGAGACACGGCGAGTGCCTCACCCTGTTTCTCAATGGCTTCGCCCCAAGTATGTGTGGCATACACTAGAAGATCACCCGTGGACCGGTTTTTCCGAAAGCCGTACTGGTGGTCAGACAGAAGATCGTTTTCTTCCAGGTATGCCAGGAGCTTATTGTTAAGCACACGTTCCATAGCTTTACAAAGGATGGAAACATTCTCCGCTCAGAATGAGAGTTTAGGGTTAAGGGTTTAGGGCTATGAAACTACCATGGGTCCACCACGCTGCCCAAGGGCGGAATGGCAGACTCCACACACCTTTGAAAACATTATGGATCTTTCAGGCTTGTTGTCCTGTCTAACTTATTACTAGTGGTTCGCCCCGAACTGAGACCTCGCGGTAACGGTATCCCATGATTATTTATTCAATCGATACATGACGACCAAAACTAACATTATTACTCGTATTATGCCCGTTTTCACCAAACATACCTAAATCATCCCCTATGTAGGAGTCTCTTTACATAGGTAGCTCCAAAACACAATCCTAAGTCCTAACATCCGTCCCAATGTCCTTTTAGGTGTCCCGTACAGGATCGTCATAAGAGTTGACAGTAATCATCACCTAACTTATCATAGGTAGCCCGTAAAGGTTAGGGAACGTCAGTGAAAACATTGAATTATTATGTGGAAACGGATTAGGGGCATCTGTACAAATCGTCATCTATCGACGCGAATAGAAAATATACAAAATGCAGCAATTATTAGTCTATTGAAGTTCGATATTTAACTAAAGAATAATTTTAAGTGAATAATATGTTATTATATTATGTACCTAAATAATAATGCTCGACGCAAAACTGTTTTTGGGATAGATCGTAGTCGTGACTCCTAGTTCCATGGAATAGTTAATGACTGCGCCATCTATTAGCATTATTGTGAAGCTATGTGAAAATTACTGATGCTCATTAAAAATTAAATAATCTCGTTTCTTTATAATATTCATATAATTTTAGTATTTGTTGTTCAAGTACAGGATACAAGTGAAGTAAAAAAATAAGTACAGCTTGAAAATATATGGCCAATTTTCCCAGAGAGCGTCTTCAAGCGAGCGTATTAAATCGCCACTTTGAAAGCCCCCCATTTCGTCAATTTTAGGAAAAAAATTAAAAAAAAATACGTTTGTACTCTGTTCCAAATTGTCTTTAAAATGATACACAGAAACCCTATGAATCGCAAAAAAAAAATTTTACTTCGCATTCGCTTCTATGAGAGCCCCCCTGAAATAAAGATTTTTATAACTTTTCGGCCATCGGTTTACATATTATATCTAAATTTGAAGTAATTACGTTCAGTAATTCAAAAGTAATAAGGCTCTGACAGACGGACGGGCGGACAGACGGACGGACGGACAAGTGCAAATCGCTCTAGTAAACTCAGAGACCTCGCTTCGCTCCGTCAATAACTAATGGTTCGCCCCGAACTGAGACCTCGCGGTATCCCATAATTCCCATAAGGTAGTTTTAACTATATTATATTGTAATTAAAACGCGCCGAATCTGATGACGTCAATCGTGCTGCTTTCGTATCTGCTTTCGTGGATGGGATGCGTATTTACAATATTAAAAACAGCGCCATCTATTAACAGTATAGTGAAGTTTTGTTAAAAACATTGATGCCCATTAAAACTCAAATAATTTCGTTTCTTTATAATATTTATCTAATCTTAGTATTTGTTGTTCAAGTACAGAATATAACTCAAATTATGTGTAAGTTTCAAGTTTTAAAACAAAGTGGTTTTAGAAATCTAGCCTCGAATACAATCTCCACTTTGAAAGCCCCCCATTTCGTCAATTTTAGGAAAAAAAATAAAAAAAAAATACTTTTGTACTCTGTTCCAAATTATCTTTAAAATGAGGTACTGCAACTCTATGAAATGCAAAAAAAAAATATTTTACTTCGCATTCGCTTCTATGAGAGCCCCCCTGAAATAAAGATTTTTATAACTTTTTAAGCCATTTTCGGCTGGAGGCCATCGGTTTACATATCATATCTAAAATTGAAGTAATTACGTTCAGTAATTCAGAAGTTATAAGGCTCTGACAGACGGACGGACGGACGGACGGACGGACAAGTGCAAATTCACTCAAGTAAACTCAGAGACCTTCGCTTCGCTCGGTCGATAAAATGGTTGAGTGAAGCAACGGCTGGATCATGCGTCATGCTCGTGAACGGGTTCCACCGGCGGGAATGGGGCTGTTTTCTGTCTGCCCGTCTTAACATGAATTGAATTGTAGTACGCAATTTTGGAAATCCCCTCATTGTGGAAATATTCTATTCTATTCTATCTATCAGAGGTGCCCGGGATCGAACCTGGGAGACCACAGTCCTAACACTAGGCTATCACTACAGGGCTTGTTACCATTTTATTATAATCTGTTATCGAGAGTTGAGTGTCGGACGTTTTCTGTTTAGAATTTCATATTGCCCTGATTATTATTTATGATATTGAAATCAGTTTTGCGAATGGTGACGCAGTTCAATATCATTGAATTTTAAATTAACTTATATATATAACAAAAACATTACAAAAAACCTGCATGGGATTCACACTGATAGATCTGCGGGCGGTGAAACATTTTTAGGGTTCCGAAAAAAAAACAGAACCTGTACAAGTGTACAGACTCGCTCGGTTTTCCGACTGTCTGTCCGTGTGTCAATGCCCTTTTTCTTAGAAACGGCTTGAGGTACTGAAGACTGCAGCTACAGAAAACGGGAGGTTTTTAATAAAATCTTCAGAATATTCGGTTTAACATCTTGTATTATTACAATTCGTACTTTTAAAATGAGACTTATATAACATCAGTTGGCTTACAGTACTAAGTTTAAAATACTGAATATAAAGGTAAAATGTTCTCTTAATGTTGTGAAAATTTCAAGTTTCTTGTTTAACTCTTGTGATAAAATATTACGTAAAAAATAATTTTTATGCGGTATTTGTAGAGTTGCGTCATCTCGCAGAGAATAAGTTCGTGACTATGGTTGATGATATAATAATGCGTGAGTGTCGCGGAACACTCTGTTTGAACGAAGTTCCTTTTCATAAATTATAATTATGGTACCTATATAAACAATAATATAAAAATATTATCTTCTAGTAATGATCAATACCTTTTAGTGAAGAAGCAGTGATAGCCTCGTGGTTAGGACTGTGGTCTCCTATTCGGGGGGTCGCAGGTTCGATCCCGGGTACGCACCTCTGATTTTTCGGAGTCAAGTGCGTTTAAGCAATTAAATATCACTTGCTTCAACGGTGAAGGAAAACATCGTGAGGAAACCTGCACACCTGAGAGTTCTTCATAATGTTCTTGAAGGTGTGTGAAGTCCGCCAATTCGCATTGGGCCAGCGTGGTGGACTATGGCCTATAACCCTTCTCTGAGAGGAGACCTGCGCTCAGTAGTGAGCCGTTGATGGGTTGCTAATGATGATGATGACCTTTTAGAATCAACGACATCTCTCGCCACATGTTAGAACCATCTCGTAATAAATAAGCGCGCACCTTTGACTAGGTACAGCCAATAGCATACGGGCTATTGATAACCGCCTACAGTCTACACTACTCGGGAAAATTCTTATTAGAATCAACCCATCTCTCGCCACATGTTAGAACCATCTCGTAATATAGAATACACGCTGTGGATAACCATCTACACTACTCGTGACAGAAAATTCTTACACTTTTTTTCGCCTAGCCCCCATACGTCGAGTCCGTACAGTCCGATAAGGAACTTCGTTCCAATACTCACAAGATCGGAAACCTTGGTGCGCGAGTGTGACTCGCACTTGGCCGGTTTTTCCGACATCTTGTTGCTGAGGGCTGTTTTAGCATTGGGCATTCTCTCGCATATAATCTCGTATAATATAATAATAACTATTAAACTACCTAATCAATTTTGGAAACTACTAGGGTTTGTATGGCAAACATGCTTAGATATTTTGCTTCAAGATCTATCAGATTTATCTACCAAATAATAAAATGCGCATTATCATGTCACGTTATGTTTATATTATTAAGAATAATTTATAAAATGACAGACCACCGGTTTAAAATACTTTATTCCGCTATAATTATTGTTTATCTATCATTCTATCTATATTTTTTATATGAACTTATCAAATTTAAAAATCGATCGATATTTTACAAACTGCTCAAAAAGTGCACAAATGAAAGGACGTCTCAAAGTTATCGTTAAAAAAATTAAAAAAAATCGGAAAAGATATTTGTTTTTTAAATTTTTTTTTGTCTATATAATACTTCAGAGAAATCAAGATTTGCCACGAAACTTTCAAAACTTAATCAAATACTCATGACTCGTAACTCTAACTTAACTCAAGCCTAATTCTCACAATCTCATAATGGTAAAATGCCGAGTACCTTACCTACCCAACACCTGCTCCTATCAATCAAATCAATGAGCCCTTAAATCTAAGCCGATTGTAATTTAGACCGGGCTAGCAATGAATTACGACCGTTTTTACGTAGCCGGTGTAATTATGCGAGTAATTATCAAAGTACGTAATGGTACCTGGACGTGACTAATTCCGTACGAGCTGTGCGTGGCATATAAAGGGAATTTAGCCCCGTGTGACGTATAATTTTCTCCGCCGGTGTTGTGTATTCCGTGCATCTTGCTTGGCAATTATGTGTAGTGCTGGAATGGGGTAGCTGTTTTTAGGTCGTATTGTGGACAGTGAATCTATTTAGTCTTTTATTTTCAACCGACGAAAAAATGCTCCTCCTTTTTTTTCTCTCTCTCAAGTCGTCGCGTACCTACGCGTATTTTTTTTTGTATGACTACGCGTAACATACATCATAGTCCAATTTTGATGATTCTCTTTTTATTGGATAGGGTCTACCTTGAAATACCCAAGACCCATTTAAAGAAAAAAAATCCACCCTCAAAGGTAGTCGCTTATATCTGTCACATGTATCGTCACAGAAATCAGTTATTCGATTTTGATGATTCTTTTCTAATTTGGAAAATATGAACCTCGAAATAAGTTCAATTTAAAGAAAACAAAAAAATTAACGTAAAATTATCAAATTAATTATCTAAATAAAATGTTTTGGAGTTTACTCCTTAAGAATCGATTTTAGGCGCCCGGTATGAGAAAAATTCGAGGACTAAAATCTACTTATGAATGACCTCGTTACGTTTTTCACAACGATGCAAATTTCTACCCTAACGTTGAGTAAATAAGGTTGGTTTTCGCTTGAGTTGTCGAAAGCCCGCGTTACGTTTTTCACAACGATGCAAACTACCCTAACGTTGAGTAAATAAGGTTGGTTTTCGCTTGAGTTGTCGAATGCGAAAGAGCTTTCGCTTCGGGAAGCCGAGCGCGTACCGATCGGGTCCGAGCGGCGCCGAGACGCAGCGAGCGCCGCGAATGCATTACGACGTTTTAAGGAGTAAACTCCAGTCGTGCGTCGGAGCTGACACACATACTTTTTTTTAAAGATTTTACTAGCCAAGCTGAACAAGTATTTATCTATTCCGTGCTCCCCTCCAAGAAAGGGGAAAGCTTACAAGAGTGCAATGGGTGGTGATTGAACCTGCGAACTGCCAGTTTTCAGTCCGCCGTTAATTGAGGCTTCTTTATTGTTAATTTTTAAAGAACATTGTTAATACAAAACTAAAAATGTAGATCCGTGGATCTACATTTTCTTTGTTCGTATCAGCATAGTCATCAAATGTTACTTAGAGTATAGACCACTGTATAGATTAGATATAGTTTTCTCGGTTGCACCTGAAAGCATGCTCATAAGGCATGATAATCCTTTGAAAGTAGTCTTAGTGCATCACACGGATTTAAAGCCCACAAACTCGAGCCAGGTACCATTATGATAAGAGCGATATTTGTATATTATGATTATTATGTACCTGTAGATATGTTTATGAAATCAGTATTTTTAATTAAAATAACTAATTCCAGTATAGTAGTAATGTACCCATTAGGATTTTGATGCAAATACTAATGAGTAAATGAAGATTTCGATTTCATCATGATGCAAAGATTATACCTACATATTATGATAAAATATCGATTGCGATGAAACTTGCGATAGTGATAGCTCGTTGTAGAATCGTCTTGAACGGAATTGGATACTACTTTTCATTCCGGAAAAAAATTCCGAGAAAAAAGACGCGAGTATGTCCATTCTTTGGTAATAAGTTGATTAGATTTGTTAGTACAAGTTATGATGCTGTAGCTATCTACTTCATATTCAATATTACTTCGTTTTGAACCGACTTCCAAAAAGGAGGAGGTTCTCAATTCGGCCGGTATCTTTTTTTTTTTTTTCTATGTATGTCCACCGATTTCTCCGGGATTACGGGACCGATTCGCATGTTTTTTTTTTTTAATCGACAGAGAATGTTTGCGAAATGGTCCCATAAAAATTTTCACCTTCAACTCCTCAAGCCTGATGCTGCAGGGATATTGCTCACCTAAAATAAAGAGATTTAGGAAATATGGATTACGAATTATTATTGTAGGTAACAAGTATGGACTACATCATGGAGCTCCAGGTCCTAGCTCCTCAATCCTGATGCTGCAGGGTACTGCCTACCTAAAACTATGGGGATTTAGGAAATGTCGATTATGAATTGATATTGTAAGTAACAAGTATGGACTACATCATGGAGCTCCAGGTCCTAGCTCCTCAATCATAGGATACTACACTTAAAATAAAAATTCTTTTCAAAAAAACCGACTTCTAACGCCACTACAAAGTATAAAAAAATTTTCGGTTTTTTGAAAACCGAAAAATTAACGGTTAACGGTAAAAAATTAACGGTATTTAACGGTTATATGGAATAAAAATCTTAAAAACCACGTGATGATTTTCAAATACCTATTCAAAGATGGACCATGACTCTAGTTCTTAAATGGTTCCTTATTTTACTACGCAACCCCAATTCAAGAATATTAAAAGATTAACCAAAACCAGATTTGCTAAAAGCATAGTCAAGTAATCCTCTTTCAGTAAATTCATTAATTAATATGACTACACGGACCACAGTAGGTAGTTTCAACCTTGAAGCTTTCATTGAAGTTAGCCTTTCATTTCATTAACTCTAGATACCTCATTTATAATACCTTATTTATGTATCTCATAAAACGCGATTTCATTAAAATTTCTTATTCTTGAGAATAAGTAACTATTTCAGGATTGCCAGGAATTAGTATTGATTTAACTCGCCAGCGGCTGAATCAACCATCATCATCGTTCATCACTGAGCGCAGCTCTCCTTTCAGAGAAGGGTATAGGCCATAGTCCACCACGCTGGCCCAATGCAAATTCTCAGACATCACACACCTTCAAGCACATTTCGGAGAACTCTCAGGTGTGCAGGTTTCCTCACGATGTTTCCCTTCTCTGTTGAAGCATGTGATATTCAATTGCTTAATCGCACATAACTCCGAAAAATCAGAGGTGCGCCCAGGATCGAACCTGCGACTCCCCGAATAGGAGACCACAAATCTTACCACTAGGCTATCACTGCTTTTTAATCGGAATCAATCACGCAATGAAAATTCAAACACGCAACAACGGAGCCACAAATCGACGTGTTTTTTGTGTTATAGTTGAGGACCTGTAAAGTGACATAGATTACCTATTATCCCGGAAAAGAAAAAGGTTTTCCGCGGCATTTCTATAGAAGATAATCTACGCCGATGAAGTCGCGGGTTAGTTAGGTATGTAGTTAGTATGTAGTAAAAAATTCAAGCGTTAATCTTCGTCATGGAAAACTAATTTTGACAGATTAACGAACAAACGTTAAGTTGAAACTACAGTAGAGCATCGTTTTACAACCTGGGGGCTACGACCACTGAAGGCGTCAATTAGGGGTCGCAATCTGTTCAAAATCTGGGTGAGCCTTGAAAATAAGCGTATTTAAATAAACTATGATTAAAACATTATTATAATTTTATAGTGAAGGGGTAGGTATTATAACGTTTTGGCTTTTTCAAGGGTACATAAAGGTGGTTAAGAAACAATGCACGTTCGATTTTCGCCGACATCTCGGACCGACATCTGCGATAAGTCGTATGCGTAAATGCCCATTCAGACGAGCATAATATCTTCTTGCCTGTTGCATACAATAAAGTTGAAGCAATAAATAACTTGCATTGTCTAAACACCACGCTATAAATGGGCAGTTCCCATTCAAAACTGTCCTTAGACGATAGGCAAAGCTTCATAGGTCGCAATTGCAGTGTTGTATTATTCACAATCGATGCACGTCCTTTGGCATACGTGGACGCTTTCAATAATCTATTGCCTGAAGCCACCTGGCTAATGGAGGGTTAACTTTGTTTGTGAGCGATGTAAACTTTATCGCAAACACATTTTACAGTAGAGTTCTCGCTTAATATAATTTAAGTATATCTCGTGCATCAAGGGATGATATGCCTATATGGTTTTGGTTTTGGTCCTAACTAAGTAGAATATTATAAATTACAGAACCTAGTGTTATAGACATATTTCGCGTTGTAGCCGTTTTCAAAATGCTGGTGTGTTCTGAGCAGATGTACCTACAAGTACTATATTAAAAATATTAAGATAATAATATTATATTAGAAACTACTTGCACGTACCTTAGCTGTGGTAAGTAAGCATAGAAAGAATAAAAATCGGCCATGTGCGTGTCGGGCCACGCGCAGTGTAGGGTTCCGTAGTTGCCAGTCACAAATATTATTGCTGACCTAGGATAATGGTTTAAATACTATAATATACTACAAAATATGAAACTTACACTACGTGTAATACATAACTTAGCAAAAACAGATAATAGGTATGATATTGCCGTTTTGTATGCAATAAGTGAAAGTACTTATTTTTTCAAACTTTTTTATTTCTGTTATTCGAAGTAATCACCCATGCAATCGACGCATCTTTGCCAACGCATTGGCAGTTTATTGATGCCCTTCTTGTAAAAATCAGCTGGACGGGAGGCAACAAACTCTTCAAAGGCATTTTGTACTGCCTCTCGGGAATTGAATTTTTTACCCACTAAAAAGTTGTCTAAATTTTGGAAAAAGTAATAGTCGGTAGGTGCAAGGTCTGGTGAGTATGGCGGATGAGGAAGAGCTTCCAACCCCAGCTCTTGCAGCTTGGAGACTGTCTGTTGCGCAGTATGGGGTCGCGCGTTGTCGTGAAGGAGCAGTGGGGACGACCGATTGACCAAAGCTGGTTGCAGATGTGCAAGCTTCTCCATCATTCTCTCCAGTTCTTCACATCTGCATTAATGCTCATGCCATTTTGTAAAAAGCTGTGGTGAATCACACCCGCAATAGACCACCAAACAGTGACCATCGCCTTTTTAGGGGTCATTTTTGGTTTAGGGCATTGCTTTGGTGCTGAACCAGGGTCTAACCAACTTGCTGAGCGCTTTCGATTTTGTCACAAATGCATCAATATTGTTTTGATGCTTACATCAAAAGCTGCTGCTAGCTCAGCTGTAGATTAAGTTTCGTCAGCTTCCACAATCACCTTTAATTCATTATTGTTAACCAAAGTCTCCGGACGACCACGAGCTTCATTTTTCATGTCAAAATTTCCACAACGGAACCGGGAAAACCAATAACGGGTTGTGCGATCGTTTGTACAGTTCTCTCCGTAAACGTTTGTGATGTAACGGGCCGTTTGTGTCGCGTTGGTGCCTCGACGGAAATCATATTCCATAATTACAGGAATTTGTAAAGTATCCATTATGACGAAAAATGTTCAAATGTAATGAAAATACAACGCTTATCAAAAAACAAAAGACTGAGTTTGTAAATAGAATATCATGGTTTTAAAACAAAATTAATTTGAATTTAGAATACAGAGCCATTACAACCTTTTTTTAATTTGAAATGACCAGTACTGAAGAAAGGCAATTTCATAGGTAAAGACCTAATATAACTCCTTAACTAATGAACCCTACTTAGCCGTGATAGTTTTCCTTTAAAATTATATATACTACTGCTGTGCTGTGTGCTTTTTCATGTATCCTTTAAACAGCCATTTAGCTGGCAGAGGGGGGGGACACTTGACTCTAATAAAATTTAGCACTTTAAAATATCATATTTCACAAACGAATCCCTGAATCGAAAAATGGTGTTCCCACACCCACAATATTTTTGAAAGACCTATTCAACGACACCCCACACTATGGGATAGACGAGAAAAAATAAATTCATCCCCACTTTACATGTAGGGGAGGTACCCTTAAAAAATTTATTATTCATAATTTTACTTCACCACTTTGTCGGCGTGATTGATATTTATACCCTTGTCAAATTACAGATTTCTAGTACCAATAGTCTCTGAGCTAAACAGCGGACGGACGGACAGACGGACGGACATGGCGAAACTATAAGGGTTCCTTGTTTACTACGGAACCCTAAAAAACCGGCTGAGTGCATGTCGGGCCACGCGCAGTGTAGGGTTCCGGAGTTGCAAGTCACAAAATAATATTATTGCTGACCTAGGATAGTGCTTTTATTTTATTTATGAATATTAAATATATTTTGAGTTCCATGGTTTAAATACTATAATATACTACAAAATATGCAACTTACACTACGTGTAATACTGACCTCGAAAAAACAAATATAACACCCATATTTCACAAACGAATCCCTGAATCGAAAAATGGTGTTCCCACACCCACAATATTTTTGAAAGACCTGTTCAACGACACCCCACACTATGGGATAGACGAGAAAAAAATTCATCCCCACTTTACATGTAGGGGAGGTACACTAAAAAAATAATTTTTCACAATTTTATTTCACCACTTTGTTGGCGTGATTAATATTTATACCCTTGTCAAATTACAGTTTTCTAGTCCCAATAGTCTCTGAGTTAAACCGCGGACGGATGGACGGACGGACAGACGGACGGACATGACGAAACTATAAGGGTTCCTTGTTTACTACGGAACCCTAAAAGACATTACGAATACAGAATATGTTACTTAAAAACCACAAAGAAATCGCAACACAGAAAAACGGAATATTTTGTGAGCAGTATAACACAAAAGATATGTTTATAATAATGTTACAGAGAAACGCTGAAATACGGGCGGATCTAGGTTTGTCTAGGTAACCCTAGGAGGACTGGTTACCCGACCAGTCAAAAAGTTCTCTCAAAAAATCGTCTATTTCAACCACCTCATAGTCGATGAATTATCTCGAAGGCTTTTGCTAGAGATTACCTCAATCAAGATCCCATCATAGCCTGCTAAGTTGAATCGACTGTAAGGCGACGTTTTCGCACAGGCGAATCGCCGCGCGGCGCGCGGTTCGGCGTTTCACGCGAGCCGTCGCGCGATATGGCCATGGTATGAGGGCGAGAGAGAGCGAGCGAGCGACGCGCCGCGCATCGCGCGGCGACTCGCCTATGCGAAAACGTCGCCTAAAAACGTAGACAAATGTTTTGTAGTAACAAAAATATCACTAGCGTAGCTAAACGCAAAATCAATTTAAACTTAAACACTGAAGAATAAGCTCTAGACTAGAGTACAGTGTACACTCGTCCGGTACTATACAGCCCAATGTACACTGTACACTACTGTACAGCGGCACGTACCATACAGATGTTACTGCATTGGCGGATACGAAGTTTGTAGTTCTTGTGTATTATGGAATTCAGCAAAGTAATACCTGCTTTAATCTTATAATATGACGTGATATTCATAATTTTCATGTAAAGGTCAAAGGCTGTAGAATAACTTTTGTTGGTCGAATGGGAAGATTCTCCTAAGGGAAAGGGCAGACTGGTTACTTTTAGCTGCAGCGGTCGGCGTTATTGCGCCTGCATCACGTTTCGGCGATTTTTGATCGCAAAAACGCTAAAAACCATAAAAACGCCGATTACTGCCGCTAAAAGTAGTCAGTCTGCCCTCTCCCTTAACAGGGGAATTAACCCCTTAAGGGGGTTCTGATTCTGATTTGAACGTTTTTTGGCCAAGCCCAAAACGTTTAAATACCTCGGTTAGATGATGAAATTGACACTTAATGTAGGCAATTTTAAATACGCCGGCGTTTCAATAACTGACTGTAGCATACATTTATGTCACCGCTCTGGCGCACTACACGAGGTATTCCCAAGAAAATTTATACGATATAATCGCGAGCAGCCGTGAATAAATTTTTCATATCATCACACATAACGGTATTGGATTTGAAAGGCTACACGGCTCACTGAAGATAATGTAATAGTTTGAATTGAATGAGTGTGGAAACTACGCGTGTAAGAATTTACACCCCATCAATCATTCAATATTGTCACCGGGATATTATAGGTCATTTTATCCTATATGGATAAAATATTTGGGATGCGACAACCGGCCTCTATTAATACAAGTACCTATCTACGTACGAATAGTGGTGGAAGCGGAATTTGTATTAGCTTTGGCAATTAGCGGTACTTGATTATTCTCACAGTAGATGATTAAGCAACTTGAAGTATTCGCTAAGTTTGTTAATCTATTTGTTTTGTTTAGAACAAGTCAGGTATAAGTACAAGTCAATAATTTTCTATATTGTTCAAATCTGTCAGAAACAAGCTGAGACTGTGATGATGATTGCACTCACACTATGCTCGGGCTTAAGACAATTAAAACGAGAAACATTTTCCAAATTATTTATTTCACGTATGCCAACCTGTGGCTCTTATGACACCTCATGACTCTACCACCGGTTCGGAAAGCGGATTCCGCTGAGAAGAGCCGGCAAGAAACTCAGCAGTGTTGCTCTTTTCAAAATAATCATTTTACAAAATTATTATGTAGCTATTACATTGTAACAAGTTTTTTATACTATCTTGTGGGCAGCTGGATGCCTAGTCGATTTAACCCATGCAACTTTGTTAGAATCATCATCATCAATAGCCTATAACAGTCCACTTCTGGACTAAAGGCCTCTCCCAAGGGGAGGGTTTGCCCATAATCACCACGCGGGGCAGACGGGTTGGTGATCGCAGTAGATGGTAGTAGTAGCACGAGGACGCTGCTGCCCGTTGTTTATTAGAATAGAATAGAATATTTCCACAATGAGGGGAAGTTCCAAAAATGTGTACTAAAATTCAATACATGTTAAGACGGGCAGACAGAAAGCAGCCCCATTCCCGCCGGTGGAACCCATTCACGAGCATGACGCATGATCCAGCCGTAGCTTCGCTCAACCATACCTATTTAATCGTTGATTGTTACACTGATGCAATCAATGTTAGAGAATACCACTAGATACTGCTTTCCTTGTCGGCGGTGGTAAAATCTTGACTTGTCATATAAAGAGCCACAGGTTAGCCTCAGTTGGCCTACACGAAATAAATAATTTTGAATTTTCTGAAATGGTTTTTCTGTTTAGGTATCCACAGAGCGCTGTCCGGAGACCGGAGCAGAGGAAATTATAATTCCCCTTTACGCGTGACGCTGGTCGCATCACTAGCCAGGAACTAGCCACGTCTATGTACCAGATACGGTAATTACTCACATCGTGCGAGCCTCGTCACTGATTTGATGTGAACTTATCCGGAATTAGTATTGACTTCGTGTATATGTACTGTATTATTTACTTACTTGGTTTGTTGATATAGGGCCGATTTCACAAACGTAAAATAGGTGCTAACTGCCGCACTCAGAGTCTTTCGTTACTTAACGACTTAATCTTGGAATTTCAAAAGTTTCATTCTCAGAAGTTAACGCTTCGTTTGTACATTAATGACAATTCAGTAATAGATTTAATTATAAATAATTAATTAATCATTGAACAATATAATTTAATACATGCGACTGATTGCGGCAGTTAATCACAAGTCAATGATTAATTAATCATAATTTAATGAATGACTCTAAGTGCGGCAGTAAGCAAATGTAAATGGGTTGTGTGGTGTTGATATTTTGGCAGAGTTTCTACACAAAATCTGTCAGAACGCCCAATTTATTCCTCTGTAAAACGTCACTCGATCTTGGTGGAATCAGCACTTAGTAATTAAGGATACCATTAGTGGTCTCTGTAATTAGATATAACTACGACTAATTGTGCTTAATTTGTATCTAGGTATTTACCGCTCTAAGGAGTGTTCATTACAGAATATAATAATATAGATTCTTTATGTGGTGAACGCTGTGGCATTAAAATACGTCTTCGATTTTCGGGGGGTCAATTTCGAAAATTTATAATTTCGGAATGGAAAAATTTGTATGGACCCCGTCCTCAGTGGTGTAGCATTATAGACTATGAATGAAAGAATGAGAAAATGAATGTATGAATGTGGAAAAAAAATTCTTAAATATTTATATGACTATATTCTGCTATTTATGATTATTATTTTATGATTATTATCATGTCCTTAGGTTATAAATAACAAAATCATCATTAGAGACTTTATACGAATGACTTACGAAGGTTAATGAAATTGACAAAGAAAATAAGGAACTACGTTCCAAAAAAATGAGTTATCCTGTCGTCCTACGTCCTACCTAGAGCTTGGGTAGGACGTAGGATGTTGACGCGAGACAGGCAGACCGCTCTGCCGGTCGGCGCATACGCACAATACATAGTTCGGGACGGGATTTCCAATGTCCTTTGGTATGTATAATCTCAATTATGTATTTATACTTATACTACTACTACTTACTACTACTACTAGTTATTACTTATTATTATTTATTTTTTCTCACATATACTTATTAAATAAATATTTTTAATAATATTTTCTTCACTAATTTACCTATTAACATACTTACCTACCTACTCCAATAACACATAATAAAGGTAGGTTGTACCCTTGTCCCTTTCAGATCGGCATAGTTTCTGTTGTAATCACTTATTAATACTATCTGAGAACGTCAAAACAGTGAAATTGGATAATAATCGCGTAATTATTATGACATCTTGACAAGCAGCGCAGCTCAATTAAATATTCACAAGTGAATTTACGATTGCTTTACAATATTCGACATAATTATGTATTTTTATCGATGATATTGTTAAGTTTGCGAGACTGCGTTCTCACCTTTTGACAGACGGATTAAATCTAAATGTCTAGAATCTAGGCTGTCTTTCTTTAAGGAATGTACCTAGCTGAATATTCGTGTAAACCCACAGAAAAATATAGCACTTAATTTTTAGAACATAGATTGTTGAATCTATCATCTTCATCTTCTTCTAAAAATATATAAAAGGAAAAGTTGATGGCCTGACTGATCTATAAACGCACAGCTCAAACTACTGGGCAAATAGGGCTGTAGTTTGGCCTTCAAATAGCTACTATTATAAGAAAGGATATTTGAAAATTCAACCCCAAGGGGGTAAAATAGGACATTGAACTTAACATGAAATAGCGGGCATCGGCTACTCATTTAATAAGAAGCTACTTTGCTTGGCAATCCTTTACAAAACATAAAATCTGATAGTCTCCGTCGCGTCGCAGCAAAGTGTAAGCTTATCCATCCATTTGCCAGGTGGCTTCGAGCAATAAATTATTGAACAGCAACGATGTGCGCCAAAGGAAGGCGATCGATTCTGAATAATACAATACCTCGATTGCACCTTAATTGATTTGCTATACAGCTTTTGTCACGCAAGCCTAAGCCCACTAAGGATCTATGCACTGAAATAAAAAACAATATCTACAGAGCGTAATTTGACTTTATTCAGACTTGTTAAAACACAAACAAGTGAAAAACAAACAATTAAAACTATTCTGAATTATAGAACTCAAAAGCTATGTGGACATCTTCTTCTTCTTTATCAACCGATAGACGTCCACTGCTGGACAAAGGTCTCTTGCATGGACTTCCACAGGTCTCGGTCTTGCGCCGCCTGGATCCAGCGGCTCCCTGCGACTCGTTTGATGTCGTCGGTCCACCTGGTGGGGGGTCCGCCAACACTGCGCTTTCCGGTGCGGGGTCGCCACTCCAGCACCTTGGGACTCCAACGACCATCAGCTCTTCGAACTATGTGCCCCGCCCATTTCCACTTCAGTTTCGCGATTCGCCGAGCTATGTCGGTGACTTTGGTTCTCCTACGGATCTCCTAGATGGATATGTAGACATAATTATTTATAATAGGTATGGTAGGTCCATACCATGTAATTGTATTTTTTAACTAGTACGGAATTACATGATCTTCATCACTAATCACTGATCATGATCTTCAGTATTTACCACTTTAGAATTTTTATAATAACAACTTATTCACATCTGAATAATTAATAGTCGAAACGTTGCAATCTCTGCAAGATACTCCGAAAGCATCCGGATGACTTCAAAGACGCAATTCCAATCTTACCGAGGTTGATTAAAGCTAGACTTTTCAATCTATTAACATTCCATCAAAGAAATTATTTCTATTCACAAATAAAACGGGTCGACTCGAATGCTAGATTTCCTTGCAACTCTTTGAAATATTTCAATTGCCCCAGAAAACGTTCCACTTTATCGCTGCCCCCTGTACTGTATACAAAGTCTGCGTTAGCCGGTTCTTAAACTATTTTAATATAATATAGCAGCTTCTTTGAGGTTCGCAGATCCAAAGGCTTATGCAACTTTGTAGTCGGTGAAATTAACTCCGATTAAACTCTTGCAATCTACTCTCTCGCAGTCATAGATGAGTTCATGCAATTCCTGTAATGGGAATATAATTTATTATTTAAGAAAGCGCCATTGCAATTTGCAAATGTTTACCTGCTGTGTAAACAAAATAACCCAATTTTCACAAACAGACAAGCGTTAGCAAGACACTTCGCGTACGTTAAAGTCCAAAAAATTCTCTACAATTTATGACAAAAAAGAAGACCCCCACTAGGTGGACGGACGACATCAATCGTGTCGCAAGATTGATCAGTCGTTGTGGAGTGAGTGAGTGCTGAACTGGTTATTTGGTGAGTTTGTTGCAATGTTAATGATGATAGCGTATCTTTGCCTTGAGATGGGCCATGAGCGAGTTAGAAAGGAGATTTTGCTTAGGGTCTTCTGAGGTGGAGTCAGGGCAGCTATTGGGGATGGTGGAGGCTGCGCCTAGGCTAGAATAGTAAGCCGGGTTTGTCTAGTTAGACATGGAAATGTTGGGTTCCATGCTTGTTATGTAAAGATTACAATGTACCTCCTTTGTGGATAATTATTATCATTGAGAGAGGATGATTGCTGAGAATGATGTTCTGTTCTGAGATAGTGTGTGATTGCCTTTATTAGACGCTCGGCTAGAGGAACAGTGCCGTCATACTCATAAATAATGTTAGTAAATAATGACTAGACTGTGGAGTTAGATTTTGAAAATTCTCGCGGGAATCCTTTGTTTTTTTCCGAGATATAAAATAGCGATATCACTTTTAAAGTCCTCAACAATACCCTCAAAAATCTAGTTTATTCGTAGCCCTGTTATGGCGTTTTGAAAGATAAACCAGCAAGCAAACTCACTTATTAGTAGGAGTTTTAAAATCTCGTTGGAACCCTTGATTTTTCCGTAATAAATAATAGAATAGAATAGAATAGAATTTTTTTTGTTCAAATAAACTTTTTACAAGTGCTTTTGAATCGTCGATGAGTCTACCACTTATAGCTTATGTCACTGTATATATGTAATATGTATATAATGTGTATATAATATGTTTCACATGTAATAGCTTAAGTCACTCTTCAAATCCTCAAAAATACGAAACGGACAAAATTTTGTTTCAACTGTTTTGTTTACAAAATTGAGGGAAAATTTACCTCCCAAACTTACTTAACAAAAATTAATAAAAACTTACTAGGTACCTACGTAGTAAGTTTTGTTATAGTGCTTCGCTGTACAATATCAGCTGCATTTCGAGGATTACCAACTACGTGTATGACGGTAACGTATATTTGTGTTGTGCTCAGTAAAAGCTAAGAGCGAGGTCTGGATTCTGTGATGCTAACTTTATACTATTTTCCTAAGTGAATAGTGAAAAATAGTGTCCGTGTAGAATATATTTTGCCATTATAGATTTCTGACCTTTGTACTGCAGTGGAACAAGTAAATGGGTAGGTACATACCTACTTCGTAAAAGACAATGTATCGGGTTCAATTAATAGAGATTCTGTTATTTTAGTACTGCATAGTATAAGTAAGAATTAGCGAAGCGTTGATGATTTGATTGTGTGTAAACTACAAGTATAAAATATTGTGTTGTTTTGTAAACTAAACTGAACTTCAGCTGCTAGAATGGCCACTTCTCGTATGGAGCAAAGAATGAGTTTTGCTTAAAACAATTATGATCCCTGCTGAGAACAGGTAGAATAGAAAAGAAACGTTTTTTATTCCATTAAACTTTTACAGAGTGCTTTTGAAGTGAGAGTTGAGAAGGGAGCTTATGAATATAAAATAATGTTTTTTTATTTATCAATCTGTCCTAATGTTATGATGATATCACAAGATATTGTTATTATGTGCCAGTAAGGTATAGCCTGAAATAGTAATAAATGTACACGTGGCATTATAAAGATGCATTTTGGAAAACGTCGAAATAGTAATAAATGTAGACGTGCCATTTTAAGGTGCACTTAGGAAAACGTTATAATCCAGTTTATTTTTAGGTAGGTATATAAATATTTGCCAGAACAAGCTCTATACCGCTCCACATAAATACGTGTTACCGTCACAGACTCAGCACACCTTAAAATGCAGCTGATGTTTTAGCAACAACGCTTTTGTTGATGTAAGTTTTAAAATCACTGTAATTCATCATAATTATTATGATTTCAGCTTCGGAGAATTTTTGGACAGAGCATACCTAAATCATTGCCCAATTAGTAGGAGTCTCTTTACGTAGATAGCCCCTAAATACGACCCCTACCAAATGTCATTTCCACTTTAGTGTTCCCTGTCAATTAACTTAGCTTAGGTCAGCCCGTAATAGTTAGGGAACGTTAGTCTTTGACTCAAATTAAGTCAGGAAAATGTTGGAATTTTGTATGAAGAAACAATTTGAAAGCCTTTTCAGCATTAATGTTCTAAACGACCCTGATTACCCTTTTTCTACAACTTGGAGCACATGATTCTTTCCTCGTTATAATATATGGTAGTTACTAGTTATTATTCTGTGTATATGGTAGGAACCTGCACGAAGTTAAAACGTCATGAGTAACGCATTAATGTATTACATAGTTTATAATATCATGACTTAACTATTCGACTTTTACTTCTCTGAGAGATTAGGGAGATTAGGGGTATGAGTTTAATTAAAGCTCCCATACCTCCCTTTCAAGTTAGAAACCCCGTAGACTGCATCATGACTAACCATCAGGTGAGATCGCAGTCAAGGGCTGTCATAAATAATATTGAAAAATCCACCTGTAAGTAAAAAAGTTTTTCAAAAAGCGCTGAATCAATTTCGATAAAAGTTATACGGGACCACCTCTGACGTATGGCCTACTAGTCAAAAAGAGAATCATCAAAATCAATTCATAATTGGCGGAATAATGGCGTAACAAACACGAAAAGCATACAGTCGAATTGAGAATCTCTTCCTTTTTGAAATCGGTTTAAAAGTAGGTATTACAAAATGTTACAAAAAACTTATAGCTAAACTAATCTAATTACAATACAAACCATGCCCGCGTGGAATGGTGCCAAGAATACTGGCTGCATTTCCGCGCTGGACAGCCAGGTTGATCCTTTGCGCAAAAAATGAAGTATTAATGTAGGTTAAGTAAACACGAGGAAATGCTGTCTAATACTTTTACTATTCATACACTCCCGGTAGCAAAACAGCTGTTAAAGTGGCCGTAAACGTTCACGATTGCAGTTTTGAATCTCAGGTAAACTTTCCGTAATATCTTTATTCGTAACGCGTTAAAATCCCCGGAAACTGTCGTTCCTGATGCAAGTTTTCAGCTTCGCGTAAAGCAAACGAAAACCTTTTCCATGTAGTGTGTAATTATACTTTATTTATTTTATAGCTGTTACCCGTTTTTGCTAGCTTTGTTTACAGAAAGTACAGAGTAAACTTTATCGTATCGTATTTTTACCTACCTCAGAGTTGAGATATAATAATTATTCTTAATGGACTTCCACAAGAAGAGGATATTTTCAATATAAAATATTTACTGTGTCATTTAAAAGAGTCCGACATGAAATTTCGTTATATAATTTAATATAAAAAAGCCGGCCAAGTGCGAGTCGGACTCGCGCACCGAGGGTTCCGTACTCCAAAAGTAAAAGTAAAACGATAATATTATATCAATTTGCTTATTTATCGTTAACTTTGTTTGTAGAGGTTTATTGTTAATATAAAAAAAACTATGCTAGTTAGAGCGTTGGTTTTATTTTTCCTGTGAAATATACATAAACCTGTATTGACCATAATTATTACAGATTTTTCGATTGGTAAACTTCGGAGATAAGGGGGGGGGGGGGGGAACGGTACTTTTTTCCACATTTTGGCCGATTACTCAAAAACTATTATATAAAGAAATAAATAAAAACTGTTTTAGAATGCACAAGTAAAGGCCCTTCATATGATACCCCATTCGGTATAGTTATCTCACTTTGAAATTTCAAACCCCCGATTTTCCCCCTTTTTTAATCAAACTAAAATAATTTTCGCGTTGCTTTTATTTTTAGGGTTCCGTACCCAAAGGGTACGGAACCCTACCCAACGGGACCCTATTACTAAACCTACGCTGTCCGTCCGTCCGTCCGTCCGTCCGTCCGTCCGTCTGTCAGCGGGCTGTATCTCGTAAACCGTAATAGATAGACAGATGAAATTTTCACATATTATGTATTTCTATTGCCGCTATAACAACAAATAATAAAAATTAAATTAAATTGAAAAAATTAAATTAAAATATTTCCATGGGTACATGAAAATATTTTTATTTAATTTTTTTTAACGGAACCCTAAAAGAGCGAGGCCCGTCTCGCACTAGGCCGATTTTTCCTGTAAAATATACATAAACCTCTATTGACCATAATTATTTCAGATTTTTCGATTGGTAAACTTCGGAGATAAGGGGGGGAGGAACGGTATTTTTTTCGACATTTTGGCCGATTACTTAAAAAGTTTCAAAGGGCATACTTCCCAGGTGGTCCCATATAAACTTTATCGAAATTGGTCGAGCTGTTTTTAAAATATCGACAATTAATTAAATACTTTGTATAGTGTGTGTGTAATGTAGTGAAGAATAATTTTTTATATTAAATTATTAAAAAACCGACTTCGAACACCCGCGCCAAAGCCGCGCCACTATAAAGTAAGTATATAATTTATTATTGATTTTTTAAAAACCGCTTGACCGATTTCGATAAAATTTAAAAGGGACCATCTGGAAATTATACCCTTTCAAACAAAAAAGAATCTTCCAAATCTGTTCAGGCGTCTTCGAGCAATCGGTGAACATAAAAAAAAAGATTCCGACGCATTGAGAACCTCCTCAGGTGGCGTATACAACCTCTTCACTAGGATGATTCAATAGGATTAGCCATATTATGTCATGTCAGCAAGAAATATTTGAGTTTCGAGCATTATAAACAGATAAATAGCTGCGCGAACGGATGCGCACATTCAATCTATACATATAATAAAACTGTAACTGGAAGATTTCTGTACATTTAATATATATTTTGAAAATTTTAATTGGGGGATGCTTTACTATCGATACTGAGCCCAAAACAGATTTTTATTTAATTTTTGTCTGTTTGTCTGTTTGTTTGTCCTTCTTTCACGTAAAAACTACCGCACAGATTTCTACAAAATTTTATACCGTGGTAGCTTATTACTCGGGTCAAAATCTAGGCTACTTTTTATCCCAGAAAATCAAGGAGTTCCCGAGGGACTTTAAAAACTAAATCCACGCGGACAAAGTCGCGGGCATCAGCTAGTTCCTTATAAACTAATGGCCGGCCATTATCTTTCAAAATTCTTGTGTGACATTTTTATTATTGTATTTTTTATATCAATTTAATTATAGTATTCAATATAGTATTCAACTCAAGTATCTTTACAACTACAAGTCTTTCATTCATCTACCCAGTGATAAAAATATGGGGCGGCAGAAAAGCCTCTCCTCCTTTTTTAAAGTCGGTTAAAAATATTTTTATATCAAATTGAAGTACGATAGCAAATCACAAATTTCGTGAAAACAAAACTTGTAACAACTAACAGTTAGGTACAAAAATATTAGACGATGTTTTATATAACATGTTAGAAAGTCTTTAAGGTAACAAAATGTAAAATATAATACGTTATGTTTCACTAACATAACTAATCTTAGTTATCGTGTTATATTTAGTTTTCTATATAAGTACTTACTACTTATACTTAATCTATGATAAATTCAGACCCCACTTTCAAGTCTTTTATGCCTATAGTCCATTTACCCGGTTCCTATTACTGGCCATTGACGAAACAGCGGAGCTGTGCTACGCTAATGGAGAAAGGAAATAATACGTTAAAAGTGCACTCTTACTGGGAAATACTTGCTTAAGTAAAACATATTCTTTCAAGGCTCTTAGCATAAAAGCTTCATATGCACGTTATCTGAGGAAAAAGTGAAAATCTCAGTTGAAGAATGAAAATATTATAACTATTCAGCTTATGTCTAACTTTTTATTTAGGTAGGTAGCTACATATAAGAAAAATATAATAATCTCGAGCTACTTAGGTGTCGTCGGCGTAATATTTCTTTTTAAGACTTGCATAGTATTGCAACCTTGCAGTGGAATTCTAATTCAAATAGGTTCTATAATAAAAAGACAGATGGGCAGTTTAGCATTACTCTTATAGTACGGCTACATTTATCGTACGAATATTCGTGTCGAGTTGTCGCGATAAATGAGGGACGGACGATAGACTGTGTCTCATTCTATCACAGCGGCTAAATTATCGTGCGAGTTCGCCCGAATCGATTCGCGATTCAACGATCTACCCGTCTACACTTGTCGCGATAATGCGAACATTCGCCAAATCCCGATAATGTAGCCGTACAACGGTTGGGGTGTGGACAAAAACCGAAAGGTCAACGGTTCAAACCCTACTGCTGCACTATTGTCGCACTCACTCCTAACATAAGCTTTACGTTTATATGGACGAAAAAGGGGGATATTTGCCATGTTTACCATGGCTGATATTCTTGAAAACATATTAGGTATTCAATCTGGTTTTAATTAGTTTTTCAGTGTGTGTGTCACACTAGGGCAAAGAGTATACGAGTAAGTATCTATATAAACTAAACAAAAACGAACTCTACTCTCTTATTGAACAAATAACTATTTCACTAATTGGAACACACTAACATCTGGATAGGAGTCTAAAATAAAAAGATCTCATAAAGTGCTTATAAAGTTCTTAGCATGGAAGCTGCGAGTGTGGGTTCTGCGAAGTAGAAGTGATTCAGTAGCGCCGCGAAGCGATGTAGGTATCTAAGGCTGAAAGCCTGTTAATTATAATGTTAAACATCCTTATAGGTGCTGAGAGAGAAGACATAAAGAAAAGGTAAAGGTCATATTTTTATCTTGGTGACTGAATAGTTTTTTTTCAACCGCCTTCAAAGTCGACGAGGTTTTCAATTCGACTGTATGCATGTGCATGTTTGTTACGCGATTATTCCGCCAATTGTTTATTTTTTTTCATTTATTTACAGCACAAAACAATTATATTTACTCAAAAATATTCGAGGGCATTGAAAAAAACCGCAGAGGTTTGGCCTCAATGCCGTCCGCGCCCAGCGCCTTACATCGTATATTTATTATTACATACTTACTTACACAATAGTACATAAAAAAACGCTTATAACTATTAGCTAAAGAACTACTTCCAAATTGATTTTGATGATTATTTTTTTGTTTGGTAGGCTATACTTCAGGGTCCCATATAAATTTTATCGAACTTCTGCGCTTTTTTTTGTTTATTACCTCAAAACTCCGTCATTTATGATCCAATTTAGAAAATTATTTTTTAGTTTGGGAGGGTATACTTCCTGTTTGATCTTATTTTTTTAATTTTATTATTATTCTTTCACCGTTATAGAAAAGTTGATACTTAAATGCTTAAAGACGGACATAACTCGTCAATCCCCAACCGTTGCACTATTATATTGTCGTACTCACTCCTGACACAAGCTTATTTGCAGGGAAGAGGAGCTATTATAGTGTTACTATTATAAAAAAAATTAAGCTCATCATGGCTAATGAATAATAGGTACCACCCCTCTTGCAACCTCTCCGTGCGTGGGGGTTAAAAATAAAACTGTCTTTGCAGGTAAACATAATATTAAATAGAGCGAATAGCCTCCTCCATTCCTTATTGAAGTCGGTTATAAATATACCCTTTCCCATTATTGAAGTCGAGTACAAATACAATTATATTTTCGGAAAATAAACGCGCGCTTCGTTTATCTCGTAACCACAGAGGCATAACGTTCAATTAACCAATCGGAGTGTTTCGTAAACTGAATAATAAATTCAAATTATCAATACTTTAGGATGCCTGCTCACTGAAACGAAGCGGAATGGAGACGTGTTCAGCAAACCAATCTGATTAGTGACAAATCTATACCTATTTTATACTAGCTGATACCCGCGACTTCGTTCGCGTGGATTAAGGTTTTGTACTCCCGCGGGAACTCTCTTATTTCCCGGGATAAAAAGTAGCCTATGTGCTATTCCAGACTACAATCTATCTGTAACAAATGTCAGCCAAATCGGTTCAATCGTTGCGACATGATTGAGTAACAAACATACAAACTTTTTTCCCTCGGGAACTACTTAAGGAATCGGGATAAAAGGTAGCCTATGTTCTTTTCCATGTCAAAGGCTACATGCATGCCAAATTTCATCCAAATCCGTTCAGCCGTTATTGCGTGATTGAGTAACAAACATCCAAACATCCAAACATCCAAACATCCAAACATCCACACTTTCACATTTATAATATTAGTAGGATAGGGTGTAAGCTGTGAGGGATATACCCTAACGAAAACTTTGTGAATAGGTTACACTTACCTATAATGAAATTACAAATGTGACTCATCTCACAGATGATGGGATGACAATCTTGAAAACGCGAACAACGAACGCCGATACCTACACCCGCATAAGTACGGCGCGTTGCAAGCGGCGGTTTGTAGGTACTTAGGCCGAGTGCTTTGAACTTTTGAACGTGCGCAAATTACATCGCTGTTTTGTGTAAAACATTGTCATATTTTGGAGTTTTTTCAATTATTATTAAAGTCAAGTCGAGATAGGTTACTTAAACGAAGGGCATACGACAAGATAGACATGTTTATGCAAATAAATCCTTTCTATTTCTATTTCTAAGAAGGGGCACATCGACAGTTAGGATAATTATTATAAGAAAGAAGGACAGATTTATCGTTTTTTCCCATGGGATATGAGAAAAAAGAGGATTCTATACTTATTTTCGCTTTAAGGTTACCTTATTTTTGTAGCTAAAATTATTATTTATTACTAGATGATGTCCGCGACTTCATCCGCGTGGATTAATTAAGGTTTTTGATTCCCGCAGGAAATCTTTACTTTTCCGAGATAATAAGTAGCCGAGTTAACAAACATCCATCCATCCATCCATACATCCATCCTTACAAACTTTCGCATTTATAGTATTAGTAGGATAAGAGACTTCAAAGGCAAAAAATCATAAAAAGTAAAAAAAGTAAAGTAAAGTAATCACTAATAAGTAACTGTTTCAAAAATTAGGATTTTTTGGAATTCAACTGGCAAAGTCGCTGGCAAAAGCTAGTGAGAAAATCGTTGCAATTGCTCCAAACTTATAACAAATATTGGTATTCAAGCGACATCAACCGATACCACTCCAATGAACCTTTCAAAAGAATTGAATTTTTATCAATACGAATGCATCGACGCCATTTGCCGGTCTCCGAAGCAAAAAGTGGCATTACTCCGGAAAAATTGTTATTACGGGCGATTTTTTTTACATTTTTCATCGCTTATTGTCATGAATATTTTCTATCGGAAGTATGACAAAGGTGTTTTATTGTGACGAGTAGACATTGATCTGGGGACACGGAAGTGTCCCCGCCACGACGAGCCAAGTGAAGTGCAAGGGCACTACCTACCTTTTCTCGAAGCGCTTCGTCGTTTTTTTGAACCCTCATAACTTGGGTTTGGATTATACCATGTAAACAAAATTCTCAGCGTATGATCTCAATAGTGACTCATTCACTGATCGAAAATTCTTAGGGTATTTTCTGAAGTCCTAGAAAGTTGAAATTTGGTATATAAGCTAGTATTAGTACACAAACAACAAAACAATTATAAAATTGAAACTTTTACACCCCCAAGTCAACCCCGATGGAAGTCTCATACAAATGAGACTTCCGCATATTTGAAAAGTTTATATAGGGAATTAAAGTTTATATAATATAATAAATCTTACGCAATTAGAGGAAATGAAATTCAAAGAAGAATTGCTCTAGCATGGAACAAATACTGGAGTCTGAAAGAAATCATGGAGAGCCAGGTTAGTTTTAGTATTAAGAAAAACGTTTATAAAACAATAAATTATTGTGCCATCGTATACATATGAGTGCCAGACATAGTCAGTGAAGAAAGAGGATGAATTTTATAGCAATATGACAACGAAAAGAATAAGACTATGAAAATGGAAATGGACAGGGCATTTATGTAGAATGGACAATACAGGATGTTGGGCTAAACTGGATGACAAAAGCGAAAGAGGAGGCAACTTTTACCACACAAAAATAATAACATAATTTAACACTTCACAAGTACCTAATAATAGATAATTACTCGACTACTCAAAAATTGTAAGTTGTAGAAATAAGGTAGTAGTAGAAATAATACCTTTTTATTTTCGACCGAGCGAAGCGAAGGTCTTTGAGTCTACTTGAGTGAATTTGCACTTGTCCGTCCGTCCGTCCGTCCGTCCGTCCGTCCGTCTGTCAGAGCCTTATAACTTCTGAATTATTGAACGTAATTACTTCAATTTTACATATAATATGTAAACCGATGGCCTCCAGCCGAAAATGGCTTAAAAAGTTATAAAAATCTTTATTTCAGGGGGGCTCTCATAGAACCGAAAAAAAAATTTTTGCATTTCATAGGGTTACAGTACCTCATTTTAAAGATAATTTGGAACAGAGTACAAAAGTATTTTTTTTTTAATTTTTTTCTTAAAATTGACGAAATGGGGGGCTTTCAAAGTGGAGATTATATTTGACCTCACAACGGAATAACCATTGAAAGCTGGGGCTTGAAAGTTTTATAATTTTAGCGTAATATCATGTACTTGAACAACAAATACTAAAATTAGATAAATGTAATAAGGAAACTAAATTATTTAACTTTTAATGAGCAGCAACAACAGAACTTCACAATGATGTCAATAGATGGCGCTCTCATCTCATATAGCAAATGCAGCTATATGTAACATATTATTCAATTAAAATTATTATTTAGTCATTTAGCTAACATCAATAAAACTTCACGTTGCAGTTTGTTTTTACATGTTTTCTGATCGTGTCCATAGTTGACGCTGTGTACAAGTAATTTAATTTGAATGTTCCAAAAAACTATACCTAAGTTTGATTGAGGCCTTGAGGATTTCACTATAACAGTTCCCTAACCTTTACGGGCTACCTATGTTAAGTTAGTTGACACTTTCTGTCAACTTTGTTATTACGAACCTCTACGGGACAACTAAAGGTGAAAATGACATTGGGATGTTAGGATTGTATTTAGGGGCTACCTACGTAAAGAGACTTCTACAAAGGGGATGATTTAGGTGTGGTTGGTGAAAACGGGCATAATTATAATGTCAATTTTGATCGTCATATATCTATTGAATGAATAAGTAATTATGGGAAACCGTTACCGCGAGGTCTCAGTTCGGGGCGAACCACTAGTATTTTATTTATTTTAACTTACAAAAGTTAAATCCCACCAAAAACATTTTCATGTAAAATGTTACCAGGACGCACGAGACCAATGGTTCGCACTGTTGTACTAAAAGAAAAGTAATAAACAGTGAATAAATTTTTCACTTTACGCCCAGGTGAATGTAGTGAAATGGCCAAGCCACATATTTTGACTAACGTGTAGAGTTTGTGAAGTTAGGGCTTGTAGATTTAGGGCGTGTAGAGTTAGAAGCTTGGTTCTACATGAGATCTGATATCTTTTTGACAGTGCGAACCATTGGTCTCTCGCGTCGTGGCAACATTTTACATGAAAATGTTTTTGGTGGGATTAATATTTTAAACAAATCAATTCAATTGGTTTATTTGCTAGATTGAAAGTGAAATAGTAGAGTATATGAAGTATATGAAGCAGTGATAGCCTAGTGGTTAGGACTTTGGTCTCCTATTCGGGGGGGGGTCGCAGGTTCAAACCCATGTATGTACCTCTGACTTTTCGGAGTCAAGTGCGTTTAAGGAATTAAATATCATTTGCTTCAATGGTGAAGGAAAACATCGTGAGGAAACCTGCACATCTGAGAGTTTTTCATAATGTTCTCGAAGGTGTGTGAAGTCCGCCAATTCGCATTGGGCCAGCGTGGTGGACTATGGCCTATAACCCTTCTCTGAGAGGAGACCTGCGCTCAGTAGTGAGCCGTTGATGGGTTGCTAATGATGATGATGATGATTTGCTAGATTGAATGCAATTTAGGGTTGAAAGTGAAATTTTTTCCAATCTATGCAGAAATTGCACATAACTGTCAATAAGTATGGGCGGCAGAGAAATGGAAAAATTCTCCGTACCTTTCTCGTGTATGATAAATTTATGAAAAGTTACACTAACTAGACTTAGGTAGGCACTGTTTATCTGAAAAACTTTCGTATAAATAATAATTGAAAGGTTTTGTGATTTGAAGACCGGGAAAGTGGCATAGGCTACTTTTATCCTCTGTACTGATTATTATAAATGCGATAGGTGTTTGTTTGTTGGTTTATCCTTCAATCAAGCAGTTACTGCATGATTGAAGAAATAATTATTGTTGATGTAACATAACCTAAAAAGTAACATACGATGCTACTTTTTACCCTCCATATTGATATTAAAATGTGAAAGTATGTTTGTTTGTTTGTTTGTTGGTTTATTGGTTTGTCCTTCAATCACGGTAGGTACAATGGATCGACGTTATTTTTTGCATGGGTAGGTAGGTACAGTTGAGGACTTTGAGAGTGACATAGTCTGTAGGCTACATCTGAAGCTACCTACTAATATTATAAGTGCGAAAGTGTGTTTTGTTGGTTGGATTGTTGGAGTATTATAACAAATACCTACTAAGTTATGCTTCCTAATGTACCAAAAAAAAAAACTTGAGAGGTGTCAAGGGACACCCGGATGGAACGTAGTTCCTTTCGATTACATTGTGTTCGTTATTTTCGCGATACAACATTGGGTCTCCGTAGCCTAGTGGCTCCGGCAGTCGCCTAACAGTTCAAAGTCGATGGTTCGAATCCCAGCTCGATAGACCGAATTTTCCATTTTCAATTTTATTTTAAACAATTTCTACATGTGGAACCATTCCCTAATTTTTGATAACTTATAAGTTATACAAAATTAGGTAAAAATTTCATTCATTCAACAAAAAAGTGTCGGTTTCAAAAATGTGTCGAGTGTCGGTTCCTTAATTTTTTCCGTCTAGCCCCCTTCCGCACCGCGCGATAAGGAACTTACGTTCCAAAAAGCGACGCCGAGGGTAACAGCTAGTGCTTGTTAATTTAATGGAAAACAGCCCCTAATCAAGTAGTCAGCGGTATTCTCAAGGTTTGATCGCTAACCGCACACGTGGCAGTCAGGCGGAAATGGCAACCGCTTCCGGCCGGATATGCTCAACGTCTGTCGCATGCGAGCTTGGCGAAATTCGGATTCGACACATTTGTACAGTGCGACAAGTATAACTTGCTCAACATCCTCAACATTACTTGCGGTGATGTCGTGTGATGCGGGTTGTTACGTTCCCTCAAATATGGTTGAGCGAAGCAATGGCTGGGTCATGCGTCATGCTCGTGAACGGGTACCACCAGCGGCAATGGGGCTACTTTCTGTCTGCCCGTCTTAACATGTGTTGAATTATAATTAGAAATAATTACGTACGCTTTTGTGGAACTTCCCCTCATTGTGGAAACTCTGCATACGTAGAATAATATCTATTAAGTATGTTCCGTAGAACTTCAGTTTTTATTTTCTCATTATGTGTGCCAACACAAATAATTTTCTTTATATTACTTTTCCAAATTCTAATTCGATATTATAAATAAACGAATGTATTTTCACCATTTCCGAACGCGCAAATCGCGCCAACTTCAGTTCGCTCTTCATTTCTGACAGTTTTACTCACGGCGGTCCAGCGAACACGACTCGAATTACATTACTTTATAACCGATTTAACCACCCCTTTTTCTCAATTCGGCGCGGCGCGAATTTGCAAACCCAAATTGCTTCCTGAGATAGCCAGACAGTGCACAAACCAGCCGAAGGCCTATGGACTCAAGATTGGGGTACCCCATAGAAGAAAACAGAAGCCATCACCGGTAAGTGTTGATACATTCGTGTTTCGGCCAATCTTAACTTTCCACAACATATTTCCTACGAACCGGATCATTTAATTACCACGGCTTTTGTGTATTTGTGCTGGCACTCATGATTTCATCATAAATTGATCACAAAATCATATTATCATAAATATTCTTTGTCCATCATTCGTAAAAACTACCTACGATACCGACCGCTTTCGAGCGTTATTTCTCGTTAATTACGTATTATTTTTACAAATTACCTATGCGTACAGTGTTCTATTTGCTAATTATAACTATTTCAATAATTATTTAAGAAAATTATAACGTATTTCGCTATTTAGATGTATTTTTTCTCACTTTGAATCCATCGCGTCACCACGCGCCCGCCATTGCAGTAGTTAAAGGAGCATACATACTAGTCGGTTACACATATTTCAAATATTTCGATATTCATTTCGTCATACATACGGTTTGCTATCGTTTTTTCAATACATACTACTTTCATATCCAAGCATTACATGCTAATTACAATCATACATACAATTCTTACACACGTTATATTCGTATTTTCGTACCAATATAACAAATATTTACGCATTTTCGTGCTACTTATTTATACTATATAAGTTGCGCCTTGCTTTATTTCTTCTAATAAAACAAGCAGTATTTTCGTACTGTAACACGTAATTTATATTAGTACATACTACTTTCATACCCAGGCATTTCATGCTAATTACATCAACATACATACAATTATTACACACGTTATATTCGTATTTTCGTACCAATATAACAAATATTTACGCATTTTCGTGCTACTTATTTATCCTTACTATTATAAATGGGAAAGTGAGTTTGTTTGTATGTTTGTTCCGCTTTCACGCCGTAACTACTGAACCGATTTTGCTGAAATTTGGCACAGACATAGATTATAGTCAGGAATAGCACATAGGCTACTTTTTATCCCGGAAAAGCAAACAGTTCCTGCGGGATAGCATCGCTATTTTTTACGCATTTGTCCTTCAAAATACGCCCAATGGAGTTTTAGATTGACGTGATTTTTTTGCACAGGTAAAGTTAAGGGCCTGAAAATGACAAAAGCTACTTTTTATCCCGGGAAAACAAACGGTTCCTGCGGGATATTAGTATACTACTTTTCACATATTTATCCTTCAATTATACACCAACGGAGTTACAGATTGACGTGGGTTTTTGCATATGCATAGTTGATGACTTGAAAAGTGACAAAGGCTACTTTTTATCCCGGGAAAACAAACAGTTCCCGCGGGATATTTGTGTGCTACTTTTCACTTATTTATCCTTCAATTATGCGCCAACGGAGTTATAGATTGAAGGGGGTTTTTTGGATAGGCATAGTTGAGGACCGGAAAAGTAATAAAGGCTACTTTTTATCCCGGGAAAACAAACAGTTCCCGCGGGATATTAGTGTGCTACTTTTCACATATTTATCCTTTAATTATGCGCCAACGGAGTTACAGATTGACGTGGTTTATTGGATAGGCATAGTTGAGGACTTTAAAAGTGACAAAGGCTACTTTTAATCCCGGGAAACAAACAATTCCCGCGGGATATTTGTATGCTACTTTTCATATATTTATCATTCAATTATGTGCCAAGGGAGTTACAGATTGACGTGATTTTTTGGATAGGCATAGTTGAGGGCCGGAAAAGTAACAACAGCTACTTTTTATCCCGGGAAAACAAACAGTTCCCGCGGGATATTCGAAATGCTACTTTTCACGTATTTATTCTTAAATTATGCGCCAATATGCATGCATGCATACATGTATGTATGTATGTATGTATGTATGTATGTATGTATGTATGTATGTATGTATGTATGTATGTATGTATGTATGTATGTATGTATGTATGTATGTATGTATGTATGTATGTATGTATGTATGTATGTATGTATGTATGTATGTATGTATGTATGTATGTATGTATGTATGTATGTATGTATGTATGTATGTATGTAAGTATGTATGTATGTATGTACGTATGCATGTTTGTATGTATGTATGCATGCATGCATGTATGTATGTGTGTATGTATGTTTGTATCCTCCTGTTACTAACTTTAACTACATTAACTATATCCTATGCTACTTATCCCACTAATATTATTAATGTGAAAGTTTGTGAGGATGGATTGGATTGGATGGATAGATGTACTTAGCATACGGATGGATGGACGGGATGTATGGATGCATGGGATGGGATAGGGATTTAAAAAACTAAATCCACGCGGACGAAGTCGCGGGTATCAGCTAGTACTATATAAGTTGCGCCTTGCTTTATTTCTTCGAATAAAACAAGCAGTATTTTCGTACTGTAACGCGTAATTTATATTGGTACATACTACTTTCATACCCAAGCATTACATGCTAATTACATCAACATACATACAATTATTACACACGTTATATTCGTATTTTCGTACCAATATAACAAATACTTACGCATTTTCGTGCTACTTATTTGTACTAATATTCTTAACTTTTACCAATTTTTACAATTTAAATTAATTTTTCTTACTATCAAGATGGAATTAGTCCAATTAATGT
Organism: Oeneis ivallda; assembly: GCA_029955525.1. Classification (NCBI taxonomy): domain Eukaryota; kingdom Metazoa; phylum Arthropoda; class Insecta; order Lepidoptera; family Nymphalidae; genus Oeneis; species Oeneis ivallda. The sequence goes on from JARPMR010000022.1 coordinate 13,414,215, forward strand.
TTGAAAGAGAAATTTCTCTAAATAGTATTCAACGCATGGCTGATTGCATTGATAATGAAGCAGAGTTTAGAGTTCGTTCAAGGGACCTAAATACCATTAAAAAACAATTTCATACTATTCAAGGTAAAATTGAAAAAAGTTTAGCAAAAAAAGGTGAGTTTAACCAGGAAGATCAATTAGCCATTCGTGACAAATTCGATAACTTATATTACGTCGTACAAATTGCATTGGACAATTTAAAAATTAATATCAGAAAAAATAGTATGGCTAATGTAACACCTCCTTTATGTCATAGTCATTCACCGAAGATAAAGTTACCTACAATTTCGCTACCTACATTCAGCGGCGATGTTACCGAATGGAATGCATTCTTTGATTTGTTCAAATCTTTAGTCCATGATAATGAAGAATTATCTGATGTTCAACGTTTTAGGTATTTATTGTTGTCATTGCGTGATGAACCATTGAACCTTATAAAATCATTTCCGGTAACTGATTCAAACTATTCAAATGCTTTACAAATCTTGATAAATCGTTACGAAAATAAGAGAATAATTGCAACTAAACACTTTGATAAGATTTTTGATGCACCACCCGTTAATGATAAATACTTACAACAAAGTTTAAAAAATATTCTTAATATATGCCATGAAAATTTAACTGCTTTAAAATCGCTAGATTTACCAGTTTTAGAATGGAGTTTCCCACTCTTAAATATTTTACTCCGTAAAATAACTCCCAGTATTCGCAGACGTTTTGAATTATCGTTAAAATCGTCAAGCGAGATTCCGCCGGTCAGTGACTTGCTGGATTTTCTTGACAAGGAATTATCCGCGTTAGAAGTGATGTCAGCTGCTAGGGACAGGGCACCCGTTGCAACTACTTCTAGTTCCTCGCGCCAGCCTCCTACTGCTGCTCGTCCTACATTCTCTCGTGCGCTTCCTGATACTAGTTCTGCTCGACCTGCGTTTTCTCGTGCGCTTTCTGATACTAAAAATTACAATGCGAATACTACACGTCCTACACGCAGTGTGACTTTTCACAGTTCTGCTAACACAACTAAACGTACTTGTAGTTACTGTCAAGATGAAGCTCATATATTGAGTAAATGTGACTCTTTTAATAATTTAGATTTGAATAAGCGCTTGAAGTTTATTAAAGAAAACCAGATTTGCGAGAACTGCTTAGGGCACAAATCTGGGACCTGTTTCTCTAGATACAGCTGTAGAATCTGCTCACAGCGCCATCACACGTCCATTCATGAAAACAACAGTAATTCGACGCATAACTTACTCACTTGGTATCGCAATTCGCTGCCAAGCTGTGCAGTTTGCTTTTGCAATTCGGCTAGTTGAGTTGAGTTTGCTTTTGTTCCGAGTGTGCTCCGAGACCGTCTCGTTGAGCCCTCGTCGAGCAGAGCCATTGCGATACATCCCGTAGTTTCTCGCGGCTCGCGTTTTCCGCCGCCCGTCGCGTTCCCCGGTGCCAGTGGTACTCGCCGCACTCGTGCGGCTTGAGGAAGCGGCCGGGTTCGACCCGCGTCGGCGCCCCTGCGCCCCGCCCGCGATAAACTGCGCGGCCCTAATCCCGCGCTTTTTGTGACAAAAAGCCGTCGGATTGCCAACACCGACCGTCAGACCTCTTACCGAGCGGGGTTGACTGAGTGTGTACGCGGGCGCCTAAGCTGGGTCTCCCTTAGGGGTCTCGCCTGGCTGGGTAGCACGCGATTGCGCTCGGTCTCCCTGCAAGGGACGCAGTGTTGCATCCACCGCTTCGTCGCGATCATCGCGACTTTATGTTATAATGTCGGACGAACCGCCTCGCCCGCAACGTGCGGGACGCGGCAGAAAAGGTATTCCGCGTGCAATCGTGCGCCGGAATATCTTTGACCAATCGGTCACGCCCCTCTCCACGGAGAGACGCCCAACGCCAATGATGACGGCGCCCCCATCGCGCCTGTCCGACCCGCCGTCCTCGTCCTCCAGCGAGGACAGTGAAGATGACGCTGCGACTCAACCAATCACCACAGCCGGAACATTGGCTCCGGTAGGTGAATTGGCCAAGCGCGCGCGCCCGAGCTCGTCCTCCTCAGGGAACACTGACGGCCAAGAAGACAAGCGGACGAAGCTGTCTTCCCGCTTCGCCCTGCTGCCGTACCATTCCTCAGACGAGTCGCCGCGGTCACCCAGCCCAGCGGCTCGCCCCCGCGCTCGAGAAGTGCTCCCCCCGCCCCCGCGGATCATCCCCACACCGCAGCCGGAGGTGCGCCCCCCGCCCTCCGCCCCCGCGCCCGCAGGTGAGACGGCAAGTCATGCCGTCCCTGTCGCGCGCCTACCTACCGCCGACGCGACGGCACATATCGCCGTCCCTGACGCGCGCTCGCCGACGATGGATGCGACGGCACATATTGCCGTCCCATCCACACAAACCACTGCATCGTCCTCTCAAGCGGGGTCCGCAAGCTGGCCGAAGGACTCGACCAGCTATGCGGGCCTAGCTTCGCCCGTCCCTATGGACTTGACTCGGCCGCACTCACCTCTGCCGAGCACTTCCTACGCTGCGACAGCCGCGGCGCCGCCCGCGCCACGCCGCAGCCCACCGCCCGCCGAACAACGCTCGACCCAGCAAGCGGGCCGTGCGGCCCCGCCTGCTGCGCCTGCGGCCGCTCAGCCGCGGCCGCCGCGGTCCGAATACCCGCCGCTAGTGGTCGAGTGCCTCCCCAACTGGACGAGGCACTTCCAGGCCATCCGGCGCGATCTGGGATTCGCGCCGAACGCCCGACCGCTGGGCAGGGGAGTTCGCTTCCTGCCGCAATCCGCCGACGAGTTCCGGGCTGTGCAGCGCTACCTAACCCAGGCGGCGCTCCAGGACAGTACCATCTCATGGTACTGTTACAGCCCGGCCACCGAACGCCCCGCCAAGGTTGCGGTGAGAGGCCTCCCAATGGACACACCGCCGGAGGAGGTGGTCGAGGCCCTCAAGCATATCGGCTTTCCCGCCGAGAGCGCCCGAGCCATCCCGCCGAAAGTCGGCAAGCACGGCTGCACTTACTTTGTGCAGCTGGCGCACATGTCGTCCGAAGAGCTCCGCCAGCTGTACTCTGTGACGGAGCTGCTGTGTATGCCTATGGTGACCGTCGAGGCCTGGCGCGGAGGTACCAAACCGCCCCAGTGCCACCGGTGCCAGGCATATGGACACTCGTCCCTGAATTGCCACCGACCTTTCAAGTGCATCCGGTGCGCAGGCGCCCACTCGGTGCAAGTCTGCCCGCACCCGCGCGATGGTACACCCACCTGCGCGAACTGCGGGCAAAGTCATGCCGCCAACGACAGCCGGTGCCCGCATTACAAGCGAGAGGCGCGGAGGAGAGGCATCGCCTTGCCCCCGCCCCCGCCACGGGCACTCAGCCGCCCCCGCCCGCAACCACGCGCAGAGGGCGCGCAGGCGACCGCCGCGCCGCGCGCCCCGCGCCCCTCGTCACCTGCGAGAGCCGTCCCGCCTAACGCCGCTGGGGGCTCCACCACCACTCTCCCAGCGGCAGCTAACCCACCCACCGAGCGGGGACAGGCGCTGCGCGGTAGGCGCAGGAAGCGCAACCGCGGCCGCCGTCCCGCTCGCAACGAACCAGCCGCTGCCTCCACGCCTCAGCCGAGGCAAGCGAGGCAAGCGCCCGCGCAACCGGCCGCGCAGGCGCAATCCCAGGCGCCTGCGCCGACTCAACCTGCGCCGACTCAACCTGCGCCGACTCAGTCGGCGCCGACCCAACCGGCGCCGACCCAATCGGCCTCGACCGCCCCCGCCGCCACAGCCCGGCCACATTCACCGACGCCTGCCGCTTCTCGGGAGCAAACTCGCCGCTCGCAGCGGATTGCTCCTGAGAGGGCGCAGGCGCAAGCTCGCGTGCAGCAGCAAGCGCGCGAGCAACCTGCACCATCACGCGCTGCACCGCGCGCCGCGCCGCGCACCGCCCGGCGCGCAGCCCCACCTGCCGAGCAACACACCGCCTCCCAACCGCCTCCCCCCGCACCTCAACAGGGGGAAGCGAGACACAGCCCGGACATCATGGCCATAGTCCGGGTTGTGTTAGAGGCAATAACGACCGGGCTGACGACATACCTACAAGGACAGGGCGCAGTACAGGCGATCGCAGCAGGGATGGCGGTCTTAGCGCGACTCCCGTCCTGCTGAGGGTCCTGTACTGGAACCCGGGCGGCATCAGAGGCCACATCCGCGAGCTCACAACACTCGCCCAGTCGCAGGACGTCCACGTCATCCTCCTGGGCGAGACCAAGCTCGCGGAACACGTCGAGCTCCGTATCCCGAACTTCTTCGTGTACCGGCGCGACGAAGTCTCTCCCCGGGGTCACGCCTTCAGAGGAACGGCGGCCCTGGTGCGGAGGGACATTGTACATGAAGAAGTTGAACACGCACCATACACATCCCTGCGTACGCAGGGAGTGCGTGTTCACGCCGGTGAGGAGGAGCTCCTCCTGTATGCCGCCTACCGACCACCTGCCACGACTTTCTGCAGCACCGACGTCCACACACTCCTCGAGTCGCATGCCCCCACACTAGTCGTGGGTGATCTTAACGCGAAGCACCAAGCCTGGGGCTCGCGCGTCATCACCCCGGCCGGAAGGGCTCTACTCGAGGACAGCGAGCGCCACCAGTACGGTATATTGGGTCCAGGAGCACCGACCAATATACCGTCTAACCCCCACTACCACCCGGACGTCCTGGACATCGTGCTGCATCACCGGATTGACCACCCCATCAGTGTCGAGCCACTCTATGACCTCGACACTGAACACCTGCCGATACTGGTCACGCTCAACCTCCAGCGCGACTTCACCATACCGCGTCCTCCCAGAGCCAAGACCAACTGGGAGAAGTTCGCCGTCGCGCTGTCGGAGCTAGAGCTCGGAGGCCCCATCTCGAACCCAGTGGATGTTGACCGGGCCGCCAACACCATCACGGCGGCCATCCAGACGGCCAAACAGGAGGCCACTACCACCATGCCCCCCACTGGGCGACGAGACCTGCTTTCGAGCTCGCTCCGCGACATGCTGAGGAGGAAGCGCGCCCTGCGCAAGCTATGGGCGCGCACTCGCTGTCCGACGGTCAAGCGTGACCTCAACCGCCTTGCACAGGAAGTGAGGCTAGCACTCGGCGCCCGCGAAGATGATGACTGGGAGAAGACCATCGACGCGGCAGCCGAGTCCGAAACAACGCTGTACCACCTGTGCAAGACCCTCACCGGATCAGACTCACCCGTCTACCCCTTGCTAGACAGCCAGGGTAGGCGAAGATATTCCGCCAGTGACCGAGCTGAGATCATGGCGGAGTATATGGAGGTGCAGTTCACCCCCAACCCACCGGCCAACGACAACGCGTACAGGCACCACACCGAGCTCGACCATCAAGTGCGGGAATTCCTGTCGGCCCAGACTCCTCCGCTCCGGGGGGACGAGTTCATCTCCCCGTCTGAGCTGAGGAAAGCCGTCATCCGTCTCCCCAAACGGAAGGCGGCAGGCTACGACGGAATTCCGATCGCCGCACTCCAGCAGCTGCCAAGAAGAGCCCTCGTAGCGCTAGCGAGGCTCTTCAATGGCATACTCCGCACGGCACACTTCCCGGAGACCTGGAAGAGGGGGAAGATCATCACCATCCCCAAACCGGGCAAGGACCGCCGCCTCCCAGGAAGCTACCGCCCCATCACCTTACTGCCGCACATCGCCAAGCTGTTCGAGCGTCTGTTGCTGCGAAGGCTCACCCCGTACATCCGCTTACGGGATGAGCAGTTCGGCTTTCGCAGCAACCACTCCACGACGCTCCAGCTGGCGAGAGGACTCCACCATATCGCCAGTGAGAAGAACAAGGGCCACTGCACCGTCGGGGTCTTCCTCGATATCGAGAAGGCCTTTGACCGTGTATGGCACACCGGACTCCTGGCGAAGCTCCTCTCGACCGATCTACCACCAGCGATCGTGCGGCTGGTGGCTTCCTTCCTGGACGGGCGGTCCTTCCACGTCTCCGTGGAGGGCGTGGACTCCCAGCCGCGCCCCATCCGTGCCGGAGTGCCCCAAGGCAGCTGCCTCTCTCCGTGCCTGTACGCGTTGTACACCGACGACATCCCTACCCTCGCCGGACATCTGCGCGAGGGGGAGGAAGACGTGCTGTTGTCGCTCTACGCCGACGACAGCGCGTATCTCGCGTCGTCGTACCACCAGATCGTCGCCTGCAACAAGATGCAGCGCTTGTTGGACCTGCTTCCGGAATGGCTGGACAAGTGGAGGATGGCCGTCAACGTGGGGAAGACGGCCGCGATCCTGTTCGGCACCCGGAAGCCTATACGTCAGCTCCGACTCCGAGGGCAGGACATAGAGTGGCAAACTTCGGTGTGCTACTTGGGGTGCCGCATCGACCTCAGCCTGAACCTGATTCCCATGGTCAACCACGTGGTGAGTCAGGCTAAGGCGGCACTGTCGATGCTTCACCAAGTCTTCACCTCAAGCTTATCGCCGAAGACCAAGCTCCTCATCTATGGAGCCTATGTCCGCTCTAGACTGACGTACGCGGCCCCAGCCTGGTATGCGTTCTGCTCAGCATACCAGAAGCGCCGCCTACAGGTCCAACAAAACAAGTGCCTCCGTCTGATCGTTGGAGCTCCGAGGTACGTGAGGAACGATGTGATCCATCGCGACCTCAAGACGCCCACCGTGGAGGAGTACGTCCGTACACTGGCGCGGCGCATGTTCGCCAGCGCCGATAACGGACCGTACGAGCACCTCCACGGCATCGCACCGCTAGCCAGCCGACCACCGACCGGGCGTCCTCTACCTCGTGAGCTCCTGCGATCGCCACCACCGAGGAGGCACGCAGGCGACCACAGCGACGACGACGCGAGATCCACCGGACTTGACCTCAGCTCCGCGCACGGTGGCGACACCATCGCCCGTAGCGCGGAGCACTCCACCGGACTTGACATCGCCCCGCCCGCGGCGGCTATCTGCCCGCCAGCGACGCGGGGCCCCTGGCGATACATTGGCCCCGCGCTCGATGACGACCCTTTCGTCAGTAGCGCGGGGCCCCACACCGAACACGACACCGCTCCGCTCGCGGCGGCGACTTGCCCGCCTGCGACGCGGGGCCCCCGGACCGACACCGGCCCCGCGCACGGCAGCGACTCTATCGCCCGTAGCGCGGGCCCACCCTCTGGACCTGACACCGCTCCGCTCGCGGCGGCGACTTGGTCGCCTGCGACGCGGGGCCCCCGAACTGAAACCGGTCCCGCGCACGGCAGCGACTCTATCGCCCGTAGCGCGGGACCACCCACTGGACCTGACACCGCTCCGCCCGCGGCGGCAATCCTGCCCGCCAGCGAGTGGAACCCCCTCAACTGACGTCGGCCCAGCGCACGGTGGCGACACCATCGCCCGTAGCGTGGGTCCACATACTGGACACCGCTCCGCTCGCGGCGGCAATCCTGCCCGCCAGCGAGCGGAGCCCCCTCCCAAGAAGTCCCTCCACAAGGCCCCTGCTCCCAACGGACCAGGAACCTCAGCCGCCATGGATTGCCAAGACGGCTGAAAACACAACACCGGGGAAGTGCTCTTCCCCGCGCCCCGCCCGGGTAATGAGGCCCTGCCTCGATGCCCGTACCCTCCGCTGGCCACGGCCAGCGAAGACGACCTTCACGACGAACTTACTCACTGAAGTTCCTCAGTATCCAGAAAATACTTTGAATTATTCGACGGTTCTTCTAACCACAGCTTTAATCCATATTAATCAAATCAATTCGAATTCTGTCCACTGTCCAAATATTATACGTGCGCTAGTTGACCAGGGATCACAGGCAACTTTAATTACTGAGTCTTCTGCTCAGCGACTGGGTCTCAAACGATTTCGAACTTCTCCAAGCGCAACTGTTACAGGTATAGGTGACAAAGATAATCAACCTCGCGGTTATGTCATGTGCGAAATAACACCATACAATAGATCAGAACCCAAACTTTTTATCGAAGCGCTCGTTTTGCCAAGAATTACCAGTTATATCCCTACAATTCCCAAGTCATTCGAAAATATTTCCCATTTACACAATTTGCCTTTAGCTGATCCTGATTTACGTTCGTCCCGACCTATTGAATTATTATTAGGAGCTGACTATACTGACCGTATCCTACTTCACAATAATATTATCAAAGGTCCACAAGGTACGCCTGTGGCGATAAACAGTATTTTTGGTTATCTTCTCAATGGTAAAATAGCACCTGCGACCCAAATTTGTGTAAACGTGAGCACATATCAACTAGATATGAAACTACAAAAATTTTGGGAGCTTGAGTCTGTACCTGAAACGAAACCTCTCACCAAAGAGGAAGTTCTTTGCGAATCAATTTTTGTTAACACACACTCGGGAGATTCAACTGGTAAATATACTGTGTCTCTCCCATTCAAAGATAATGCACCTCTGCTAGGTGATTCCCGTGAAATCGCACTTTCGCGACTTCATAAACTTGAATCTAAACTTTCAAGTAATTCTGTTTTACGAGCAGAATATGTTCAATGCCTCCAAGAGTATGTGGACATGGGTCACATGGAACTTGTTCAAAACTCTTCAAGTACTAGCGCAAAACCTTATTATATCCCACACCATGCAGTGATAAAAAAATCTTCTGCAACGACCAAGGTCAGAGTGGTCTTCGACGCTTCTTGTAAAACGACGTCTGGACGTTCGCTTAACGATAACCTTTTAATTGGACAAAAGCTCCAACAAGATATCATAGAAGTTTTGTTGAAATATCGTCTACATAACATTGTCTTCACATCAGATATAAAAATGATGTATCGTTATATTCAAATTCGAAACGAAGATCGAGACTTTCAACGAATTCTTTGGCGAAAGTGCGTTAGAGATCCTGTTCAAGAATATCCCTTATGCACAGTCACATTTGGCGTTGCATCCGCACCCTTCTTAGCATTACGAACACTTCGCGAGCTAGCCATTGATGAAGCATCATCCTTTCCCCTTGCATCACAAGTCTTACTCAATGATGTTTTTGTAGATGATGTGGTTACAGGAGCGGCTACGCTGGAAGATGCATTTCTGTTACAGCGCGAGCTCACTGCTCTCTGTAAAGCAGGAACATTTGAACTTCGTAAATGGACTTCTAATAGTACCTACAGAATTCTTGTCCACTATTAGCAGAGATAACCGTAGTAATGACAATGCCATAATTCTGTCTGGCCTTGATGATGATGCTTCCGTTAAGATCTTAGGACTCCAATGGAATCCTAAAACAGATACATTTTCTTATCATGTTGATGTGCCTTCACACAAATGCACTAAACGTATTATGTTGTCCGAGATATCCAAAATCTACGACCCACTGGGTTTTCTTAGTCCAATTATATTGCTCGTAAAACACTTAATTCAACTACTGTGGATTTCTGGTGTAGGCTGGGATGAACAGCCTCCTAAAAGCATATGCGAATTATGGGCTAATTTTATTTCAGAATTTAAACTGCTTGAAAATGTTTCTTTGCCTCGACACATTCTTCGACCTTCATATAAGGAAATTCAAATTCACGGCTTCTCCGACTCCTCGGAAAAGGCATATGCTGGTTGCGTCTACTTACGTGTGACTGATCACACAGACAAAATTCATACATTTCTTATTATTGCAAAGACTAAAGTGTCACCACTTAAAAGGATTACCCTCCCACGTTTGGAATTATGTGGTGCTGTTTTAGTATCGAAACTTATTGAAAAGGTACTTATAACCTATGGAAATATCCTACCCTTCGAAAATGTTTTTGCTTGGAGTGATTCTTCGATTACTCTTGCATGGCTCCGATCCCCGTCTCACGAATGGCGTACATATGTAGCCAACCGTGTTACTGAAATAACAAGTCGTGTACCAGCTTCACAGTGGCGGCATGTCCGTTCAGCAGACAATCCTGCTGACGTAGCATCTCGAGGTGTTATGCCTTCGCAATTGAATCATGAAATATGGTTCACCGGTCCGTCTTGGCTTAAACTGCCTCAGCAGGACTGGCCTACATCTCATATAGACATGCAAACAGATGAAGAACGTCGTAAGCATATCTTGGTGTCCCAAAACGAACCTCAGAAGTTACAATTTCTGGAAAGATTTTCATCACTGTCTGTTTTACTTCGTGTAGTGTCTTTGTGTTTCCGATTTTACCATAAATGTCGAAAAACCAAATCCTATCCTTCCAATCAAATTACAGTCCACGAAACCAAATTTGCTCTCCAACGAGTATTAACACTGGTACAGAATGACCAATTTTCAGAAGATATTTTACACTTAAAAAATAACGAAAACTGTTCTAATCAATTGCAAAGGTTGAAACCTTTTCTAGATAACGCTAGACTTCTCAGGGTCGGCGGAAGGATACAAAACGCTAACATTCCTTATGATGCTAAACATCAAATAATTTTACCTAAAAATCATGTCTGTACTAATGTTCTGATTGATCATTTTCATAAAATTCATCTACACGTTGGACCACAAACATTACAATTTTTAATTTCTCAGACTTACTGGATTTTATCAGCTCGAGACACTATTCGCATGGGTAATACTCTCACAAAAAGGCCTGTAGTCAAGGTGTGTCCCTTGCCTATAGATTAACATTCAATTTTCTATTTCTCTTTTTTTTATATTCATTAAGTTTTCTTAGTATGATGTATTTTTCCCTTTAAAATAAGCTAGTTATTTTAAGGTCGGCGGCATGTTCCGTAGAACTTCAGTTTTTATTTTCTCATTATGTGTGCCAACACAAATAATTTTCTTTATATTACTTTTCCAAATTCTAATTCGATATTATAAATAAACGAATGTATTTTCACCATTTCCGAACGCGCAAATCGCGCCAACTTCAGTTCGCTCTTCACTTCTGACAGTTTTACTCACGGCGGTCCAGCGAACACGACTCGAATTACATTACTTTATAACCGATTTAACCGCCCCTTTTTCTCAATTCGGCGCGGCGCGAATTTGCAAACCCAAATTGCTTCCTGAGATAGCCAGACAGTGCACAAACCAGCCGAAGGCCTATGGACTCAAGATTGGGGTTCCCCATAGAAGAAAACAGAAGCCATCACCGGTAAGTGTTGATACATTCGTGTTTCGGCCAATCTTAACTTTCCACAACAAAGTATATTGTAAAAGTATTTTGAAAAGAGCAACTGCCGAGTTTCTTGCTGGTTCTTCTCGGCAGGAACGGCATTCCGAACCAGTGGTAGACTCATTGACGATTCAAAAGTACTTGTAAAAGTTTATTTGAATAAACAGCATTTCTATTCTATTCTATTCTTTTCTATTCTACTATTGCCATTGTATAGAACATGAGACTAAATTTGGGAAAAAATCATTTTTAATTTACACAATAAACGCAACAGGATACAACGAAATCCAATAGTGAATTTTCAAGATGCCCATGGAGCATAAAAATTGGATGACCGAATTAGTTCCTCAAAACGCCACCGCCAACTTATACTTGGGGCACTGTAATTTGTTGGGCTTTTTATAGTATACTTACTCTGACAAGCTTATTTCTCAGTCATGCGCGGTAGCGGTTAGCGAGCGCACGTATTCGATAAGGCCGTACTCGCCGCGATAAACTTTTTCTCAAAGTACCGTCATTGACGCGAATAAAATGCAATGTGCGGCTCTAGCAATAGAGCCTAGTAATGGAAGTGTAATGAGTGTAGAAGAGTTTGAAAGTAATAGTATTAACTGTGGGCAGGAGGTTTATGAGTGTGAAGAGTCGAGTCAAAAGTCGTATAAAATGGCTTTAGTCTCTAATGCCGGTAAGAGACCTACAAAGAGGAATTGGAGTGAAGATGGATCTCAAAATCATGAGCAGAACGAGGATGAGTTCATTGTTGTGCAGAGGAAGGCGAAACGATATTTGCGAAGACATGATAACAATAACGAGAGACAAAATGTAGGCAAAGAGCCGGTGGAAAAGGCATTTGAAGTGTGTTTAACATCCACTGAAGTACTTCCTAAACAAATAGGATTAGTTAAATTGTTGAAGGCTGAAAATTTGGTGGCTATAATAAGTATTAAATACAAAAGTCCGTACAAGGTATTTATAAGATTTGAAACAAAAGAAGAAGCTGATAAGTTACTCAACAGCGCAAAATTTATAGAATTAGGCTACAGATGTCATTTAACAAATGAAGTTAGCTACTCTTATGGCACGGTTAGATACCTTGAGATGGAAGTAGAAGAAAAAGGGTTGCTGGAATCTATAACATGTCAGTCAGAGATTATTTCTGTAAGAAGACTCAAAAAACTTGCAGATGATGGAAAGTGGATACCAAGTGAGACTGTGCGATTCTGCTTTAAGGGTGATAGTTTGCCTGCATATGTATATGGGTATGGAGGAAGATTCAGAGTAGAACCGTATGTTTTCCCGGTAACGCAATGCGGAATTTGCTGGCTTTTCGGCCACTTATCCCGAAGTTGTTCCAAAAAGAAAGTGTGTCCAAAATGCGCAAAAAACCATGAGAATTGTGATACCGATAAATACAAATGTATAAATTGTAAGGGTAATCATATGGCTTTTAACAAAAGATGTCCGGTTTTCTTAAAAGAAAAACGTATTCGTGAGATTATGAGTAGAGATAACTGTACATACAAGATAGCGTTGTCTTTATATCTTAGAGATAACAAAGGTTCCAAATACGTAAGTACTACCATCACGGAAGAAGGAAATACTAGCCAAGAGAGAGAGAATAAAGATGAACCGTTTATCGCTAGTCAAGAAGAAGAAAAGACAGATGATAGTGAAGATGATAAATCTAGCCTAGAAGAGCCTATATTGTGCCTGAATTTAGATACAGGACATCTAAATAAATCCAACACTAAAAAGAAGAAAAAGAAGCCACGAAAAACAGAAAGCTCACAAAACAGTTTTGTAGGTACTGAAGAAAGGTCTGAAAGCGCACCTGAGAAAGATAGTAAAGCTGGTAAGACTAAAAAAGAAAAACCCAGTTTTATAACTATTCTATGTAAAACAAAGGATATTTTACTCAGCGAGAAGTCGGCAGATGAAAAGATAATTTCAGTGGTTAAACTATTATTTGAATGGATAACATCACTAATTTTTAAGACTGTAGGTAATGGAGAGACAATAAGTAAATTGATTAAAGGTATATTCAATGGATAGTGAAACCCTAAAGAATTTTGTGATTAATCGACCGAGCGAAGCGAAGGTCTTTGAGTTAACTAGGGCGATTTGCACTTGTCCGTCCGTCCGTCCGTCCGTCCGTCCGTCTGTCAGAGCCTTATAACTTTTGAATTACTGAACGTAATTACTTCAAATTTAGATATAATATGTAAACCGATGGCCTCCAGCCGAAAATGGCTTAAAAAGTTATAAAAATCTTTATTTCAGGGGGGCTCTCATAGAAGCGAATGCGAAGTAAAAAAAAAAAATCGCGTTACATAAAATTGTTACGTATCATTTTAAAGATAATTTTGAACTGAGTACAAAAATATTTTTTTTTTAATTTTTCCCTTAAAATTGACGAAATGGGGGGCTTTCAAAGTGGCGATTTTATACGCTCGCTTGAAGACGCTCTCTAGAAAAATCCGCTATGGATTTTCAAACTGATTTTATGTTTTTAGGTCACTTATATCCTGTACTTGAACAAAAAATACTAAAATTATATGAATATTATAAAGAAACGAGATTATTTAATTTTTAATGGGCGTCAGTAATTCATATAGCATCAACATAGCTTCACAATAATGCTAATAGATGGCGCAGTCAGTAACTATTCCCATGGAACTACGAGTTAAATTCAATGTTTGATAAATAATTCAATGTTTTCACTAACGTTCCCTAACCTTTACGGGCTACCTATAAGTTAGGTGATTGATGTTTTCTGTCAACTTATTTATCACGATCCTGTACGGGACACCTAAAAGGATATTGGGACGGATGTTAGGACTTAGGATTGTATTTAGGAGCTACCTACGTTAAGAGACTCCTACTTAGGGGATGATTTAGGTATGTTTGGTGAAAACGGGCATAATAATAATGTCAGTTTTGGTTATCATGTATCGATTGAATGAATAATCATGGGATACCGTTACCGCGAGGTCTCAGTTCGGGGCGAACCACTAGTATAGCTCAGTGGAATGCACAAAGTGTATTACCAAAAAGACAAGATTTGGAGTTGTTATTAAACCGCGAAAATATCCACATTTGCATTTTGAGTGAAACATGGTTAGAGCCTGAAAAAACGTTAAAATTTAAAGATTATAATGTTTACAGAAAAGATAGATCTGATAGTTACGGCGGAGTCGCTATTATAGTACATAAATCTTTAAAAAGTCAAAATATACCAAATGATGTGAAAAACGCAGGGATTGAAATTGTATCGGTAAGAATTTTAAACTGTGAATACTTAAAATTTGTTTCATCATTGTATTGTCCATCATCTATCCAAACATCTCAAAGTGATTGGGATGATATATTTTCAAAGTTCTCGAATAAATCGGTATCGGCGGGAGATTTCAACGGGCACCATAGAATAGAATAGAATAGAATAGAAATATTTTTTATTCAAATAAACTTTTACAAGTGCTTTTGAATAGTCAATGAATCTACCACTGGTTCGGAATGCCTTTCCTGCCGAGAAGAACCAGCAAGAAACTCGGCGGTTGCTCTTTTCAAAACAGATTTACAATACAGTAAATATACTATACTATATATGCAGTGTTTCCACAATGAGGAAAGTTCCAAAAATGCATACAGACTAACTTCTATCTTAAGGTGGGCAGACACAAAGTAGCCCCATTCCCGCCGGTGGCACCCGTTCACGAGCATGACGCATGACCCAGCCATTGCTTCGCTCAACCATATTTGAGGGAACGTAACAACCCGCATCACACGACACCACCACAGAAATGTTTAAAGAGTGCGTGACATACTTATGCTACCCATGTCAAGGCATCAAACTGAAAACTAATATTCAAATGCTAATTTTAAGACATCACTTAGACACAAATAAAGTAGAAACACTGAATAGCACAGGATAATTTTGTTACACAGGTTGATTATTACTGTCTCATGAATCGCTGGAGCGAGTTATATCCACGCTTTTTTGTCATTAATATAGTCTTCAATTGTATAATATGCTTTTTCCATTAGAGAAGTTTTAATTGCTTTCTTAAACTTGTGTAAAGGCAAGTCTAAGATCGACTGTGGAATTTTATTATAGAACGTCACGCCCATTCCCACAAATGTCTTTCGGACCCTCTGGAGGCGCAGTCGAGGAATCACGAGCCTATTTGGATCTCTAACCTGCCTATCGTGTAAATCACCCTTTTTTTTGTAACTTAAAATATTTTGTCTGACAAATATTATGTTGTTATAAATATATTGTGAAGCTACTGTCAGAATGCCTATTTTCTTAAATTTTTCTCGAAGGGAATCCCGCGGTTTTAAATTGTAGATTGCGCGAATTGCCCTCTTCTGCAATACAAAAATTTTTCCAATGTCGGCTGCTTTACCCCATAGTAAGATTCCGTATGACATAATACTATGGAAATATGCAAAATAAACAATTTTTGCAGTTTCTATGTCAGTTAACTGTCGAATCTTCCTAACAGCGTAAGCAGCAGAGCTAAGCCTGCCAGCAAGTGTTGTTATATGGGTGCCCCACTGTAGCTTAGAATCCAGGGTTAATCCCAAGAACACTGTGGAGTCCTCAGTTTTCGAAGGTTCATTATTTATCTTTAGATTATTACTGACAGCTCTGGTGTTAGGCAATAAAAACTCAACACACTTGGTTTTTTTAGCATTTAAAAGTAAATTATTTGCCGTAAACCATTCAGAAACTTGAGATAATGCATTATTTACATCGTCAAAATTGTCTTTTTTCCTATCGACTTTGAAAATCAAAGACGTATCATCAGCAAATAGTACAATATCGCAAGTATTTTGGACAAAATGTGGTAAATCATTTATGTAAATCAAAAACATGAATGGACCTAGAATAGAACCCTGGGGTACACCCATTACTGCATACAAATTGGTCATGTAAAAGTGACACTAGGGAATCTCAGATATATGATGCATCATTTGATAATAATTATATAGCATTGAACAATGGTTCTAGTACTAGGATTAGATTGGTTAACAATATTTTACAAGCCACTTCACCAGATATTACTTTTGTTACTTCTGATGTTGCTGTCTATTTTAAATGGCAAATCTCAAATGAAAGTTTAGGTAGTGATCATATTTTTATTAAATACAATTTAGAGTATCCAAGTAGAGCAACTTTTTTGAAACAAAGAAACTTTAAGCTAGCTAATTGGCAAGAATATCGACGCATTTTACAGAATAGGTTTGATCAACCCCCTTTAAATCTTGAGTGTGTTCAAAATATGTATGATTTCTTTGTTAGTGAAATTAATGATGCAGCCAGCAAAAGCATTCCGATGAAAAAAATTTGTACAGATCCCTTACAAAAATTTCAGCCAAAGCCGTATTGGGATCCATCTTTATCACGAGCCATAGCTGAACGAAGATTAGCCCTTAAAAACTTTAGGCGCAACCCAATTCCAAGTAATTTTGACAAATTAACTTCGAAAATAGCAGAAGTACAACGGCTTACAAGACGTGCGGTAGTTAAACAATGGCAAAAATATTGCGGAGAAATTGATGAAGTTACTGATAGTCCGACTATGTGGCGCAAAATGTGTTGGGTTAAGGGTATAAGAAGTAATCGTTATCAGGTTCCAAGTGATAAAAAGAAAGAGCTCTTACGTTCATTAGCTCCAGATTCGGTGGAATCTCCCCCGCCAATATTGAGTTCTAGTAATCCGACATTAGAACAAGATTTTTCTATAAATGAATTGATTCACCGTTTAAAAAAAAAGGATACTGCTCCGGGTGATGATGATATTACTTACTCTATGTTATACAATCTACCTCTCAATGCTAAGCTATACTTATTAAAAATTTATAATCAAATTCTTTGTCAAGCTTCTATTCCAGAACAGTGGCGTAGTGTTAAAATTGTGCCTATACCTAAACATAATCCAAATCCAAATTTAAGCCCGAAGTTGAGACCTATTTCACTGATTTCGTGCATATGTAAAATCTATCATCTTATGTTAACAAAACGATTAGAGTGGTTTGTCGAAAAGGAGAAGGTAATACCATCATCAACTACTGGTTTTAGAAGAGGTCAGTCAAGTTTGGACTGTCTGGTCCGTCTTGTGTCACATATACAGATAGGGATGTCAAAAAGTGTCCACACATTGGCTTGCTTTCTAGACATTGAAAATGCCTATAATAATGTTCTCATTGACAAACTAGTTATCATTCTAGATAGATTAAATGTTGGTGCAAAAATATGTAGATATTTATGGGAATCTTTAAGCAGAAGATATTTAATAATTGAAGATAACAATAATAAGGAGAAACCTTTTACAAGGTGGTCTCATAGAGGATTAGCCCAGGGAGATCCACTTTCTCCTCTTCTTTTTAATATAGTTACTGCCCACATATGTGCAACCATAAGTAACGTAAATGTTTTGCAATACGCAGACGATTACGTTATTTATGCGCAAAATGAAAAATTAAACGTAAGCAAAACTAATGTGCAAAATGCTCTTACGATAGTAGTAAGTACATTGGAACAAATAGGATTAGACTTATCACCTAGTAAGACCAAATATTGTGTTTTTACTAGGAAAAGAAGAGTAGACTCGATTAACCTGGCAATTAAGGATCTCAAGATTGAACGTGTCGATTGTCTCAAATATTTGGGAATATGGTTAGATAAGTCATTACTTTGGACAAAACATATTAATGAAACTAGAGAGAAAACTATGAAAGCATTAAATTTATTAAAAGTACTAGCAGGTGCCTCGTGGGGATTACATCCTAAACATTTGAGACGATTATACATTGCATTGGTTCGCAGTCGAATGGATTATGGCAGTTTTCTTTATGATAATGCAGCTAAAACACATTTATTGAAGTTAGATAGAGTTCAAAATTCCGCCCTACGTATTATTGGTGGTTTCATTAAAACTACGCCTATTCACGTAATGGAATGTGAACTATCTATCATTCCACTTCATTTGCGTCGTCAGTATCTGGTTACTAAATACTGCTTGAAAGCCATGTCTCAGTTTAGCAATAGTACTATAGAGCTATTAAAAAAACTTGCCGATTTTAGTCAAACACGTTATTGGGAGAAGAAAAAAATACCATTATTGATTAAAATTTATAATGATGTTAGAAAGCACAAAATTTATTCCTGTAACCCTCTTTCTATGTTTTCCTTGAGTACTTGGACATCGAAAATTAATACAAATTTTATATGTACTGAAATCAAAGATGTAACAGAGTCCAAGAAAAACACCTGTAGTAATGGTTTAAAATATAAAACGCTTAACATGTTGCATACTAAATATGATGGGTGGCACAAAATATACACAGACGGTTCTAAAGCCAGTAACGGACTTGGAGCAGCTTTTTATGATCCTGGTCGCAAGGTGAAGGAAATGTTCAAAGTTACATCCGATATCACAATTATGTCCACGGAGCTCTTTGCAATCTCTGAGGCAATATCATATGCTAGAAATGTAGGACTGGAAAAGTTCGTTATCTTAACGGACAGCAAGAGTGCATTGCAGCATATAGCTCGATGCGCCTCCTCTGGTAGAAGAGGTGTTTCGGTAGCATATGATATTATTAGGAAATACCTACAACTTTCTAGCGATGGTTTGTCTGTGGGATTGCAATGGGTTCCGGCTCATATCGGTTTAATTGGTAACGAGGAAGCCGATAGATCAGCCAAAGTTGCTTCTATATCTGGAAATGAAATATTTGTTATTCCAGACTATACCGAAGTTCTACTAAAATGTAAATTAGAGATCTATAACAGTTGGAAAAACTATTTTAATGAAATATCAAATTCAAAAGGAATTTGGTACAAAACTATACAAAACGACCCTCCTTATATACCATGGTTTACCAATTTTAAGTTGCGTAGAGAATTGATAGTTGTGGCTCTCAGACTACGTTCCGGGCACACTCCGTTAAATAGTTTTAAATACCTAATGAAAAAGGCTGAGTCAAAAAATTGTTCCCTCTGTAACAATCTAGAAGACACACAACATCTTTTAATGGAGTGTGCACGGAGTGAAGATATGCGAGCCTCAATGATAAATAATTATAAGTTAAATCTCGCAGATGTGGGTATTTTCCAAAGTGTTCTCGCGGCGCCATTTTCCTCAGCCGCGAGATCTCTTTGTGAGTTAATTCTAAGAATTTTTAAACAAAATCAAGAGTAGTTTAAGTTCAATTTTTTTTTTAAGTTTTAAGATTGTATAGTATAATTTAATTAGGTTATTATAGGTCTGGCATAATCTCATGTGAGATTCAAAGACCTCTCAAAAATTGAGAATTAAAAAAAAAAAAAAAAAAAGCTTATTTCTGGCTCGGCTTAAATTTGGCGAAACTCAGAACTACTAGAATCAACTCTGTTTTTTGAAAGTAACATGTTGACTTTTGAATAGATAGTGGCGCCTTCGCCCTCCACCACAGGCACAGATAGTTTGCTAAGCTGTAAGTAGGTATGTACCTACTTTTTGTTTATTATTGACTGCGATCTCACCTGATGGTAAGTGACCGTAAATGGTAATAGGTATATCCACTTGATTCTTAGGCCCGCTTAATTAGTTAGTTAACCCAGGAATAAATTTGTAATTTTGACAGAAGCTGTATACGCAATCTGTCAAATCTGTCCTTTTAACCCAGAGCTGTTAGCTGCTAACTCTGTGAAGACGTTTCTGTAAGCGCGCCGCGCCTTAGAATATTATTGGTTCTTGGAATTATGTGCCCTGTTTATTGCCACTTCAGCTTTGAGACTATTAGCTATGTAAATGTGTAGTAATTGACTCATAATGATTAACTTTCCTGGCCTGATAATAATCTTTATTGCCTTTATTAACGTAACGTGGCCTTATGGTCAATAGTAAGAATTGCCCAGGCTAATACTTTACTGTAACATTACAAAAACAGTGATGGTTGTCAGCTATAATAACCATTGAGCTAAATGTAAGGCACCATGCTGATTGTAGCCTATTTCACCCCCCCAAGTTAACTTAAACCGGCGAATAAATTAACGTTTTGACAGACTGTCAATTCAAAATACTCTACAACTATCATTGTAAAATTCGTTGGTTAAAGCACCTTTTTACTTGGAGAGTACGGAATAGACCCTAATGTTCTGATAGATATGAATATTGCCAATGAATAAACTGTAAAAACGTCTTATTAAGCTATATATATAGTCATATAAAGCTTACTTGGCGATGGTGTATTTAAAATCGGCTCTTTATACAATAAGGTACGTGGATGGAAAATGTTAGCAAGAACACTATCACTGCTACAGTTTCATGTTGAGAGGTGTGGATATATGTGACTTGCGCTTAATTAAAACCTTTTTTCTCCGTAATCATTATCGAGCAAGATTTGGAAAAAATATATGTTAATCTATACTATATATGGAATGTCGTCTTCTACTCCAAAAAATTAAAAAAAAATTTGAAATATCATAAATAAATACGCAAAGTAGCCTCTGTTTTTGAACTTATTACCGTTTTACTCCTAAACTACCAATCACAAAATTTTTTTGTTGCCCTCATAATATTTAATAATACAATATCAATGTAGCCTTCAGCTTATTTTTGTAAATAACTTTTCTAATTACTTGTAACGATTTTTTTCCGTAATCGATACTCGCAATTCGCGCGGACAACCCCTCTGTCGCCCGATAAATCAGTGCGGGACGAGACGTTGTGCTGAGTGGACCTGTGCACTTTTCAGCCCTAACAGTAGGTACTTTCGACTTTCAATAGTGGCAGAACAATTTGCAAAATATTGTATAGTTTTAGCGTTTCATAATAGTAGGCGGGATTATTTGTGAGTGTAAATATTAATTCTTTTTTAGTGTGTATATTATAGGTAGGTATCTTATTATAAGGCTGTACATAATAATTTGTTATTATTGTTATTAATTGTGTTACTGTGTGCATTATAAGTTTCAATCCATAATTGTTTTTTATTTTACTTTAGCTATTGGGCAATTCGTAAAATTAAAAATACTACACTGCTACACACACTAATTTACACTAATTTCTCTAAATTTTATCTTTATTATATACTGGCTGTTGCCCGCGACTTCGTCCGCGTGGATTTTCGTCCGCGTGGATTTAGTTTTAAAATCCCGCGGGAACTCTTTGATTTTCCGGGATGCCTATGTCACATTCCAGGTTCTCAACTATACCTATCCAAAAATCATGTCAATCCGTAGCTTTGTTGCAGCGTGATTGACAGACAAACCAAGAAAACACACCTTCGCATTTATAATAATTAAAACAGGAACTAAGAACTAGGAATAGAAAACTTATTAGAATTACAAACAATAGATAAACAAAATTATTATCAAATTAACATTGCAAATTAAAAAATTAAGAGCTAGGAATTAACTTATAATAATTATATTTATATTTATAATAATTATATTTCATCGCTTCATTCTTCAGATATAAAATTTACCAAGTAGTCCCTTTTACCTACAAGCAACGACGCACGCTTAAGATACTTCTTATTTTAGTATAATGACAAAATTCTCCCACTATACTATCCCCACTCCTCCACCTGTTTACCTGTTCACCATTCTTTCGTCATTCCTTTTTCGTGCGTAGCAACGATCGGACGTATAAATGAATTTTAAGTGAATTTATTAGTGAACTTCAATTCAAGATAATATAATCATGCCGAAGCGGTCAGCAGAAGAAAAAATAACATATTAAAAAAATAATAATAATCAAGAAAATGACAAGGCAGACGTCGGATTATATCGGAGTCGGACGACAGTAAGTCTTATAATTTAATTAAAACTATGCTGCAAAATAGAAAAGGTTTACCGGCGGACTCCATAGATCTAATGCTTGCATCTCTTTTGATAACACCAAAAACAATATAATGTAAAACTTGGTGGAATTTTTGTCAAGGAAACAATTCAGATAGCTATAAAAGTACAGTGGCTCAGGTGATTTCATATTCAATGCAAGAATTTATAAAAGGAGCTAGTTATGGATCACTTAATACACACAGGTCAGCTCTCTCCTTATTATAAGGTAAAAATAATTATAGGTTCTGATGAGTGTGTAAGTCCTTAAAGGAGCTTTCAAACTCAAACTTACCACTCCCAAGTACACATATACATGGGATCCTAAACTAGTTCTCAATCATATCACAGATTGGTACCCTAATACAACACTTAGTCTTGGAAAACTGACTAAGAAAGTGGAAGCTTTATTGGCTTTGTGCATGGCCCAAAGAGTTCAAACCCTATCACTCATGAAACTTAGTAGTATCCTAAGTCTTGTCCAATGGCATTAACATAACAATAACGGATATAATAAAAACGTCTGCTCCAGGGCGAGAACAGCCCCTTCCATTCTTGCCGTTTTTCACGGAAAAATTCAGTATCTGCCCGGCTACTGTGCTTTTGGACTATATGTCTTGCACCGAAAAGCTTCGTAACGAAAACTGTACGAAACTTATTATTACAACTAGACGGCCCTACAAAAATGCCACCTCTCAAACCATAAGTCGTTGGATAAAATTGGTGTTGTCAGAAAGTCGTGTAGACGTAGCCACTTTTAGGGCGCATAGCACACGACATGCACCCACCTCAAAAGCCAGTTTCATAGGTGTATGACACAATACGCAAAACGGCTGGATGTTCAAATTCTCATACTTTTGCGAGATTTTACAAATTAAATATAGTTAGTAACGATCAATTTGCCAAAGCAATATGCTCTGAAAATTACGAATGTATTCACTTACATTATTTGTTGATTCTTTTAACCTAATGTTGTATAATTTGTAATAATAACAAATTATTTGCTAATTTATTCTTCCATACTTTATAATACATACATATACTTGTAGATACAATTCTTGCAAAAATTTAGATCTCTAAACATCTACTTGGTAAATTTTATATCTGAAGAATGAAGCGACGAAATATAATATATGATCAAACGAAATTACCTGTACGTGAAGTTCGATCATTATTATATGAGTCGCTTCATTCGAAGATATAATAACCCTACCCACCCATCCCGAAAAGTATTTTTTGCAAGTACACATCTCTAAAAAAAATGACGAAAGAATGGTGAACAGGTAAACAGGTGGAGGAGTGGGGATAGTGTAGTGGGAGAGTTTTGTCATTATGCTAAAATAAGAAGTATCTAAAGCGTGCGTCGTTGCTTGTAGGTCAAAGGGACTACTTGGTAAATTTTATATCTTCGAATGAAGCGACTCATATAATAATGATCGAACTTCACGTACAGGTAAGTTCGTTTGATCATATATTATGTATTAGTAAGGGAGAATTAAAACTACGATAATAATGGCGATCTAATTAAATTTTAGACCACAAAACCTACTATTGTGACTTAAATATGACAGTTAGATGTATTCCTTCAGGGACTTTTTTGTAGAAAATAATGAGTACTTTGATCATGTACTACATAATTTTTATGTATCATCAATAGTTTTCTCAGCACACACCAAATAATGCATTTTATAGGCAAAATTTTGCTACTTTGGGTTACATTATTGCAATTTTCTTAAGGATCTCTAATTTTTTGAAAATAAATTATAGTCTATGTTACTTCCTGATAACTTAGCTTTCTATTGGTGAAAAAATGTTAAAAATCGGCCCAGTAGTTACAGAGCCTATTCGGTACAAACAAACAAAAATATCGTTCCTCTTTATAATATTAGTGTATATTATGTTGTGTACATATTTTACTTACAAATACCTAGATATTATAGTTAAGTAATTATTATTATTTCGTAAATTATCATTAATTCGTAATTATTTTAAACTTTAATTCAATTAGCGGCCCTTGAAATCAAAAAGGTTGAAGACCCCTGTATTTGTGGCGAACGACCGCTTGTTGCGATGCGACGGACAAAATAGGTACTCCGCGCTGCGCGTAATTATTGTGAGGTGCGGGCGGCTGGCGCGGGGCATTTTCATCGGTAACGCCCAATCGAGCAAGGTCAACGGCGTATATCGGACTCTTAAAGTGTATTTGTTAGTTTGTTGATTTGTCCTTCAACCACTTAGCAACGGAGCAATGGATCGATGTGTTTTTTGCATGGGTACACACTGAGAACTTAGAGAGTGTCATAGGGTCATTATGCCGGATAAACAGAGTGTTCCCGCGGAATTTTTAAAACCTATCTTCACGCCGTCGAAGATCTGCATCTTTAAGCAAAGGCAAAGGCAAAGGCTTGTATAGAGATAAGTGTTTCCTTGTCAACCATTTTTATTTATTCGGTACACGATAAATAAAAAGAAGAGCAAAAAAATATTATGATTTCGAGATAAGATATTATAATGTCTTGAAGGCAAGGTAGCGCCTCGACCGGCCGTCCCACGCAGACTCGGGACCCTGTCACGGCTTAGAACGAGGAAGCCTTCGTCTGTCTCCAACAGATAATAATTACGAGTATGGTCACAGCAGCAGCGGTAGTATTTAAATTACGATTTAGAAAGAAATATGAAAATTTCTAAATCTGACAATATTACGACATTGCAATAGCCGTGATAGCCTAGTGGTAAGGACTGTGGTCTCCTATTTGGGGGTCGCAGGTTCGATCCCGGGTACGCACCTCTGACTTTTTGGAGTCAAGTGCGTTTAAGCAATTAAATAGCACTTGCTTAACGGTGAAGGAAAACATAGTGAGGAAACCTGCACATCTGAGAGTTCTTCATAATGTTCTCGAAGGTGTGTGAAGTCCGCCAATTCACATTTGGCCAGCTTGGTGGACTATGGCCTATAACCCTTCTCTTTAACCCTTTGGACTATGGCCTATAACCCTTCTCTGAGAGGAGACCTGCGCTCAGTAATGAGCCGTTGATGGGTTGCTACCGAACGAATAGTATACAAATTGACATTACGAGAGTCTCTATGATCTTAAATTTTTCAGCAGAACACATAGATTTAGCATTGGTAGTTGTTTCGCACCTACTAGATAGAATAGAATACTTAGAATAGAAATATTTTTTATTCAAATAAATTTTTTACAAGTGCTTTTGAATCGTCTGACTACCACTGGTTCGGAACGCCCTTCCTGCCGAGAAGAACCAGCAAGAAACTCGGCGGTTGCTCTTTTCAAAACAAGTTTACAATATAATAAATACTATGCTATGTATGCAGTGTTTCCATAATGAGGGAAGTTCCGAAAATGCTTACCAACCAAGTACTAACAATGCAATATATCTGAAGATACTGTCGGTATACTAGTAAGTTACGGCAATTCAGTACGCCTGAACTGGCGTACCCACGTAGCAACATAGACTTATTATATCAAAGCGTAGCAGCCAATGCTTGACGTTTTCAAATAGGCTGCCTACTTTGGCTGCCTATGATATTACGTTGCCGCATTCAAGGAGTATTGTTTTTAGAAAGGGCGGTGTCTAGTAGCGACTACCAATCCTAAATCTATGGCAGACCATTTAAAAGATAAAATAGTAGATACAAAAACTGATACTTACTCAATCTAGGATCCTAGGTAAGGTTTTCTTTTAAGTGTAGATAATTCTTTGTACAAAACGTTACTGATTGACTGAGAATCATTAATATACAATTTATTAATCGTGATTTACTCAGCGTTAAATTCATAAATTAAAGCTTTTAAGACTGTTAAAACAGCTTCAGTGCATTGTACCGTTGAATACTTATTACATACAAGGCTTATTACTGGTTTGCCCTCTTTGATAATGTTAATCTATTCTACACTTATAAGAAGAATTGTCCTGACTGACTGATCTATCAACGCACAGCCTAAACCATAGGAGTTAGAAACTTGAAATTTAAATGCTTACCTCTTCAGCGAGCCGTTATTTTATACCACAAAATCTGTAGCTTTGAATGCATGACGAATGAAAACATGTAGGTTAAGTTAAAATAGTGTTTCCACAATCGAAATACATTAAGGCCTGCTTGCAGAGACGCCGGGTTAGGTTTAACTCAGGGATAAATTTGTAATTTTGACAGAAGCTTTATACAAAATCTGTCAAATCAGCAGCTAATTCTGGGCTAAAAGGATAACCCAGCGTTTTTGCAAGCGGGCCTAAGTGTACATCTCAGAACTAATTATATTAACTTTATAGACTAAACTCATAGTAGTCGACGATTTCCTCCACTTTGAATATCGAAACCATCGAATGTCCCATCAGAGGAACGCATACAAGACGTTTCCGGCGGAAGCGGTTACCATTTCCGGCTTTGAACGTAGATGTATGCGGTTTGTGAATGTACCTTGAGAATAGCTAAGCTTAGTTTGTGAGCTGTGACGCAATGAAATTGTGTTGTTCTGACACTGCTTTGTTTGGAAAGTAACGAAGGTTTAAGTAAAATTGTAAAGATGCTACTTATTTTTACACATTTAAAATTCTACTACTTAGAAGTGCCGACAAGAAACTCAACTGTATTTTGATACAAAAGGCAATGCTACTTATTTTTTTTAAAGTAAGTTTGGCAATACATAATAGATAGTAAGAAGTAAGTGCATGTTATCAAACACAACATAAATTAAACTAAAGCTCCAAACTTGTCGTTGCATTAATGGACCTTAATAATGTTATTATACGAGTAGGTCCAGTAGATACTACAAGCTGGTTATTTTCCCAGGCGTCTCTTGCCATTTAGTTTATTATCTAACTAGCTGATGCCCGCGACTTCGTCCGCATGGATTTAGTTTTTAAAAATCCCGCGGGAACTCTTTCATCATCCGAAATAAAAAGTAGCTCTCCCGGTCTGAGGAACCACTACTACATCCATTACTATACCCATGCAAAAAATCGCATCAATTCGCTGTTCTGTTGCGACGTGATTGAAGGACAAACCAACAAACAAACATACTTTCGCAATTATAATATCAGTAATGCTTTATATAACACTTTTTTAATTGTCAAATTTTTACCATACTTAACCAAAGACAAAATTACATTTAGCTGTCATTTACGTTTTGTTATTCCACTGTTATCTGCGTTTTGTTATTCCATGTCAGATGCGTTTTTCTTATACCACGTTTTATAGTGACTTGACGGAAACGCGGTCGAACGGGATAAAAAGTATCCTATGTCCGTCTCCTGGTTCTAAGATACCTCTCCACCAATTTTCAGCCAAATCGGTTCATCCGTTCTTGAGTTATAAATGGTGTAACTAACACCACTTTCTTTTATATATATATATATATATATAAGCAATGGCTGGGGTCATGCGTCATGCTCGTGAACGGGTGCCACCGGCGGGAATGGGGCTACTTTATGTCTGCCCATCTTAAGATAGAAGTTAGTCTGTATGCATTTTTGGAACTTTCCTCATTGTGGAAACACTGCATATATAGCATAGTATTTACTGTATTGTAAATCTGTTTTGAAAAGAGCAACCGCCGAGTTTCTTGCTGGTTCTTCTCGGCAGGAAAGGCATTCCGAACCAGTGGTAGATTCATTGACCATTCAAAAGCACTTGTAAAAGTTTATTTGAATAAAAAATATTTCTATTCTATTCTATATATATATATATATATTAATAATTATTTAGCATGCACAAGGAATATTGTCGTTTAAACTGCTTCAACGCTAAAAGGTATTCATTATATTATCAACCTAGGTCTAAGATGTCCCATCTTGGCTCAAACTTGGCATGGTATGGAGCATCAAATATACCGTCATAATAGGCTTCTATGCAACATTCCACGGAACGCAGCATGTCAGGGCGCTGACATTATGAAAGCATATTAATTTTTTGAAGGTTCTTTTTCTTCTTTCATTAGTCAATAGAGTGCATTGGATTTTTTTGATGATAAAAAAATTGAAAAAGCATAAATAATTCGGAGTGACTAGTTGTACGGGTACTGGACGAATAAATTATATTTATTCGTATAGTTATTCAATTTTTTTGAAGGCATTGTGTTCGTTATTTTCGCGGTACAATATCAGGTCTCCGTAGCCTAGTGGCTTCTGCAGTCGCCTAATAGTTAACAGTCGATGGTTCGAATCCCAGCTCGACAGCCTGAATTTGCTATTTTAATTTTTTTTTATTTTTTTTCTATTTTCATTTTTATTTTTTAAATTCCACATGTAGAATTTTTTTTAAAAAATTAAGAATTGGATTATTAGCTTGTTTTTTATTTGTAAATTTTTTTTACACTATAACACGTTGGGAGAACCACCAGACTGTGGAAAATCTAAAGTTAGGTTAGGTTAGGTTAGAACATAAAAGATTCCGGTAGAACCAATAGAACCAATAGAACCACTTAGGCTCTATTGGTTTGAAATGAAAAATTAATTTGGAGGGGTTTCTAAGCTTCCTCTACTCCTTTTCCCCTCTCCCACTATTTTTTTACCTTCACTCCTTCACTAAGCAAATTTTGGCAAGATTAAGGGGGGGGCGGGCTCCCCCTCCCCCAAATTTAGGTAGCACGATTCAAATATTTGACCAAAATTATTCGTCCGACTTCTGTACGAATAATAACAAATTGTTCGTACGGTAACCGTATTAATAATTATAAATGTTCGTACAGTACCCGTATTAATAAATTCAGCCTAAATAATTTGAGTACCTATACATAATTTGAGAGGCAGTGGAGAATTCAATCAATTCAATTCATTTATTATACCTACATTTTTTCATTAAATTTCACATAGGTCTTTTGCAAAAATCACCACATATTAACGATCTTGTGAGTCATGTCTAAAAGCTCTCAGCATCTCGTTAACTCATCATCTTTCTAGCTAGTGGGAGGTCTTCCTGAATTTCCGGTGGTCGCTTTTGGAGCACATTACGACAGAATCATTGCCGATGTAGCTTCACGACTCAATGAGCAATGTCCGCATCTCCTTTTCTCCTAATTAGGGTTCCGTACCCAAAGGGTGCCAATGCAACGGGACTCTATTACTAAGCCTCCGCTGTCCGTCCGTCCGTCTGTCAGCGGGCTGTATCTCGTAAACCGTAATAGATAGACAGTTGAAATTTTCACATATTGTGTATTTCTATTGCCGCTATAACAACAAATAACTAGTGGTTCGCCCCGAACTGAGACCTCGCGGTAACGATATCCCATGAGTATTCATTCAATCGATACATGACGACCAAACCTGACATTATTATTATGCCCGTTTTCACCAAACATACCTAAATCATCAAATTATTGTTGTGTGAAGTTTGATATTTAGTTAAATATCAAACTTCAATAAGTTTGATATTTAACTAAAAAATATATAATTTTAATTGAATAATATGGTATTATATTATTATGTAACTAAATAATAATGGTCGACGCAAAACTGTTTTTGGGATAGGTCGTAGTCGTAATCTCCTAGTTCCATGGAATAGTGCCTAATGTAATGACTGCGCCATCTATTAGCATTATTGTGAAGCTATGTTGATGCTATATGAATTACTGATGCCCATTAAAAATTAAATAATCTCGTTTCTTTATAATATTCATATAATTTTAGTATTTGTTGTTCAAGTACAGGATATAAGTGAAATAATAAAAATAAAACAGGTTGAAAATACGTAGCGGATTTTGCTAGAGAGCGTCTTCAAGCGAGCGTATACAATCGCCACTTTGAAAGCCCCCCATTTCGTCAATTTTAAAGGAAAAAATAAAAAAAAAATATTTTTGTACTCGGTTCGAAATTATCTTTAATATGATATGTTACAATTTTATATAACGCGATAATTTTTTTTTACTTCGCATTCACTTCTATGAGAGCCCCCCTGAAATAAAGGTTTTTATAATTTTTTATGCAATATTCGGCTGAAGGCCATCAGTTCACATATTATATCTAAATTTGAAGTAATTACGTTCAGTAATTCAAAAGTTATAAGGCTCTGACAGACGGACGGACGGACAAGAGCAAATTCACCTAGTAGACTCAGAGACCTCGCTTCGCTCGGTCAATAAAAATTAAATTAAATTGAAAAATAAAGGGGGCTCCCATACATGGAAAAGAAAAAATGAAATTATATTTTTTTACCCCGGCATGTGGGGTGTCATTGTCTAGAGCTCATTAAGTGGAGTTCAAATATATATATTTTTATTTATTAGCTACAAAAATGAAGAAATGGGGGGCTGTCAAAGTTTTCGGCTTTAGACCAATTTTGTTAGGGGGTCTATCTCAAGAACTAAACTAATTAGGAATTTGAATTTTGGTATATTATGTAATATATAGTGTATTTGAACAACAAATACTGAAAACACCGATTTATGATGCGGTTTGTAAATTGTGACCAAAACAAACGAGCATTTTTCCCCATAATAATATGCTAATTTAGTACTATCTACGAACTAAGATATCTAAATAGGTATGTATCAAATTTAAAAAAAGTGATTTGGTTATATGTACGGAAACCTAAAAGAGCGAGGCCCGACTCGCACTTGGCCGTTTTTTTTTAAATTTCTAATTTCATCACGCAGGGATACCTACTCCGATCACAATATAACTTACACGGCTTGCATTGAAATTCATGATACTGATACTAATATCTATAAACATGATATCAACTTTTTGGTCATTACGCGGCCTGTGGGGACTATGCATCCTATGTACTGACTACGTTTCCGACAAACTAACTCCACCAATCGTTATCTCGCCTTCGGGGAAACCCCGCGTGCTTTTTATCAAAAAAGCAGTTGATAAAATGATAAAATAAGGCGCTATGCAGATCCCTTCACAAAACTTGTAACACTCTTTTCTCGGTGTAATTATTTAACGTGCCTGTTATCTGCTTATAAACTGTATAAGCCCCTAACCCTACCTACTTGATATCTGATAAAATCATGACAGCGGCGTTCGCATTCGCGTTTTTGTATTTGCATTAGATGTCCAAGCTATAGTATAAGGTGTTCCTTAAAAAAAAAGAATATTAGCTATACTGAACTTGACTAATATTCTGCATCTGTGTCTGCATGTCCGTCTGAATTTGTGTCTTAGGCTTAAAGTTATAGAGCGTACTTTGACTTGACTTGGGCTTCAGATAGTTGAAACGAGACAGAAATACAGATGTCCGAGTCAAAAATATTTCTCGTTTTAACACTGTTTTAAGTCTGACCAGAGAAAGAATGCGAAACAATCCCTCGGGTCGTGACGGATTACTGTCTCACCGGACTAAGAGTGAGCGAAATAGAGTATGTAAGTATATCTGTGTAGTCCGCAGACACTTTTGCACTATAATATCTCCTGCATAGATTGCTTGAGATGTGCTGCCGTAGCTGAAATCTGGTCAGAAAAAAATATTTATCTACTAAAGTAAGCAATACCTATTATGGTATCTTCGATCATTCAACGGTAGCTTGATATAGCTGTTTCAGACAGTACGTTATGATTAAAAAATCATTTGTATCGCATAAAAAATGTATGTATAAAACTATAAAATATGTACATATAAATAATAAAGCTTTTTTCTGTCAATATACGGATGGAGCCCATTTATCATGCTACGAATTTAACTTGAAATACAATTGTCACAAAAAAGTAATTAAGCAGCGCTGTCTACAGTAGTTGCTGGCGAAAAGTAATTTAATTTTAATTTACCAAAGTAGTAATGTTCATTAAGGACTATAGCATTTCACTTAAGTACTTATAATAAGAATTCATTATTGAAATTCGAAATCAAGATCTTATAAAACTTTTTTTTTCGATTCTCCCTGAGTAATTAAATAATATTATGTATAATAAATGATTAATTTACATTAAAATGACATATTTTTTCATTTCAGAGTAATTTTTATGTAACTTCGAAAAATGCGATTGTTAAAAAACGATGAACTAACATCCACCAGCCTGTCTGCGTGTATTGATTTTTTTTTTGAAAGTAAATACTGCATTGAAATTCACTAAACTAGCGGCACGCTATGATGGCCGGTTTGACACATTACAATAGTGATGTGGAATGTCAATTTATTCTCGAACAAAAAACAATTAAGTTTTGTTTTTGTACCTGATTAAATAGGTTTAATAAAACAAAAATGTATATGTTTATTTAATTTATTTGAACGAACTGAATATTTGAATGAAAATGAATATACATACTTTATATGCACACAAGAAACATATGAATACAAAAGATACCAAAAAAGGTGCCACAAAAGGCCATAATTAATCAGATTCGTCCATACTACTATTTTCACTGTCGTCACTGCTATCATCACCTACATTAATAATTATATGTTCGTTTTCTATAATATTATCTATTTTCACATCTCTTTCATAATCTTCCCTTATTAATTTAACAGTTCTATTCACAACCTTTTCCCAGTCTCCTTTAGTCACATGTTCACAAGCTTCTTCTAATAATTTTAGCATTTTTTTTTGTGGTAAATGGGGGTTCTGTATTGTGTCTTGCAGCATATCCCTTAATTTGAGCCCACACCAACTCAATCGCATTATACTCACAATGGTAAGGCGGTAACCGTATAACTCTGTGCCCATGTTCTAATGCTATTTCGTCAATGACGTATCGGATCTTGGTTGGTTTGTTTTCTTTTAAAAGACGTACTAATTCCGCTTTTAACATATTCATGTTTGCATCTACGCCATTTTTACGAAGCCATGCGACGATATCAGCTTTCTTTTGGGATTGGGCAGGTGGCTTGTCAATTTGCATCGAGTGGTATGGGGCGTTGTCCATAATTATAATAGATGGTTCAGGGAGGCTACACAACATTGAGGTAAACCATTCAGTAAACTTTTCTCCATTCATGTCTTCATGATAGTCTCCAGTGGTTTTTGACGCAAAAGCCATGAGAGAACCTTCGACAAACCCGTTGATGGTTCCGGCGTGACAAATTATAAGTCGCGATCCTTTTCCTACAGGAACTTTGGAAGTAGATGCTGCTGTGTCATCGTTCCAAGAACGGCCTACAGTATGGTTAGCATTAAGCCATGTTTCATCCAAGAACACAACATTTTGCCAATTTTTGATTTCTTTCACTTGCCGTAAAAAAGTATACCTTGCCATCGCTATATCAAATCTTTCCATCAATATTTTGCGTTTGTTACATTTTTTGTATCGAAATCCAATGGTCTTCAAAATCTTCGTTAAAGAACTTTCCCCACCGAAGAATAATCCAGCTTCCTTCAGTGAATGCACCAACTTTTTTCTTGTTGGATACTCCTTCTGTAAATAGTAGCCGTAAACATGTCTTCGGATAGCATCGGCATCAAAGCTATCGATGCCTACGACTGGTTTTGCTCGTTTTCTCTTTTTTGGTGTGTGAAGTTTATTTTCTTCTGTGCCAGTCTCGCCATATTTTTTTTTAGTTATCCGTCTAACAGTTCGTTGTCCAATATTAAGCGCATCAGCTACGCGTTCAACCACTGACGTTATAGGTAAAATTGGCCCTCCATTTTGAGCTTCACGATCGAAATAGTTACGAAGGCGTATTACGAACTCACGTGTCTGACTATTTAGAACAGTTCTCTGCGTACGTTCGGTCATATCGACGAAATCCACAACAAAGGGCTTGAACAGAGTCCAAATTAACGAGCAAGGGTCAACAGTAATGCAGTATCAATATTTGAAATCCAAAGCCAGGTCAAAACTATATCACAATCGCATTGCACTGACAGTTTATACTTTTCGAAGCAACGTCAATTCGAAACTGCTTTGTTTTGCATTGAGCATTGACGCGAGTTTGCCGGAGGTAGTAGTTGTGCTAGCCAGCGATCCTATGTGACGATCGTATTAGATTCCATTTTTAAAAATTTTCAATTTAGAAAACCAAATGCCGAGTTGTGGTATATATCATATAAAAATAAAAATTTTACCTTTTGTATGAAACAGCTGATATTTTTTTGCGATTTCAGAGGTTTGTCCACATAGTGAAAATTGTTCATATTCACAAGTACATTCACCCCTTAAATGGTGCAAACTGATTTTTCTACACTTGTATACATTTTAGAAATCAATTTAATAAATAAATTTTGAGTCCTAAACCTAAAACTACATTCGATAAAATTTATGAATCTCTGCACATCACTATCGTCAATAAAGTAATACAATTATTTCCTTCAAAGTCGTTATCAATTAATACGGAACTTCATGAGCGGACAAACGTCAAACCGGCCATCATAGCGTGCCGCTAGTTTAAGCAGTTTCAAACTAATTACACAAAAAACGTGGATTCTGAAATTGAATATATTGAATGTTTTTATTTTTTTGACTTTCTTATAAGCAATGCGGTACGATATCTCGATTACACTAGCGGCACGCTATGATGGCCGGTTTGACGTTTGTCCGCTCATGAAGTTCCGTATTAATTGATAACGACTTTGAAGGAAATAATTGTATTACTTTATTGACGATAGTGATGTGCAGAGATTCATAAATTTTATCGAATGTAGTTTTAGGTTTAGGACTCAAAATTTATTTATTAAATTGATTTCTAAAATTTGATTTTTTTTTTCTTGATTTTTTGAGTTGGTGTGGGCTCAAATTAAGGGATATGCTGCAAGACACAATACAGAACCCCCATTTACCACAAAAAAATGCTAAAATTATTAGAAGAAGCTTGTGAACATGTGACTAAAGGAGACTGGGAAAAGGTTGTGAATAGAACTGTTAAATTAATAAGGGAAGATTATGAAAGAGATGTGAAAATAGATAATATTATAGAAAACGAACATATAATTATTAATGTAGGTGATGATAGCAGTGACGACAGTGAAAATAGTAGTATGGACGAATCTGATTAATTATGGCCTTTTGTGGCACCTTTTTTGGTATCTTTTGTATTCATATGTTTCTTGTGTGCATATAAAGTATGTATATTCATTTTCATTCAAATATTCAGTTCGTTCAAATAAATTAAATAAACATATACATTTTTGTTTTATTAAACCTATTTAATCAGGTACAAAAACAAAACTTAATTGTTTTTTGTTCGAGAATAAATTGACATTCCACATCACTATTGTAATGTGTCAAACCGGCCATCATAGCGTGCCGCTAGTGTAGAGTTTTGTTTTCAAATATAACTTTTTCCATTATCTGCCTAATCCTAATGCCTAAGAGTCGCTAATCGTTACTTAACGACTAGATTTTGGATTTTAAAAAGTTTCATTCTCAGATGTTAACGCTTCGTTTGTACATTAATGACAGTTCAGTAATAGATTTAATGTTAATTAATTAATTACTCATTTAATAATATAATTTAATACATGCGGATGAGTGCGGCAGTAAGCGTATTAAGAATATTATGTAGGATATTCATAATAAGGATATTATGTAGAATATTCATCGTCCGTACAGGGAGTACCATAATCTGGAAGCCCTACACTTCGGTACAGGATTAGCAAACAACCGTTGAGCTAAAGCCAGCGGAGCAGTGGAAGCATCACGTACAATCTTTTACTTAGCGCCGATTAATTAATATATTGATGGTAGTTTAGGTATATTACAGCACTAATAAACGCTCGGCATATTGCAAGAGCTTAATAGCATAATATTACGAGTATATTATGCTATACTAGCTTTTACCCGCGACCTCGTCCGCGTGATTTAGGTTACTGTTCTTCCGGGGTAAAAGATCACTCTCCTTACCCACGACTATACCTATCTGCCTACTTTTAAATGAGAAATAAATCAGAGACAGTTCTTGTTTGAAAATCTGAGAAAATATCTTACGCTCGGGTAAGACTTATTTAACGTTGATAAAATCGGCCCTAATTTTTTTATAAATCAAGGAAATTGGCGGGGACTTGGTGAATAGTAAGACATTAATCCAAAAGTTAGGATTTTAGGCTTCATTTCATCGACAACCCATCAACGGCTCACTACTGAGCGCAGGTCTCCTCTCAGAAAAGGGTAATAGGCCATAGTCCACCACGCTGACCCAATGCGAATTGGCGGACTTCATACACCTTCGAGAACATTATGGAGAATTCTCAGATGTGCAGGTACCCTCACGAGGTTTCCTTCATTCTTCTTTCTTCATCAGCATGTGATATTTAATTTTTAATTTATCTTGATTCATTTACCACTTCTCAAATACCACACACGAACCCACACACACACACACACACACGCACGCACGCCCGCACGCACGCCCGCACGCACGCACGCCCGCACGCACGCACGCACGCACGCCCGCACGCACGCACGCCCGCACGCGTGCGCTGTAACTGAACTAAGTATCCTACGAAAATCTCTACCCCATAATTCCTTAAAATCTTTCTATTTTTAAATTATGTCTTTAGAGTGGCACGTGAATCGCTAGTGGTAGATCCCTTTATAATGTTGTGATCGTATTAACCCAAGAACTTTTAGAGCGTCAGAAGTAATGAGTTCACAAGACCTAGGCGATATATGCAAGAGTTCGTGTATTAGATTTTAGTGGGTTCCCGTATTGGTTTATATTAAAGAATGTTTAAAATCCAGTATTAATGATACCTGTTTGCTCCATTATCATGAGACTCAACACTGATGTCGAGAGACACAATTATTTCTATGGGTAAACATCAAAAGAACCTACATCGCAACTTATGCACCTCGACATTCTTCAACATCACATTGAACGTCTACACTACACATCGTTGCTTCAAGTTCCTCTGAGTCCATAGGCAACGTTCGAAATTAAGATGGCATCATTTCATTGTAAAAAAAATGAAATGATGATCGTTGGCTCCCTGCACGCCAAACGATGGTGAGCTCCTACCTTTTGTGGTACATCAAGGACCACTCAGTTGCGTCCATTAAAACAATAGTGTATTATTATAATAATTGACGCAATGAGATCGCAGCTTAAATTTCTAAAACATACATATATAACTTTGGGTAATTATTTGTCAATAATCAGGAATGTTTACAAGTCCCTGAAATACCATCAAACCATGAGCCCACACTGTCATCATTCACTCACACACGAATGTGCGAGGCTTTTTTAACCGTGGTTTGCTCCACAAGACTTTTTTAAAGTGGTGTGATCCACTGAGACTTTTTATAGAGGTGAGCTCCTCTCATATATAGTTGGTTGTAGGTTAATAGTTATACTGCGTGATGTTAATAGTTATACTGCGTGAAGTCACCACGGAGTGGTGAAGGACTCTAACAACGTTAGAGTCTAGTTCGAGGTTAGTGTCGGACGCTTGGACCAGACAAAACCATAATAGCAACTGCCATCATTAGCTTCATCCTATCTCAGCATCCAACAGTTGGTTGTCACCACGAAGTGGTGACAGGCTCCAACTTAACGTCAGAGCAAGTTCGAAAGTAGAATCAGACACCTGGACCAGACAGCCCGGACTGGCAAGTTTATTAGGCCATCCTAAGCTTATCCTATCTCGGCATCCAACCTACAGGTTGACACAACACTCAGCATAGAGCATCGCGATATAGATCAATCTTCATCTGAAATCGTCGGTCGCTAGCCCAAAGACAGGTTCATAAAGCACCAAGGCGCTAGAGCTCCCCATCCATTAAGCAGCTTCCAACGTCAGATTAGGTATCACTCATAATAGATTTCGTGTATCGCCCCTTATACTTTATCAATAATAATTGATATAAAGTATGTCACTACATACCACTTCACATTTCTCATAATACAGTATGTGCATGTTTAAGTCTCTGAACATATGCCCCAAACACGAACAATGTTCTTTCTTATATACGATCCGCGCGTCAATGACGCTGCGGTCGTCGCTGCCTTCCCTTAGGCGACGTTTTCGCATAGGCGTGGCGTTGCGCTTCGCGCGGCGCGTCGAGTCGCGTGAGCGGTCGCGCGATATGGCCAAGGTATGAGGGCGAGCGAGAGCGAGCGAGCGACGCGCCGCGCGACGCGCAACGCCACGCCTATGCGAAAACGTGGCCTTACAGTATATTGTTCTACAGAATAGCGTCAACGTCAAATTGAAATTATATGACATGAAAATTGAAGTTCCTAAAATTATTATTTTTATGATCTCATGTGAAAGTACATCTCGTAACTTAACTACTGTACCGATTTTGATAAAATTTAATCAACAATTTTTAGTACTATCAAACATGAAAATTCCTTAGTACGAAGGACTAGGGTCGTTACAGCGCGCGCGCGCACGCACACGCACACGCACACGCACACGCAATTGTATACTAATTAGATGTGCTGTTGATTACTTTTCAAATAAATAAATAAATATATAAATAAAAAAATCTGGGGTCGAACTCTGATCTTGCGCTGGTAAGGTCTTCTTACCACACCTAACTCCTAGTGCGGTGGCACAAGGAGTTAGGTACATACATTTCAATAACAAAATTGAAAATTGCATTGCGCTATTCCTCTGCAAGAATCTCCAGTAACCTGTAATATGATAACGACAACGTAACATAATATTATAAGGAAAACTCGGCGCATAGCAGAGTTGTAGAGTACGCGTAAGGCTTTGTGAAGCGTATCTGATTTAATTGTAATGGAAAGAAGGTTATAAGGTAGGTTATGGCTTTTATTTTAATTTGATGACAAAAAAGCTCTTGACTGCGATCTTACCTGATGGTAAGTGATGATGCAGTCCAGATGGTAGCGGGCTAACTTTGAAGTGGGGGTAATTTGGTAACAGCGTTACCATATTACCACTAATCGGTTTCTATACTCTAACGTAGCCATAATAATTTCTTATGTATTAATCACAAAAGAATTCCAAATCAGAGTCATATAAGGGTCCAATCGGTTTGCACTCCAAATACTGCTCGTTTGCCTAGACCTTACGAGGTCAGTTCAATATTTTTGAAAGGCAAAACTTTGTGAAACGGGCATCGTCAAATCTGGGTCAAAATAAAACCACTGATCCAAGCAAAACACCGGCAAAAATGGCTTTGGACGAAGTATAATAAACTCCATCTAGTTCCGTTCTAAACAAACCAGTAAATCCGAAATAATAGTCCATTTTCCGACTTGACTAAGGACCTAAAGTTTTAGCACCCAATGTATTATCAAGAAATAAAGTCGAAAAATCCAATTTCTACCGCATCCAGTCGCTATAGTTCGTAGAGCTTCGTAACTTTTCAGCGGCATTGTCCAAACATTATAAAATAAAGGCAGATAGTAATATTTTAAGGAATACACACTGATTTTAATGTGGCAGAGCAAAAATTAACATTTGTTTTAAATTCTATTTTTTATATTATTTTATATTGTTTATAATTTCGTAAATTTAATTTAATATACCTACCTAAAACTTCGAAATGTACATAGATTGCACTCTTTTTCACGATTTTCGCCTTCTTGACTCAATTTGCAATGAACCTAACATCGGTTTTTTTATATGGTAGTAGGAATTAGTATACACCATAGCTAATTTGTTAATAAAACCGTTGCAGTCAGTTAAACTTTAACGGCCTGTTTCACCACTTGCTGATATAGTGCCTGATAGACTATCCACAACATGTCTGACAGATAGCGTTCAAATTTCTGTTACACAAGTGTCCGTTAAGACAATCTAGCAGATAAACTCTAAAGAATATCAAACAGATTTATCTGACAGTCATTTTATCTGTTAGATATAGGTATATCAGGCACTTTAACGTGGGATAGTGGTGAAACATGCCCAACCTTGTATTTTAATTTGTTTTCTGTAGGTATTAGCAGGTAAGCCTTGATAAGTAAAAACTTGGGAAAACTTAAAAAGTCTAAATATCCTAATAATAATAATTATTATGGTTTCAAAAGCTTGTTGGTTTTGCAATTAAATAAAATATGTTAACTAATTTTTAATGTTACACTATTTACATGTAGATACAACATTTTTGATACATTCCTTTCTTTCTAGTAACCTTGGATGACATCTCATCATTCATTTTCTGTTCTTGTTGTTACAGAGTACTTAAATGGGGATTGTTCGCATTCAGAATAATAATTAAAAGATAACTAAATTCGCCAGACTTAAGATCAGTGTGTGTCATGCATTTAGTAGACAACATAGTTTAAACAACACTAACAATGTACGCAGACAGCGAAAACTTTTCTATTCTCTTAAATTATTATCAAAGTTAGGTTAGGAGTGAATTTTAGTCCCTTTCAAACCGCATCTGTGACGTCAAACAGGACTGTAACAACTGTTATTAATTTGTTGAGGTTGGTATGTTTGTTCTATTTGTAGTTGGATTTAATTATCATACTAGTACTAATATTATAAATGCGAAAGTGTGTTTCTTTGTTGGTTTGTCCTTCAATCACGCCGCAACAGAGCTACTGATCGACGTGATTGTTTTACATGGGTAAAGTTGAGGACCTGGAGAGTGACATAGGCTACTTTTTATCCCGGAAAATCAAAGTTCCCGAGGGATTTTGAAAACTAAATCCACGCGGACGAAGTCGCGGGCATCAGCTAGTAATGTATAAAACTAAGCCGTGATAGCGTAGTGGTTAAGACTTAGGCCCCCATTTCGTGTGGTCCGGGGTTCGAATGCCAAACTGGTAAAATCTTGACGTGTCATAAGAGCCACAGGTTGGCCTACATGAAATAAATAATTTTGAATTTGAATTTGAATTTGAAACACCAGACAGGTTTGAATTATTTGACTCCTTGTTCAAAAAGTTTAAAACGAACTTAAAACAAGATAAGACATAAGAAGTTTCTTTAGGTTTTATGTTTCCCCCTTTCCAATTTGACTTTTTAATTAGCCAAAAGCTTTCTTTGTCTTCTAAATGTTCTTATAAGGTTGCCTAAATTAAAAGTCAAGACTTAAGACCTACTTAGTTATTTTGTCTCTGGTTTAGGTATTTCTTTTTTGGAACTTAGGCCTAGTTATATTAATACCAAGCAAACGAACAGGTGGGTTATCTAAACAGAAGAGAAAAGTTTTCATTCAAATAATTATATTTTTTTACAGTGTTTTTGAGAGTCAATCTACGACTAGTTCTGAATGCTGTTCCAACCGAGAAGTATCTGAAGTACGAGGGAGCGTTTTTATGTTCGCGGAATGAAGGGTAAGGGGTTGAAATAAAAAAACCAAAATATTTTTCCTTTTCAATATATTCACCTGCAAGACGTTATTTATACCCTCATAAAAAAATGTTTTGTCTTTGTCCTCAAAATACGCTGAAACCGCCTCCTTAACTTCATCATCGGTGGTAAATTTTTTACCCTGCAGCTCTTTTTTCATTTTTGGAAAGAGGTAATAATCACTCGGGGCCAGGTCTGGGCTGTAGGGTGGGTGATTCAAAATATCGAAGCCCACTTTAAGCAGGGCAGCCAACGCAACGCGGCTCTTGTGGACGGGCGCATTGTCGTGCAAAAGCAGCACACCTTTCGTCAATTTTCCCCGTCTTTTCACTTGAAAATAGTTGCTTCGGATACTCCAACCTTTTCTGCAAGCTCTTTTCGAGCATCTTCCAATATTAATTTTTTGACTTTAGCGATGATTTCGGGCGTGGTCACCTCAATGGTGCGCCCAGGCCCTCAAGTCGTCTCGTCTCGTCTTCAAGTGATTCTCGTCCTTGCTTGAATAGACGATACCACTTGTAAACCATGGTTTAACAAGGGCAAGAGTCTTCGTAAACGAAGGCCATCTTTTGAAATGGTTTCGACGTTTTCTTCCTTGCTTGGTAAGGAACTTTATAATGTCGCGGTGCTCGATTTTCTCCATTTGT
Organism: Oeneis ivallda; assembly: GCA_029955525.1. Taxonomy (NCBI): domain Eukaryota; kingdom Metazoa; phylum Arthropoda; class Insecta; order Lepidoptera; family Nymphalidae; genus Oeneis; species Oeneis ivallda. Next base: position 13,455,960 of record JARPMR010000022.1, read on the forward strand.
GAACGCCGTCTTCCCGATTAAGTTGCTTGGTTGATAATAGTTCAGAGACTAATGAGCCGATTGTAATAAAACTCGGTATTTCTGCTAATAGGGAATCACTCAACACGTTGAAGTACTAATGAGACCCCTCACCCCTCTCCAACCCCGCCATTCCGCGAACTTAAAAACGCACCCTCGTATGTCCCTGTGCACCATTTGGTTGCCTGAAAGAGATCGTAGCGATAAGGCTGGCAAATTGTATTTTTTTTTAAATTATTTAAATATTTTTGTTATTATTTTTTCTATGTAGTGTATAATATATCCTTATTATCCTTAGTAATATTATTATAAATGCGAAAGTGTGTTTGTTTGTTGGTTTGACCTTCAATCACGCCGCAACAGAGCAACCGATTGACGTGATTTTTTCATGGGTATAGTTGAGAACCTGGAGAGTGAGTGACATAGGGTACTTTTATCCCGGAAAAACAATTTAACTAAGTACACGCAGTCAAAGTCAAGGCGAAAGCTAGTTTATAACATTAGTAGGGAGCTTTGCTGAGATTCTAATGTTCCCAAGGGAGCAAAGTACGAATCATCATCATCATCATGAATATTGTGTGGCAGTGGTACAGTGGCAGTGTCAGTTGCACTCAGCGTCCGCCGGAAGCTCGCGTCATTTCCGCTGTGACATGGAACCTACGAGTACAACGCGGTCAGCGATCATGAACGTGATCAGCAATTATGAACGTGACTTTCTATAATATAATTCCACAATAAATAGACTTGCCTTTACACAGTCATGTTTTTTTTTTCCTACCATAAGGCACAATTACGTAACGAGAGCCTTATTTTTTACTGCAATCTAGCCTAAGGGCTAATAAGCAATATTATTTTAACTTAAACTTCTACAGGCATGTTTAAAAGAAAATTAATAAAAGTGTGCTCATGAAAAAAGCATAATATACAATTGAAAATTATATAAATGATAAAAAAGCGTGGATATATATAACATGCTCCAGCAATTCGTGAGGCGGTAATAACTGTAGACTGTACACAACATAGAATTCTAATTATCTGTTTTTTTTTTACGAGAGCAACCGTCGAGTTTCTTGCTGGTTGCTTGTCTTTTCAGTTGGAAAGGCATTCCGATATAGATCATTTAATCATTTAATCATTTAATCATTTATTTTTCCCAAAATTACAAATGATTTTATAACAGATTTGAACGATGATCCCGCAGAAGTATAAACTGTGTTGCGGTGATCATCGCCCTCCTCGTCCATTAAATAAAAGATTTATAATATGTAATTATTACAAAGTACAAGCAAAATGATATACTTACTCGTATTAAATAAAATAAAATTTAGAAATTTAGAAAAAAGACAAATTTTAAAGTGTTAGATTGTGGTTGTAGATTGTTGACAGTGCATGTGCGTGTTTGCAATGTATTGGGTGTCAGGTAATTGGTGTGAGAGGTGAGTGTGTTTGGGTGTGAGTGAGAGTGAGTATGTGTGTGTGTGTGTGTGTGTGTGTGTGTGTGTGTGGGTGTGTGTGTATGTGTGTGTGTGCGCGTGCGCGCGCGCGCACGTGTGTTTGTGTTTGTGTGTGTGTGTGTGTGTGTGTGTGTGTTTGTGTGTATGTGTGTGTGTGTGTGTGTGTGTGTGTGTGTGTGTGAATGTTAGTGGAGTAGTGTAACATTTATTGACTCAGCTTTACAAGGACTTCCGTTTCATCATAAGTGAGGGCTCGAAGCCATTCTGAACACTTGTGTTTGCATTTATCTAGTGTTAACGGATATATATTTAGTATTTTATTTGCTCGATTATATATTAAGCCACCAAAATAAAAATAATGCCGACCGGCAACAGCGGTCCGGCGAGGTCTGTGGGCGCAAACCATATGAGTTCTCCGCTTCATAGTAAATAGGTTAGGATCGTAGGTCAGTTCAGAATGTTTGCGTAGCACCGTATGCAAGATGAACAATTGCCGGACTGTGAGCAGCTGGCAACTAGAATATAGCTCAGCAGTAGGAAAGAGTATGGGCTTACCGAGAATTACTTTTAAAACTGCCCTCTGAGCTCTTTCAATCCGTAGCATAAGCGTTTTTGGTGAACCACCCCAAGCGGTTATACAATATGAAAGGATTGATTGAGCGAGGGCATAGTAAACGGATTTAAGGCATTTGGGGTCAGCTACGTTTCTTATATTCTTAAAAACAAACATTAATTTTCTTGTGCGCGAAGAGACTGATGCAATATGTTGTTTCCAAGATAAGAAGCAATCTACCAAAACACCTAAGTATTTGATACAGGAGGTGCGTTCAAGGGCTTTGCAATTACAGGTAGGATTAGAGCCATTACATCCGTGAGCACGTATTGTGAAGGAGATAGGAGCTTGGGTAAGTGTGTTAGGGGCAAAGGTTATAAACTTAGTTTTGGACAAGTTTAATGTAAGAAGGTTCCAATTTAGCCATTTCATAACAGTTTTAATGGCTAGTTCAGAGTGATTACAGACTTCATTCCAGTTATTACCGCTAACAATTAGAGCTGTATCATCGGCATACGTGATGATTTTGCAGTGTGGTAGGCGAAGGGAACACAAGTCATTAACATAAATAAGAAATAATGTAGGTCCAAGCACAGAACCCTGAGGAACTCCGAAATGTACTGATTCCGAGTCACTAGTGTGATTATCTATAATAACACATTGTGACCGCTCGGACAAGTAACTTTTGAAGATATCGAGAGCAATCCCTCGTATGCCAATGCGTTCAAGCTTATTTAATAACAATGAGACAGACACAGTGTCGAAGGCTTTTGAGAGATCCAGAAATATGCCCACAGTTTTAAGCTTATAGTCAAAATTTCTAGCAATGTGATCAGTTAGCGTCACTACAGCATCTTCAGTAGATTTACCCACCCTGAACCCGAATTGATTTTCAGAGAGAATGTCGGTTACAGCCAAGTAATTAACTAATCTTTTATTCAAGATTTTTTCAAAAATCTTTGATAAGGTAGTGAGGACCGATATGGGCCTATAGTTATCGATACTGCCCCTGTCTCCAGTTTTATAGATAGGGTGCACGAGGGCCTTTTTAAAGGCTCGTGGGAAAACCCCGTGAGTAAGACAAAGATTAAAAATGTAGGTAAGGATAGGAACCAACGTATGGGCAGCAGCTTTAACTATGGAAGAGGGAATGCCATCCCAGCCAACAGCACATTTCTCCTTTAAATTAAATATAATAAGTTCCACTTCCTTGTTGTCTACAGGAAGCAATGACATTGAGTTTAACCGTGTCGGGATGGGAGGTAAAACCTCCTTTAATTCATCAATTGGAGGCTGGACAATTTTTTGGGCGAGGGTCTTACCAATCTTTGCAAAAAATTCATTAACTCTATTTACTGAAGTCGATGGCTCGGTACACAGTTTCAGCAAGTCAGGAGAGTTGGACTTGAGAGCATTGATATTAGCGATTTTCTTGACTAGTTTCCACGTTTTAGCCGGATTTCTTTCAGCCTTACGGAATTCGTTACGTTCGTATTCGCGTTTTAATTTTTTTAATAAATTGTTACAAAAGTTTCGATATCGAGTAAACGTCTTATTTAGAACCAGATTACTTGGGTCTTTTTTAGATTTTCGAAATAAATTATCTCTATGACGAATACATCTCAGCAGACCAGGAGTTATCCACGGTTTTAAAATCCTCTTTTTGCTTGAAATAATGGCAATGTGAGATTGATTTTTTATGATAGCAGAGATTAGTGTAACAAGAGTATCAGTAGCATATTCTGGGTCGGAGGATGTTAAAATCGAAGAAAAATCAGCCTGCTCCAAATTGGAAACTATAGCTTTAATGTCCATACGAAGAGATGTGCGGTTTACTGATTGCGATTTAACTTTAGCATCACAAAAGAATAACACTGGTGCATGATCAGTGATATCAACCTCAAGGACTAAAGTAGTCCCGTAATTTGGAGATTTAAATATGACATGGTCCAGACAGTTATTCGACCTGGTGGGAAGAAGGTGACCGGGGAGCAAGCCGTGAGATGCAAGAAGATTTAGGTAAGAATCTGCATTTATATCATTACTATCCGGAAGTAAATTTATATTAATGTCCCCAACCATAATAATATTTTTAAAGACCTTTAAAAGATTAAGAACTTGATCAATACTATTAAGAAAAATGTTAATATTTTTATATGAAGGTGATCGATACAGAGCTATAACTACAACATCGTCGGGAAATTTAAGAATAAGACTATTTGCTTCAGCTATTTTCATAGTTTCCAGTGAGCATTTAAGGTTAGACCTAACATAAACAATAACACCTTCATTTTGATTCGAATATTCAGAGGCAAATGACTGAAAACCGTCCAGGGATGGGATTGTGGGAGACTTACTAAGCCAACATTCCGACAAGACAATAATGTCTAGCTGAAACTGTATTCTTTGTAACAAAACCAGTAGACCCCCAAAGTTACGATTAATACTTCGAATATTTAATTGTAGGATTTTAAAAAACATGTGATCATTTTTTACATAGTTATTAGTTTCTTCTGGAATGCAGATGTACGACTTCGATAGAGAGAACTTTTCTATATCCTTATTAATTGATAAGATGTCATCCATGTTCGAGTATATTAAAAAAGTACAAGTGAGCAAGAACGGTATGAGAACAAAAATTTTCTGAAAGAGGTATGTTAGAACCCTCCGAACCACAGTTATAGTGCACCTCATGACAAGTATAGGTACTTATGATGAAATGGGTCAGATCAAAACGCTTGTAAAGCCTACGTATTGTGTTTGAGTTATATATATATATATATATATATATGTATATACGTATTGTATTAGGTAAAAAATAATATGTAAATGAAAGATCGGCTATAAAAGCCAAGCGCAAAAATAAAAATATATGTTTAAATTTCACATAAGAGTTTTGTTTATTTGTATCATATTTCATATGTGACACAAATAAACATTGCTTTGTATGTATCAATACGTAGTTAATATACAAGGTATGACGTTGGTGTATATAAATTGACAAGTTCATAATGTTGCTGTAAGTATAAGGTAGTTTGAATAAAAAAGTGTATAGTATAAAGTTATTTGTATAGAAGTGTATTAGAATAAGCATATTTTTTGTATGTGTATGTTTGTATAAATAAGTGTAAAAAAGAGGATTTTGTAGTTTTGAGGCACAAAATAAATATAGCTTAAAAATATTACATAAAATGCAACTATCGTAAGTACAGTTTATCATTAAATTATAACGTTTTGAAGAGGCATCCAGATCGTCAGTTGCTAGTCACACAGAGCCTGCTTTTAACTTAGATAGGTCTTCTTCCGAGTTTATGCGTATTTGCGGAGCACCCTCTTTTTTACGTAGGTATATATGCCCACGGGCGGTCCAGCAGAAAGAATATTCGTGTGTTTTTGCAAAATCACGCGCCAGGAAAAAAATTCTTTTACTCTTTCGGGTTAATAGCTCAGATAGATATATTGGTCGAGCGGGGCCTGCTATGTCGATATTCGTGGTACTGAATCTCCGGCCGGTGTTTATTTTATTAAACTTTTTAAAGTTCGAAATAAGATTATCTTTCATAAGGGCACTTGTAAATTCTACAACAATCGGCTTGTGCGTCTCTGATTTTGTAAAGGATCTATAAATATCCTTAATGTCTGAGGGTTGTATATTTAAAGAAAGTTTAGATCCCAAAAGTAAGAGTATCTCCTGTAGGTCGTTCTTAGTCTCATTTTGCTTTAATTTTGAAATATTTCGAAGCTCAACACAAGTGTTCACAGATTTCCATTCTAGGTTTTCGATTTTATTCTCAAGAATAGAAATATAAGATAATTGTTCTTTTCGCTCAGTCTCAAACTTGTCCAATCTGATTTTAAACTCATCATATGCCTGTGATAAAAATTCAATATTTTTGAATATTTCCGCATTTTGCGTTCTAATTTCATTTATCGATTCCTGGATTTTGGTTAATTTTTTATCTTGTTCTTTAGTGAAAGTCAAGAACATCATGCGCATCTCCGCCAAAAGAGATCGTGACTCGTGATCATCTTTACCTTCAAACTTGCGCTTCGAACGGGACGTGTTTGCATTTTTGTCGGTAGGCGAGTTTAATGCCGGTTCTGAGTCACTGTGATGCAGCGTACGAGAGACGAGGGACGTAGCGGGGGACGGTGACGGCGCTCGGCTTGCCATGTTCGTAGAAAAAGTACCAGGGTAAGAGAAAATAGAAAGATATCGTTGATCCAGACGGTTTGCAGAGTAGATTAGCCCTTATAATGGTAGTATTTTAGAGTAGTTTTTCACTAGGTCGACGGCCGTACTCACTAAAAGTTTCGAGTACAGCAATTATCACCTCTTACTCACATAAGGATAGGGTACACTTTTGCAGGTCCGGAAGTGACGGCGTAAGCGAGTTGACACTTTAACTGCAACTCCTCCAACTATGATGGCGTCGCTGTTGCAGCGGGGCCTGCTTTCTATTAGATAGGTCTCCTTAACATTTATGCACTCCTAATATTTTAGATTAATTTTTGTACACAATTTAATTTAGAATTAATGTTAAATAAAAATTTACACTGTCTGCACGTCCACTCGTGACCGAGGTCCGGGAGGAAGGGGAGATAGATTCACTTGGATCGTAAAGCAAAGCCCGCCTTTGGAAATACATGGTTTTTATACTCTGATAAATAATGTCGTCTTTAAAAGTGGTTTCGGAATGGAAATGCAAGTTTAATTACTACATGAAAAAGGTCTCGGTTTACTTTCGCGTCTTTAAAACCTGAAATGCACAAAACGCGCAGCGGCAACGAATATTTTTGGTATGAAAGCGTTCACAAACCCAAAAACGACGACGAAAGTTAGAGCTCTCCTCCCTAGAACTTTTGCACCCTAGGTCAGGAAACAGCTACAATTTGCAGCATTTTTTGGGAAATCTACAATGTGTTTTGCCACTAGCGGCTCGCAGTGCAGTGAAAAAGCTGTGTTCCTCGCGTTAAGCACCAGAGTTGTGATTATTACGAAAACTTAGTAACTATTTTGATTGATATTGTGATGTCTGAATGTCTGTGATCTTGTGATTTTCTTGCCTATTTCAATTGTATTTGATTGCGATCGTAAAATTATCGTTTCATCGATCATTAGGATTAGGTATGACAGTAGTGCAATCGTCCATGCAATCAGGATGATGGCCTGCAGTGTAGTTGCCGACACCTGCAGTGTTGCCGACGCGCCTTGTCGCGTTTGTTACAGCTTTAAAAACTTAGAAATGCGAAGATAGTTTGCGAGGGTTTTAACGCAGTAGGAATACAAATATTATGCAAAGTCTTGCAAGAAACTCGGAACCGCAGTTACAAGTATGTTTGAAGAAAATTGCATCCTTAAGATATTTTATTTACAAGGTTTTTAGCAGTAACGCTATAGAACTAAATTAGGCTCCATCTCCACGGGCGAGGGAATCGCAACGTGTCCGTCCTACTATCGTCGGATAGTAGTCGAATCGCCGCGATAGTATCGCCCTGTGGAGATAGGCCCATAGAATTTGTATCGAATTCGATGGCACGGCGAGACTATCACCGCGATACTCTCGCCCGTGGAGATGGTGCCTTAGGGTGGAAACAAGCTTTTATAACCCGACGCATGTTGAATTAACATTTTGTACACCAGAAGCCCCTTTTTCGTTCGGTCTATGGGATATACTCATGAATACCACCACGCCCCAAGTTGCACGGAGGTAATGTCGGAATCGTATCAACTACTTAAAGCCCCACGGTTTTCCACGCGCATTGCCTGGTGACAATAAGGGACCCATATTGATAAATAAGAGAAGCACGCCAAAGACCCTTTTTATGAAAGAGCAATACCTGTTAAAAAAATCGGCCAAGTGCGAGTTGGGCCTCGCTCTTTTAGGGTTCCGTTAAAAAAAAATTGCATGCACCCATGGAAATATTTTAATTTAATTTTTTTATTTTAATTTAATTTTTATTATTTGTTGTTATAGCGGCAATAGAAATACATAATATGTGAAAATTTCATCTGTCTATCTATTACGGTTTACGAGATACAGCCCGCTGACAGACGGACGAACGGACGGACGGACGGACAGCGTAGGCTTAGTAATAGGGTCCCGTAGGTACCCTTTGGGTACGGAACCCTAAAAATGTATCCGTACCATATTAAAGAGTTTCTTCCAGGTTCTTCTTGGTTGGAACGGCATTCCAAACCAGTGGTGATTCACTTGACGATTCGAAAGCACTCTGTCAAAGTTTATTTGAATCAAAAATCTATTCTATTCTATCTTGTTCGCGCAACCCAGCCAGCAGCTACTGATATCGCTTGTTGTTAAACTTAGCGCAGTAATAAGTAGATAGTCTCCTGCCACACCTAATGCGAAAGCCATGTATTATATATTCATTCAGTGATTAAAGTGAAAATAATATAAAATAATACAATATACTTATAATAAAGGGTTTTTTTTTTAATAATGTACATCTAATATAGCTTGAAAAAACGATAAGTTGAACCAGACACATTTCAGAAATTATAAATTCCCTAATTGAATAGAAGAAAAAAAAAACAAAGCCAAGTGCAAGTCAGACTCGCACACGAAGGGTTTTGTACCATCATATTTAACACTAAGGTTGAACAGTAAACGCCGAAAATGTACGTTTACTGTTATGTATTTTATTTTATTTTTATTATTTGTTATTAAATCGGCAATAGATTCTGTGACAATTTCAAGTTTCTATTTATTACGTGTACCATAATAAATAGGCAGTATCATGAGATACAGACATGAGATTCTGCCTACTGACAGACAGTTTAGGCAGAGTAAAGATAGATAGAGTATGGAAACTACCTATAAACGTTCGAAACGGCTCACTCACACAAACATGCGCATCGACGAGACCAAATACCGGTCCTCAGTACTGACAGCACCGCGAGGCCCGCTATTTGGCTCGTCGATGCGCATGTTTGTGTGAGTGAGGCCGTTTCGAGCGTTTGTAGGTAGTTTCAGTACTGAGGTTTGGTAATAGGGTCGTGTTGGCACCTTTTAGTGACGGAACCCTAAAAATCAGCCATTATAAATATACAACGAGCATCATTATGAAAGCATTTACCTAATATAGCGATTTCCCCGAAATGTATTCATGTATGCAAGTGTCGAGTTCGAGGCGACTGCTATATCTTTTTCTTAATGCTTTGAAAACATTTGCAAGCTGCGGTTGCTGACTTTTAGTTTTTAGCGACGTTGGAAAGTCTAGACTTCAGGGACCAAGTCGTGCTTATGTAAGAGATGAGATCTCTACGGCGCTTTTTGTGTTCACATTCATTAGTTTTACTAAGACTTTGACTTTTTTAAGATAGTCTTTAGTTACAGCCTTTGAGTATAGTTGATTTAATACTCAAAGCTTACAACTCTATTCGAGCGTCTTTGTATTGCAACAATAAAATCGGCACCCTATCCTACTTGGTTGATCCCATTCTATGTTGACTTGTCCTTCAACCACTCCGTTACACAGCTACGAAATAACGTTATTTTTACACAAGCTGATGCCCGCGACTTCGCCCGCGTGGATTTAGTTTTCAAAATCCCTCGGAAACTCTTTGATTTTCCGAGATAAAAAGTAGCCTATGTCACTCTACCCATGCAAAAAATCATGTCGATCCTTCAATCTGTCGCGATGTGATTGAAGAACAAACCAACATAGATATAATATTAGATGATGGATATAGTTGAGGACTTGGAGAGTAACACATGCTACTTTTTGTCCTGGGAAAGGAAAGGATCCCGCCAGATTTTTTTAAAGATTGCTCTACGCGGATGGCGGATGGGATGGTGGATGGAGATGGATGGTGGAATCATTGAATAGAACCAGGCGTTATTTTACGGAATTCCATGATATTTAAAGAAAAATTAATATTCTTTGCTATAATCCGCGAAATAGAATAAATCTGTTATCACTCGAAGTACGTTTCGCTCCGAACCGGAACATCATCAGGAGATGTTAACTCCACAAGTCGCAATTGCAAAGTCTTTGCAATTATGAATTGTGGAGTCAACATCTCCTGATGATGTTCCGGTGTCGGAGCGAAACGAGTATACTTGAGGACTTGCAGAGAAACATAGACTACTTTTTATCTAGGAAAAACTTACCACCAAGCCTGCAAAACTGCCGGACAGCAAGCCAGCCCATAGCAGCACATGAAGCAAACTTAAGTAATTTAGAATATGGGTTCATAAATACATTCATGAAAACAGTAATGGCACCTGTGGGCTTTGCTTTTATCGATTAATTCGTATAGAGGAGCTTGCTAATGATTTGTCATTAAACTAAGTGGTGAGATACCCATGGGACTACAGTGCTACCGGCTTCCCCAGTAAACATATTAAAGGGCCATTAGTTCCTATATACGAAGTTAAACATATTATATTATATACCCCCGAAGTTTGCATAGCACAGAATTGACTGAAATAATATTAATTACTTATTTAGGTTTGCCCATATTCAATTACGTAAACATAACATCAAATTCTACTTAACTAAAATCTAAATTAAAACAAAATCTTAAATAACCACTATCCTTAACACTACTCGCGAGTTACGTGCAACAATCGTCCGAATAGTAAAATAAAACTCCTGGTATAATTATTATGGAGAATAAGCTTTGATGAAATTTTGTAGTTAAATAAAAAAAGAAATAATAATAAATCAGATAATAATAACTAATGGATTAGGAAAAAGATTAGGAATAATGTTATTTCACTTTTTACCTGCAAAAAGTTCTTAACTATAAAGTTAGCGCCATTTACAATTTTACATTTGTCTTGATAGACGCGACTTACACGGAAAACTTGGAATTATTATTTAAGCGATTTAAATTGCGTTGATGCCAACAGTTAATTAAACTCTTTATCAATCTTCAGAACGCGCGCGAAGTGTAGCAGCTTGTATATAATAGTGAACTGTGACGTCATAAATTTTTAAAGTACTTTTTGTAGTTTAATCGATAATAATAATTTAAATGTTGATAATATGTTGATACGTATGATTGAACCTTAAAAATAACAATGGACGTATATTTAACTTATAATAAAAAGAACATTCTATATAAAAAACAGTTCAAAATAATTTATTTTAACATAGGCAACATCCGAATAGGACCCAAAATCTAGTGTGTGCCAAACCACTTGCAATACAATGTTACACAGATAGACAAAGCGGACAAACTTATAACACCCCTTCGTTTGCGTCGAGGGTTAAAAATACGCACCATGTCAATTAAAATAATGTACATAATGAATTTCGTACGGAACTGTTTATTTTAATACATAATAAAATGCCGGTAAATTAAATTAATTCCGTCGAAATTAACAATGCAGAACACAACGCCGAAGCTCGCAGTGAGGACTAATTTTCGGGATCAAATGAACATAATAATGAATACTACGAGAACGCTTGGTTTAAAGTATATTATTCTTTTTGAAAATACACCGTATTTTCACAACGAGTAAAACGAATTAACAAATGAAAACTCTTCTTATTTTAAAATCGATAATGGTCAATTAACCGCCAGTTACGGAAATGCTCTTCGTTGATCATATTAAGAACGAATTAGTGGTTGCCGTGTGGTGACGGCAGATCAGAATACAGTTGTCACCACCCCTCCTCTTCCCGCGGGTGTCGTACGAGGCGACTAAGGGAATATAACGGAGAACGGACAGCAGCGTCCTCTGTGCTACTACTACCATCTACTGCGATCACCAACCCGTCTGTCCCGCGTGGTGATTATGGGCAAAATCTTCCCTTGGGAGAGGCCTTTAGTCCAGCAGTGGACTGTTATAGGCTATTGATGATGATGACGGTTATCGGTTTTCTCAAGTCTGCCAATAATTTGCATTGGGCCAGTGCCATGGAGAGTGGAGAGTGCGCTCAGTAGAGTGATTGACAGGTTGCTGATGATGATATTCTTCTATAGGCGTGAAATGTTGTACATGGGTTTCTTGCAAGGGTCGTCACAGATCACTATCTATAACACTAGAACACTATCCCTGTGACTAACTTGAGATCATCCGTCAACACGGTGGGGGGTCTTCCATCACAATGCTACGAGGTCGCCATCTAAGCATTAAAATTAAAATCTCAACGTTACTTCGAACTCTGCCCATTTTCCCTTTGACTGGCGGTAGGTATCATTAATGTACAACAGTGTTATAGCAAAATGTGCCGCACTTAAGGACCTGAGAACTAATATTGACATTTGGAAATCCAATTTATCACATTTCGCATTAGTTCGGTGAACAGTGTTAAAATAGTGAAAATAATCAAATTGATTGTTTTGTTTGGACGTCGGCTACAGCCTACGCTAATTAAGAAATTGGAAGTGCAAGAAATTCGAGTCACGGAGATAAAAATGGTGCGATCACATCCGCTGTAGGTTTAGCATCCGTGGCATCGGAGATAAGTTGGTACGGTCATGAAGCATGGATACCACAAAGTTACATCGGTAGTAGACGTCTTAACATCATCGCCTGGAGCTTAATCTCGCGGCCGTCTTGTCAGAGAAAATCAGATGCCCAAGATCAAGCAAAGTGGTCTAACATGCCGGTAAGCGGACACCACCTTGTGAGGTAACACTTAATGTCGAAGAAGATTTAGTTTAGAAATTACGAATTCCCAAATTGACCCCGCCACAATTCGAACCTGAGATTTCGCACTTAGTTATTGCATAAAAATTCATAGAGAGAGTACTTTTTTTAATTCAATGACAAGCTAGTCCTTGACTGCGATCTCACCTGATGGTAAGTGACGATGCAATCTAAGATGGTAGCGAGCTAACTTGGAAGGGGTATGGCAGTGAACATTCAACCCATACCCCTAATCGGTTTCTACACGCCATCGTGCCGGAACGCTAAATCGCTGCTACCGATGCACCCTACCTAGATGACGTAACTAGCCACGGCGAAAGCCTCCCACCAGACCAGACCAGAGACAATTCAGAAATTATAAATTCCCAAATTGACCCCGCCGGGAATTGAACCCGAGACCTCCCAGGTATAAGACATTAGCACTCACCACTGAGCCAGGGAGGTCGTCAAAGTACGCGCCAAATAACCGGCACAAACAAACAAATCACATCCCATATAACGCTTATTGAAAAAGAGAAAATCGAATTACCGTCATTAATGCTTGATTGTTCACTTGATAAATAATATTTTGTTGACGCACACTGATCGCTTTTGTCGCGCTGTCATGTTAATGATCAGATTTATAGTTAATGGAGGCGCGTTATCGTTTTTATCCACCTTGATTGTTTCTAATTAATGTTAATGGAGATCGAATAATTCCATTTTGCTTAATACCTAGTGATATTCGATTCGAATATTGGATAAATCGCGTTTGTGAAATCTTTTCATGGCAAAACGAAAAAAAATGTAGGCAGTTCATCTGCCAATGTAACTTTAGTTTGTTTGGTGATTGAGAGAAAAACATACATTCATGTAGGAGATATTTAATTCACATTAAATTTTTTATTTTTTTTGTAAAATAAACTATTTGATTTGATTTGCATAATTATAGGTTAATGTGATATGCGTCATGATACATGAAACTATATTATTTTCATAATATAATTATAATATAATAATATTATGAAAATTATATCATACATTATTATTATTAAGTAATATTTTTTCTCTTTAATATACACAGCGCGCGCCGACCAAGCATAAGTTTTTGATTTATACAATTTTTTTATGTTTCACTAAATAATTCTTTCTTCAATTCAAACTTTGTGCTTCTACGAAATATTTTTGTCAACGAAGGACCAACAAAAAAAATCTTACTAAAGCAGAAATTTCTTAGAAAACATTTGTTAACCGCGTAAGCAAGTATTACCTTTAAAGTATGCATGAATGCGAGTTTCTGGTTTCTGGGAAACTTTTTTTAACATCTCAATTCGTAATTTCTTAAACTGTTTGCCAACTGCGGTCAGTTTCGTAAGTTTGTATTTAACAAGTTAGTTATTTCCAATTTTAGTCAAGATTTTTGTTATTCTGAATGTTTGGGTCTTGTAAAAGAAAAGTGTTATCGCTTTAGTTTTGTTATTTCAATAATATAGTAATTTGTTGACAAATGAAATACCCATGTAGGTATTTCACCGTAAAAATTTTGTAAATCCATCTACTTTTCTCTTTGTGGAAAATCTCTTTTGCTTTTCTTTGAACTTTTGTCCTATCACAAAAAATTTTAAAAGTAGTTTAATGCTTTTAACTCTTATTTTAAGAAACCACTATCACAGATTTTCTATATAAAAACTGCCAAATGAATAGATCTAACGTTACTGATGATAATCAGTAACGTTTTTTGGATAGGAGCCCAATAAATCATCATCATCATCATCAATAGCCTATAACAGTCCACTGTTGGACTAAAGGCCTCTCCCAAGGGGAGGGTTTGCCCATAATCACCACGCGGGGCAGACGGGTTGGTGATCGCAGTAGATGGTAGTAGTAGCACAGAGGACGCTGCTGCCCGTTCTCCGTTATATTCCCTTAGTCGCCTCGTACGACACCCGCGGGAAGAGGAGGGGTGGTGACAACTGTATTCTGATCTGCTGTCACCACACGGCCCTATAAATAAAAGCCAAAAATATTTTTGCCTATTAATGGCCAGGTCCCTGTTCCATACACCTAATTTTATTCAAAGAAATTCAATAAATTCTTTATCTAACTAAAAATCTGTCTAATATACGTAGGATTTAAAAAAAAAAAATCCAGACAGGGGTTGAACGGAATGTAATAAAATAAGGTCTAAGCGAGCAGAGTCGCGAAATTAAACTAGTTTGATACAAAATAGAAGCAAATGAGAAAAGAGGACTTTATAGCCTGTTCAAAATTAATAGGGTGCTTTTCTATTAGTAACTCCTACTACCATTGAGTTATGCACCTATAGATCATAAAGACGCATTACAAAGGTGAGGCTAGGTGTTAAAAAAACGTCCCTAACTTATAAAGTTATAATAATTAAACAAGAACTAATGGAACTACAAAATCTGGTAAATATTAAGTAACGTTAAGAAATTCGTATTTTTGAATCTATACATTTTCTCTTGTAACTTATAATCGATTTTCAGTCACAGTGGTTAATTTCAACGGAGGCAGAGACTAGTGAACTACGCAGGTGAACTATTTATGATATACCCGACATCCTATTATCCAGTTTGCTGCTCCATCATTAGATCCTCCTCCTTGATCATCATCTATCTAACACCTACTCATTGAGACAATTCCAATGAGCCCAAACACACTATATCTGCTTTTAGTTGCTGAGGAGTTTGGTATCCCAGAGACTACTTGATGCTGCAGCATCAGCACAAGGTTCTGCAAGAACTCATGCCTTGGAAATAATCCGAAGTAACAGTACACCAAATTTCAATTCGATCGCACCAGTGAAAATTTGTAAGATCCTTTGAAATCAGGTAGGAAATAAGCTGATGATCTTCAAACGCCTGAGCAGATCTTCATAAATTATAGCTAAGATCCACCGCGATTACGTTATCTTTCAAACAGAAAAAAAATCGGCCAAGTGCGAGTCGGGCCTCGCTCTTTTAGGGTTCCGTTAAAAAAATTAAATTAAAAAATTTCCATCTACCCACCTACCCATTTTAATTTAATTTTTTTAATTTAATTTAATTTTTATTATTTGTTGTTAAATAGAATAGAAAATAGAAATACATAATATGTGAAAATTTCATCTGTCTATCTATTACGGTTGACGAGATACAGCCCGCTGACAGACGGACGGACGGACGGACGGACGGACGGACGGACGGACGGACGGACGGACGGACGGACGGACGGACGGACGGACGGACAGCGTAGGCTTAGTAATAGGGTCCCGTTGGTACCCTTTGGGTACGGAACCCTAAAAACCAAATCAAAATCGGTCCATTGAGGAGGCTGCTACGAGGGAACAGACAGACACACAGACACATGTCAAACATATAACACCCCACTTTTTTGTCGGGGGTTAAAAATACATAAAGACATCGTATGATAAAAAGTATGACTGGGCCAACCTCTTGTTCACAATACATATTAATTAGGTATATTAATATCGTAAAGATGGGGCGGTTACGCAAGACCGTACCACTACACTTCCATGATAATAATATCCATCTCACTACTAACAACGAAACACCGACCGTAGCTATTCAAAGCGAGTTTCACGTTTCGAGTATTTTTCGAAGTAGTCTCAAATAAATTAATGCAGTTACTCTCATATATCGTGGAATTAGAGAAGATTTTTATGATTCATGATTTAATTGAAAATGTATTCGGATTTATGTGAGCATGGATTCATGCGAGCGGAATTTCTATGGCATAATATTTTTGAAAGCTTTTTCATCATTTGTAGCTAGTGACTGTTTCAGATTTGATTTCTTCTTTTTTTTTGCATTTTATTTAAAAAAATATTTGAAATAACAAGTGTAAATAAACGAAACAGCAAATGGTATGATGGGATTTAAAAAGAAATCTTAGCCTGCCTGTCCATTGATTCGGAGCGAAGCGGAGATGTGTTTGGTGGACCAATGGTATTGTTAAGAGATGACGTGTTAAAATTATCGCGTCACCTATCAATGACCTGATTGGTCTGCGAAACACACCTCCGCTCCGCATCAATGAACAGGCAGCCTTACTTTGTACTATAAGAGCTTCGATCACGGAAAAAAATTGGTTGTCTGTAAAGTCGGTTTACGGACGATAGTTTTACGTGATAATGTCATAAAGAAAAATTGATGAATAAATGAGTCACAAGCATCGATGTATTATTTGAAGGTCACAAGCCAACGCTTGGGCCGATCGTGCCTCTCTATCGCTTGTTCCGCGCTCTCACTTGCACGCTTAGGCGCAGGCGGAACGTGACACTTCTTCGTGCGTGCAGCCGGTGTTCATCGATTTATAAGACGTTATCACGTCAAAAAGTATAAGAGTAGAATCTGTGTATAAAGTATGATTAAAGATTTAAACACAGGTTACCAGAAGCCTTAAAGCCGTCTTTGCGGAATTTATGCTATGGTTGTCTATACTCTGTGTGATTTTGTTCCTCTTGCTTATTGCAATAAATAATTAAATTTCGTCGTCCATCTTCAAAGATATTCATCAGATTTTTGTTTAATTAAAACCGAATGAAATAGATGGTAGGTACAATTTCATATGAAAAATGTTCAAATTCGTTCCAGATTTTATCGTATGAAATAACACGCTTGGCAAAAAATAAGTCTAAACTTTAATTGGAAACAACTTTCTTAATTTCCAATGCTTTTCAGAATATAGTTAATGGGCGGGGGTGTACTCTAATTTGAAATGTGTTTATAGCTAGCTGACTTTCCTTCAAAAATTAATCTCTTGTAGATAAAATCTATTTAAGCAAGATCATTTCCTTTTTGGTTTCACCCAAGCATGTACACGGGGTACAAGAATTTCGAACAAAAGCATTTCCTACATAATACTACCGACGCTGAATAGATCGCTTGAATATAATATTGTTGTGTAGTGTGTATAACCCTACGTTCTCTTTCACCCACCATTTCGTACAATATCCTTAAGAAAACCAAACAATATGTATCCGCACAATGGTTAAGTATAACCCCGTTTACATCATGTCTGACTGAACTTATTCCTCTCGAATAAAAAAATATTTTATAACAAAAAACGCCTCAATATTCTAAATTATGTCTATCCGAGACGTAATTCCGCGCTTAATTTTCTCGGTAGAGTCATTAAATAAATAAAGTAGCTTCGTATTTTCTAAATTAGAAGTCTTTTACAATACAAAAGAAAACAGGTTTTTCTCATTTTCAGTATATTTTTCAGTATTCTTCATTTCTGTGAGTAAAGCCAACCTGGTTTTACTTAACTTACGTTACTACTACCTCAAGAAGACGTAAGTAAGACATTACAGTATATTCTGTGGTGGTGTCGTGTGGTGCGGGTTGTTACGTTCCCTTAAATATGGTCGAGCGAAGCAATGGCTGGATCATGCGTCATGCTCTTGAACGGGTGCCGCCGGCGGGAATGGGGTTACTTTCTGTCTGCCCGTCTTTGACATAAATTGAATTGTAGTACGTTTTGTGGAAATGTCATATTTGTTAAATCTGCTTGGCATCCAGCTGCCCACAAGATAGTATAAAAACTTATTACAATGTAATAGCTACTTATTAATATTCTAAAATGATTATTTTGAAAAGAGCAACTGCTGAGTTTCTTGCCGGCTCTTCTCAGCAGAATCCGCTTTCCGAACCGGTGGTAGAATCTTGACGTGTCATAAGAGCCACAGGTTGGCCTACATGAAATAAATAATTTTGAATTTTTTTTTTTGATTTTTCGTATCGACTGACTATCGATAACCACTGTCACCAGCGAACGCTGCAACTGGGTTGCCTGGTTTTGATAAGCTTTATATTCAAGTCAATGTTTTAACACTAATTATAAGATAACTAGCTGATGCCCGCGACTTGGTCCGCGTGGATTTAGTTTTTAAAATCCCTCGGGAACTCTTTGATTTTCCGGGATAAAAAGTAGCCTATGTCACTCTCCAGGTCCTCAACTATACCCATGCAAAAAATCACATCGATTTGTAGCCCTGTTGCGGCGTGATTGAAGGACAAACCAACAAATAAACACACTTTCGCATTTATAATATTAGTAAGGATTTTTTTACAAGACCCTATACCATGCAGAGATGCCAATTTCTGCTATCTTTGGATTAATGAAATCTGCCTATATATAGAAACAAGTCAGCGGTAGATTGATCATGTATTGATGTCAGTACTCGCAAGATTTTCTACATATAGACATTGATAGTGAAAAATCATCATACTTCATACTTAAATTATAAATATATATTAATGCGAAAGTGTGTTTGTTTGTTGGTTTGTCCTTCAATTACGCTGCAACAGAGCTACGAATCGACCTGATTTTTGCATGGGTATAGTAGAGGACCTGAAGAGTGACATAGGCTACTTTTTATCACGAAAAATCGAAGAGTTTTCAAGGGATTTTAAAAAATAAATCCACGCGGACGAAGTTGCGGGCATCGATAGTTAGGTTAGGTTATTATGGCACTAATATTTGCGTGTAAGTGTGAGAAATATGTAGGTGTGTGTGATGTAATGAGTAGTAGATCTTTTTCTACGTGTTGTGTTGAAGCCACGGATTACACGAAGGGAGGCTTTACGAGAAAAAGTTTTTATGACGTCACGTTTACATATAAACCGTGCTACAGTATAAAGGCGTCAAAATGTGGCACAGTTAATTAGATTCCATAAAACACGACCGTGTTCGTGATGATGAATATTAATTGCACAAATAAACTTATTATCCAGCATTAGGCTGGGCATGTACGCGGTTAATGCTGATTGCTCTTCTTAATTCGTGTACGTAATTGGTATTTGTACAAGATTGTTTAAACATTTTATGGATTTAATAAGCATTTATAAATTTTGGTAGCGTTATATTATACTGTTTAATTTTCACAAATTGTGGTTTTCATTTAACTTTTGTTGCTGATGTGTTTCAGGCATATATTTAGTTAAAAAAATCGAAAAAATAAAAAAGCACCAAAAGGTAAAATTTATTATTACCTATTATGAGTAATTATTTTGTCGCTACAAAAAAATATTTAGAACTATAATATTACACAGAAGTAAAGGAAGTCAAGATTAATAGTTTAGTTTATAATAAAAAGATTAAGTTTCATGTTTTTTAAAATACTTACTTTTGGGGTGGATACCATTGCAATTGGCTAGATACTCATTTCGTGATTTAATGAATGAAGTAAAAAACTTATATTATTGACCTTTAGAAGCAAATAAACTGTTAATTTTATGTTGAATTATCTTTTAATTCTTCCCTTTCAAAATGCGAGGAAAAAGTTTGTCCTTACCCCAATCATAACTATTCATAGTCGGAATAACTTTCTACGTTGCAGACAATGCCTCACTGGCGCCAAACGCGAAACGGAAGTGTGAATGGATTGACGAGCTATCGCTTTACGGACGTACAGTACTTGTCGGTTCCGATGACGGGATTGAGAAAAAGAGAACTGTGACTGGGTTTTGTGCTGGCGAGGCATACTGTGCCTCGAATGTCTATTGTCTATCTATTGCTCTATGTGCGGTGGTGGTGCTTTTCGATGCTCGCTGTTACAATTGTTTGTTCTTTATTTTCTGTCCATAAGTGCTTGTGCTACGTTTTAGAGAAGTGGGTCTGGAAAATGTTTTTGATAGGATGTCTTTAGGGTCTTCGAGGGGAATCCAAGGTGCTGTGGACGGTTTTATAGGGTGTTATTAGGTCAGTCACAATCCTGCGTTTTTCCAGGGCATATAAATATAGTAAGTCTATGTTCATGGGATTGGATTTTAAAATGTTTCAAGCGTGTGTCATATTCAGCTCTGTAAGGACAAGACCTGTCTTTGAAGGCTAGGTACCTCGTGAAGAACCGTTTTTCTTCTACTCTATGATTGATGCAGTCTTTATCCTATCAAAGACAATAATCATTACCATTTTTGTTGTTTTTTGTAAATGTTGCCAGCTTTTATTAATCTCAGAAGCAAGATCATAAGCATTATTATCTGTATAGAAGTAGAACTGCTTGCAATTTGTACGAGATCAAATATTTTTTTTAATTCGAATACGCACAAAATCGATACGACTCGAATCCACACGAATATTGGGAAGCCCTGGGATAATCTGGGATCTTTTAAAACGGGAAATTGCTCTACTTTCAAAAATTAAACAATTAATCAAGTTATCATCGAGTCATAGAACATTTTAATTCAAGTTCAGGGTTTTCCAGCCCCAAAGAGGGTTCTTGCAGGAGGATTAAAACAAAGGTCCAGTCATCGATCGAGTTTTCGCCTCACTTGGTTTGCGTTTCCGACAAAAGAGCTCAAGTTTTAATTGGAGGCAAAATCTGAGGATATTTCGAAGGGGAATCCTTTTGTTTCACTGTCCTTAATTTGTATTCAATGAAGGCAATTTTTGTTCATATTTATTTTTGAGCAAATTACGAGTTTTGAAATTATTTGTTTGTAAGTTTTTGTTGAATTGTTTTTTTGTATACTTTTAAAATAAAAAAACTTTGAAATCTCCGTAATTGTTTTGAGTAAATTAGATGGGCTGCTGAGTTACTGGAATTTGTATGTAATTGGAACACTTTTCAACTACACATATACCTATATCTTCTTTATTAACAGATAGACGTCCACAGCTGGACATCTCTTGCATGAATTTCCACAGCCCTAAGTCTTGCGCTGCCTGTATCCAGCTGCTCACTGCGAATCGTCGGTTTACCCAGTGGAGGGTCTGCCAGCACTGCGCTTCCCCCACATCACATTCACACCAACATTCGGGCACATCTACTACGACCTTCTCGAAGAGGTCATGTCAATGAAACTCTCGTCACAACCCCGTCACAATTACAAACCTCAATATATCGAAGTTAACAGTTTATTGGGAACGTGTTTGCGTCACAAATACGATTTACTGGCGACACGGACGTGACTGCGCCGTTTTAAACTCTCTCCACGAAATGGAATTTCTCTTATATAAGCTCGGTTTATTAAATTGAACATTGTGATGTATGGCTGAGGACTTGAAAGGAATGAATAAGTAATGGTTTTATTCTAAAGCATATTTTATGGTTGTACGTATCCTTTCCCTATTCCTACTTCTTCTTCTTTATCGACTGATAGACGTCCACTGTTGAAAGGTCTCTTGGCTGGACGTCCACAGGCCTCGGTCTTGTGCTGCCTGCATTAATTGTGCGGCTCACTCGTTTGATGCAGTCGGTCCACCTAGTGGGGGTCTGACAACACTGCGCTTCCTGGTGCGGCGTCGCCATTCCAATCTGGTGACCCTGTTAATCCTACTAGTTAATACATATTATTATTATTATGATCACAAAGAATGGGAAAATATGTTTGTTTTTAGGTTAGCCCTTTAATTACAAGCAATTTTTTGTATGGATATAGCTAAGATTTAAGAACCTGAAAGAACAAAGGCTTCGTGAGTAATTTTTAAAAAGCCTATCTGCGCGGACAACGTTGGTGGTGTAATACTACTTAATATTATGTATTATGCTCTCTAGCTCTTCTCAGCATAATCAGCGTTCCGAACCGGTGGTAGATTCATGACTTGTTATAAGTGCTAAAATAATATTATGGCCTACATGAAATAATTTTTTTTTTTGAGTTATGTACTATAAATGTGGAAGTGTGTCCGTCTGTCTTTTTACGACCCAAAACACTAAATTGTTTCTACCTTTGTAGTTGGTATAAAAAATTCCCGGAATATTTGAATTTCGAATATAATTATGGCATTTTAAGAGCCAAAATTTTTTTCTCAGGTGCATCAAAATATGTTTTAATCAATTTGTCAATTTTTGACTATTTTGCATCGGCCTACATTCGCCAAATATTCTCATCGTTTCTTGCGAATGCGATTGCGAATACGAGTGCGAATAATCGTTACATCACTAGTACAAAGAAGCTTACAGTATACACCAGGAGACGGAAATTAGGAAACTTTTTATTTTGAAGTCAAATATTTCCTATCAGATTCATAAACTACATTGAATCCACGCAATCAATATGATGTGTAAATTTAGTACCTATATATGTATGGTACGTTTATTGACCATTAAGTAAAGAACGAACTACCTAACGCAGTAAGGTATCCGTAATTATGGTCCACCCGTTTTATCCCGGCCATTAAACCCAATACTGGAGCGACGTGACCGACTAAGCTCTTAACGAAGAAGTATAGTTGAGACTTGGCGCCTGTAGGTGTTGCTGCATTGCATGTTTACATTACGATACTTCAGGTTTAATAGGATTAATCTCTAGAAAAAAGTCCAGAAAAAAAATTTGTGTGTGTTAGCACGACGCACGATTGGAGTTTACTTTATACTCAACGTTGAAATTTCTACCCTAACGTTGAGTAAATAAGGTTGGTTTTCCGTGACACAATTTGTACCTCAAGTACCTAAGTTATAACACAACTTCACAACGATGCAAATCTCCACCCAACGTTGAGTAAACAAGGTTGGTTTTCGTTCACATGTATATCAGCGCCATCTTTCGGCTTATGTGTAACTTACGTACTTGAGGTACAAATTGTGTCACGGAAAACCAACCTTATTTACTCAATGTTAGGGTAGAAATTTCAACGTTGTGAAAAACGTGACAGAAAAAACGTAACGAGGTCATTGATAAATTGATTTTACTGTCCGGATTTTTCTCATACCGGGCTGCTAAAATCGATTCTTAAGGAGTAAACTCCAAAAATATTGGATACTTAAATTAATTATTTTCAAATAATATTGATATTCATAAATAGTTGATAGAAAGTCGTACTATGTTGAAATATATAGAGGATCCGGATCCGACTTGAGGTAGAATTAAAACGAGACACAAATATTATGTACTGACATAAATCTGTCTCGATTCAACTCTGTCTTGAGTCTGCGCAGAGTAAGAATCTGATCTATAGAATTTGGAACTTAAACCATCTGACAATCCAACTCTAACGAAATGAAAATATTTTTCGCAATACATTATCGCGAATGGGTTGCCTTACAATCAAATTAGGTCAAGGCTACCTTATAATAAATACGGACTACGGAAAAGTTTGCCTGAAGAGATCGTTACTGATACGGGTACTTTACACACTAAATTAGTGTCAAAGTTTTATGACGATGACCACAAAAAAGTAACAGAGTAAAGAAGTTCAATAATTCGCATAGTTAATAGCTTTCCTTATTTGTTTAATTGTTACATTCCACAAGCATAGGTAACATTGTAATATTTTTGGAACGAAGTTCCTTTTCGGACGGTTTGGCGGAGCTAAACGAAAAATTGTGTGAACATTTTCAGTCACGACCCTTGTTGCTAGGCGTAAGAATTTTCCATCACAACCCTAGTTGTCTTCGTTTATTATACACGTTCCAACAATGCTTTGATGGCGCAGCGGTAAAATAAAGGAGTGAAACTATAGGTTTGGGGTTCGAATCCTGACTTCAGATCATGTCTTTGTTCTTTTTTAATTTTTGGAACGAAGTTTATAGAAAAGAAATTCCGAACAAAATATTTGCGTCAAAATTTACTAACGCCATCTATTGTGGGTAGCGTGAACTTGCTTTAATGTCTATTTTTTTACGAGATGGTTTTAACATGTGGCGAGCGATGGTGTTGATTCTGAACTTCGTTCGAACAGAGTGTTCCATGACACTCACGCATTTTTCTCAATTTGAAAAAATATATAAACTCATTGGATATTAGTTTAAGATAATTAGTTAATTAATTAGTTTAAGAAAATTACATAATTATTTTAAGATAAGGCTTTACGTTTCTTTTTTTCAAAGTTGGTAAAACCAAGTAATACCTATCCTTAAGGCTGTAGTGTCCTCTATACATCTTATCTAGTGAACAGTACGTGTGCGTCAACCTTTAATTAAGACTAACTGCCGGCCTTCTTCAAAGGAAGAAAACGGACCCTATCGTGCGCTGAATTTCAATTTTGCCCACTCGGTGTATTTTATTCGCAATTAGAACCGATACAATCGATTGTTTGCCTCCCGTAAGCCGATTAATCGGATTATAAAAGTTGGCCTCCAGTGATCGGAATAGTGATTGCATTATTGTTTATGCTGAATGTTTGTTTTTTTGTACTAGCTTTTGCCCACAATTTCGTCCACGTGGAGTTTAAAAATCACGCGGGAAAACCTCTGTTTCAAAATTCAAAAAATCCAAAATTCTAAATTATTTATTTCATATACTTAGGCCAACTTTCGATAAGTCGAGAACCTACCACTGGTTCGGTTTTTTCGGAAATGCTTGCGTCACTCTCAAAGTCTTGAACTAGTCCTTTATCCATGCAAAAAATCACGTCTATCCGTTACTGCATTGCTTCGAGACTGAAGGACCAACCAATAAATTAACACACTAACAAAGAAACACGCTTTCAAATTCAAAATTATTTGTTTCACGTAGGCCATCCTGTGGCTCTTATGACACGTCATGACTCTACCACCGGTTCGAAAAGCGGTTTCTGCTGAGAAGAGCCGGCAAGAAACTCAGCAGTTGCTCTTTTCAAAACATAACTTCACAATATTATTAGGTAGCTATTACATTGTAATAAGTTATTATACTATCTTGTGGGCAGCTGGATGCCAAGCTGATTTCTGCTATACAACTTTGTCATTAAGAAAGTCATTAACTTTGTTATTATCCGCGACTCAGTAAGTGAGTTTTTACGCATTGATTAAATTACACATCGTACTAATATTATAAATGCGAAAGTGTGTTTGTTGGTTTGTCCTTCAATCACGCCGCAACAGAGCCACAGATCAACGTGATTTTTTGAATGGATATAGTTGAGGACCTGGAGAGTGACATAGGCTACTTTTTGTCCCGGAAAATCCAAGAGTTCCCGAGGGATTTCAAAAATTAAATTCACGCGGACGAAGTCGCGGGCATCAGCTAGTTTACAATATTAGTAACGATTAATGACAAGATGGCCCTTGACTGCAAACTAACCAGATGGTAAGTGGTGATGCAGTCTAAGATGGTAGCGAGCTAACTTGGAAGGAGTATAGCAGTTTAAATTGAACCCGTACCTATACCCCTTATCAGTTTCTACACGCCATCGTGCCGGAACGCTAAATCGCTTGGTGTTTTTGACTAAAGGGTAACTAGCAACAGCCAACGCTTCCCACCGAATAAAATCTTTGTCGGTAAACAATATTATGTCACATGTGCTGAGGCAGTGAGGCCTTTTCAGCTTTAACATTTAGGAACAATAATATTATTTAGTGATTAAGTTTTTGTCTGTTTATATTTTGTTTGTTCTTAAACATTTACTTGTTGTTAAAAAGCTGAATAAATGTTTATTTATTTACATTATAACAAATCGTACTTAGAATCTTCTTCTTCTTTGTCAACCGCCAGATGTCCACTGCTGGACAAAGATCTCTTGCATGGACTTCCACAAGTCTCGGTCTTGCGCCGTCTGAATCCAGCGGCCCCCTGCGACTCGTTTGATGTCCTCGGTCCACCTAGTGGGAAAAGTCTGCCAATGCGGAGTCGCCACTCCAGCACGTAATTAGAATAAAATAGAATAATTTTTCATTCAAATAAACTTTTACAGAGTGCTCTCGAATACTGAAAGAAGAATATCGTAATTAGAACCAAAAAAAAAATGAAACACAGTAGCAATTGAAAAATAAATCTGCGATTCATCGTTTCTTTTTCAATCACACCGAATCGGCTTACCGGCTCCGAATGTATTTTTGCGCCTATAGTTTTCCCAGCGAATATTATTTTTTGCCGTTTAGAGATCAACAGAATATCAGAGAATATTGATAGATTTTTATTAGCATAGTTGGTAACTGTAGGAAAAATTCATATAGGACTATAGGTAGGTATATTTCAGCAGTAGTGTTGCGGCGACACGTCACCTACTACTACTGACTGAAGAACTGATAAAAATTATCGGAGAGTGACAACGATCGAATACATGCATACCCTATTTATATGAGGGTCTTGGCCACAGGCATTAATTCGAAATAGACTAAATCATTAACCTCCAGGCCCCAGATGTTTTTACCATAGTGTTTGTTTTGCAGCCTACCTGTGCGAAGCCGGGGCACGGGTCTAGTATTAATATATTATAGTACGCAACAAAAATTTTTTTTTAGTTGGTTTTGGATAGTTTTCTTCTTAATTATAATTGGTAGGTATCTAGGTTTGAGGTAGTGAATGATGACTGGACGAATTGTACGGTTTCGACATAGACCGTACAGTCATGTCCTTTTCAATTTGGTAATATTTTCAGGGCTATCCAAATACTGAATAGTAAGTAAAAAATTTTATAATTTAAATTCAGTAAAGCTTCTTTTCGTAAGAAAATAAATAATATTATATATAATATTTCAGCGCATTTAATGAAATCTGTTGTGTTTAGCGAGTTGTTTCTGCGAGAAACCACTTGATTACCCTTACACGGTAAAACCTTTTTACACGAAGAAGGAAAACTAGAGGAAGTACCTAATTCTCTTGTAGTTGTTCAAAATAATACCCTGTCATACATACATGTATGTACGAACATATTATACTGAAGTTGTGAGAATCTTGTGGCTTTAAAATTCATTCATTGATTCAAATCAATTGTTCCTTTTTCAATCACACCCAAGCGGCTTAAGGGATTCCAATGTATTTCTGGGCCTTGAATTTCCGTTTAAAATTCTTTTTTCGTTTGGGAATTCAACGAAATGTCGTCGATGTTTAATGACATTAATTTGAAATAAAAGGAAGATTTATAATATTTAGATGTAGAGTTGTGTCGAGGCTACATTAAAAAAAAACTGTCCTCTTACCGAGACAAAGTAGAATTTGTATTAGTTTGGCTGTTTGATTTATAGGATTCCATACCCAAAGGGTGCCATCGGGATCCCATTACTAAGCCTGCGCTGTCCGTCCGTCCGTCTGTCAGTTGGCTGTATCTCATGAACCGTAATAGGTAGATACTTGAAATTGACTGTGAAATATTCACAGAATATGTATTTCTATTTCCGATATAACAATAAATAATAAAAAATAGTTAAAAATTAAAGAGGCCCGTACAAGAAACGTGAGTTTTTGTTGTTTTTTGCTCGACCTTAAAAATCGCTGTTACAATGGCACGGAACCCTTCGTGTGCGAGTCCGACTCGCACTTGGCCGGTTTTTTTCACATTTCACATTTCATTCATAAATTGAATTTTCTCATTTAGCCAAAAATAGGACATGCTCGGAGTCTTTATTTACCATAATTATTGATGTTCAAGCGGTGATACTTATCTGACTTTTCGGAGTTTCTTGCTGGTTTGTCGCATCAATAGAGAAAAAGATGAACTTAATTTTTGCACATGTATAGTTGAGCACATGTAGTGATATGCTATCATTTATCCCGGAAAAACAGAGAGTTCCCGCGGAAATTTTAAAACCGTAACTCAACGTGGACGAAGTCGCGGCAAAAGCTAGTTAAAAAATAAAGAATTTATTTTAATATAAAAAAAAATCTTTTAAAAAACTTGCTTCAAGTGCTACAAAGTATTATTTTATTGTTGAATTTTTTTAAACCTTTCGACCGATTTCGATAAAATTTACATGAGACCACGAGCGTCTTCGAGTAATCGGTGAACAATGAACATACATAACAAAAATAAAAAAATAAGATTCCAACGAATTGAGAACATCCTCCTTTTTTGAAGTCGGTTAATAAGTGACCACTCTTTTGCACCGCACAGTCGTGGTAATAAGCCTTAAATCATAAACGCCTCAGTTCGTAAGTGCTGTACATAGCACTGCATAAGCACTGCATTATCCGATCGATTAGTTTTGAACTTGTCCCCTCTGTAAAGCGAATCAAAGAAGTTGGTGGTTGGATGGCGGCAAAGTAAGTGCATAACTTGCATACGTATTCCGATTTCCGGATTGAGCAGAGATTTTTCCTGAGTTAGCTATAAGTTTCTACTTACCTACTAGTTTTATTTTCCAAAACTTGTCTTTAGGGCTTGAACATATTGTTTTAGATTATACATAATTATAATCAAATACACTTGTGGAATTTTAGTGCTTTCTCCAATTTTTTCTCAGGTTATTTATAAACCTTTTCAGGCTTTTAATACAATCTATATGTTTTATTAATTGACATTAAATTACGTTTGCAATAATTATTTTATCGCTTAGAGCCTCAAAAATGCGTGCAACGGTTAAAGAGAATGGAATGAAAACTGAAAGGATGACAGTTTAATCCCCCTACTCCTACGAAAGGGGGAATATTAATTAAGTTCACCATGACTAATATTCTTTTTTTATCAAACAACTTTTCCTAAACAAGTCTTTTTTGAAACAAATACAATTATTTTCAGTGATCGCTAGGTTCCGCATTGGAGGTGCAGGTGATTTCTAAAACCTATACAATGCTTTCTTATATAAATTCTTTGCCTATACAATGGTCCACAAATCCACATAATTATTGATAATATGGCAGCCGTTTTTCAACCGACTTCAAAAAAGGAGGAGGTTATCAATTCGTCGGAATCTTTTTTTTTTAATGTATGACCACCGTTTACTCGAAGACGCCTGAACCGATTTGGGAATTTTTTTTTTGTTTGAAAGGGCTCCCCAGATGTTCGCATATAAATTTTATCGAAATCGGTCGAGCGGTTTTTAAAATATCAACAATAAATTATATACTTTGTGGAGTGTGTGTGTGTAATGTAGTAAAGCGGGAGTTTGAAGTCGGTTGTATAAAAAGAATTTTTTATATTAAATTATACCTATTAGGTACCTTGAAAGAATGCATTTTGATGAACTACTGAATTTACTCACATTCAATATCAACCGGATTTTCGACCAGTCTTAGAGTACTAAACTATATTCATATATATTACTTAGAATTTTGGAAATTAATTTGAAATAACTAGGTATATAACAGGAGAATTTTCTAGAAACTAGATCGTGTCAGATTTATTTGTGTTAGTGAAACCAACGATTGGAACAGGAACTGTGAAATTCAGTTTCCGATAGCTCTGTCAGACATAGAGATAGAAACCATAATTAATTTGTTCATTCGAATCGATTTTCATTTGAAATTGTATTATTCCTGAACTAGCTGATGCCCGCGACTTTGTCCGCGTGGATTTAGTTTTTAAAGTCCCTCGGGAACTTCTTGATTTTCCGGGATAAAAAGTAGCCTAGATGTAGACCCGAGTAATAAGCTACCACGGTATAAAATTTTGTAGAAATCTGTGCGGAAGTTTTTACGTGAAAGAAGGACAAACAAACAGACAGACAAACAGACAAAAAAAATTTAGCTTCTGTTTTGATACCTGTATCTTGAACACAATTAGAAGCAAAAACCCTTTTATGAATTTATTTCATGTACAGAATTGGTTTCGTTTCTGTTTTATTATATGTAGTAGATTGTTGTTCTAGAAAACGGTTCAGGCTAGTCTAGTTAGCCTTAAGAATATAATTGAAAGATAATTTTAACCGACTTCAAAAAAGAAGGAGGTTCTCAAATCGTCGGTTTTTTTTTATGTATGTTCACCTCGAAGACGCCTGAGCTGATTTGGAAAATTCTTTGTGTTTGAAGGGGTATACTTCCCAGGTGCTCATTTAAATTTTATCGAAATCCTGTCCTGAACGTAGTAAGGAATTTAAAGGCATAAGATGCAAATAACTTTGCTCTCAAATAAAATACATGATAAAAAGTAAATTAATAAAAAATATGTACATAAAATAATAAAGCACAAAAGTATATAAAAAATTGGTTAAAATCTTAATATATATATTTCTTGTGTGCGTGTGTATGTCACTGAACTCCTCCTAGACGGGTGGATAGATTTTGATGAAATTTTTTGTGTGGGTTCAAGGGGATTCGGGGATGGTTTAGATTCACAATTTGGTCCACTGGAAAATGTTTATTTAACTAATTTTTCATTTATAAGTAGTGGCGGTACGAAGTTCGCTGGGTCAGCTAGTAATATTGTAATATACCTACATATCAAATTGTCAGTAACTACAATTTTAAAGTACCTATCTAAAAAGAAATTACGACAAAGGAGAATGTTCCCACGTGCTACGGCCAAATAGAACCTAAAAGAGTTATTGAAAAATTGAAACGTTCATTTGCGGTGAAAAAACATTCAAAAGGAAGGTCTAGAGGTGAATACAAATTAACGACAGTAAAACAAAAGGACTCCCGCGCTCGGAAATATCTCGGATTTTGCCTCCAATTAAAACTTGAGCTCTTTTGTCGGAAACGCAAACCAAGTGAGGCGAAAACTTGATCGTTGACCGTCCTTTTGTAACAATCTTTAAATAGATCCTTGAATATAAAAAGCTTCAACTTGACTTCATTTCATGAGTGTAACTTCTATGGGAATTATAATTTCAACAGAATGCTTTATATAATACTTGATGATGCCCGCGACTTTGTCCGCGTGGATTAAGGTTTTTTAATTCCCGCGGGAACTCCTTAATTTTTCGGGATAAAATGTAGTGTTTGTGTTAATCCTGGGTAGAAGCTATCACTATTCCTAATTTCAGCCAAGTCGGTTCATTCGTTGTGGCGTAAAAGAGTAACAAACATCCATCCATACATCCATCCATCCATCCAAACATCCATCCTCACAAACTTTCGCATTTATAATAAAAGTAGGACTAGCTGATGCTCGCGACTTCGTCCGCGTGGATTTAGTTTTTAAAATCCCTCGGGAAATCTTTGATTTTCCGGGATAAAAAGTAGCCTATGTCACTCTCCAGGTCCTCAACTATACTCATGCAAAACATCACGTCGATCCGTAGCTCTGTTGCGGCTTGATTGAAGGACAAACAAACAAAAAAACACTTTCGCATTTATAATATTAGTATGATTTTAACATGAAAAAGTAATTATTGTGACATAACTGTAATAGTAAAACATATAGTATCATGGAATTTTTTGTAGAAATTAATGTCTTCTATAAAACTGTAGAACATCACTTTGCTCTATTGTCAATAGTTTCCGCAGCGTATGCGATATTAGAAAATCAAACGAACTTACCTGTAAGTGACGTTCGATGACTATTAAACGAAGCGATTCGCCCGAGAGATTACACTTTTTTACTAGTAGTAGCACGATCAGTGGTGCTGCCATCTACACAATTTTAGAGCAAAAATTTAAAAAATTAATATTTGCTCTAAGGTGGGTATTTCATAAATTCATACACGTTTGCCCCCTATGGCCATCGTGAGTCACTATTTCGTGCAAATCTGGGGAAGATCCTGGGTTAGGGTGGGAGTGTAATCTCTCGGGCGAATCGCTTCGTTTAATAGTCATCGAACGTCACTTACAGGTAAGTTCGTTTGATTTTCTATTAAACTTCACGATTCGCCCTTCGAGATTACACTTTTTTACTAGTAGATGTTTAGAGTCGCACGAAATGGTAGTAGGAAACTGTTATTTGGGGAAAAAAGAGAGATTTAGTCGAACAATAATTAGGGTATTAGGCTTTGATCATCTTAATAATTAATTATATGTAAATAATATGAAAAAACAATATTTAATAATATACACAACTCTATGAGTCGTTGATCGAGACTAACCGAAAACAGAGCGAGCAAAAAACGTCTGAGGCATCGACAGCTACTTCTCTATTATAAAACTTCGCAAAAGTTTTTGATCTGCCAGTCCAACCCGCAGTTCTTTTAATGACATCTATGCTAACACCGACGTAGCTGCGTGTCTTGCGCTATGAGCGCTAAAGATGTGTTTATGCCGATTTCAGTTAGGGTAGCCTTAATCCAACGACTTAATGATTGGGAACTTACAGCATTAAAGGGCTTTCCAACACTGATTAATAAAGAATCACAATTAGATTATCTTTTATCCGCTGAAACAAGTAAATATTGCCCTAAAGCTCTAGGAGGACAAATGGAAGGTCTTTCATTGAAATAAGAAGAAGAATCAAGATCGGTGGCGGACGGTTCACGGCACTGATCTTGATTATATCTGTGATATTAATAATGAAATTTTCGTTAATATATTTTTTAATGATGGACACTTTAATCAACGACAGTGTCTGTACTCTATGAGCAGTAACTAGAGCCAAAAGCGTTGTTAATTTTCGAGACAACTTATCAAAAGAAGGACTTTCATTAGGGTACCAATCACCTGAATAATCTAGAACCTTTGACGGGTTCCAAGTAAAATTATATTTTGGAAGTGGGGTTCGCAACTTTTAAACTCCTTTCATAAACCTCGTATCCCTTGGATCATTCATCATCAATCACAGCATCTAAAAGAAACGATAATGCTGCTTTTGTACAATTAATTGAGCCATACTTTTGACCCTGGTTAAAGAGGCTAACTAAAAAATCAAGCACATTATTTACTGAGGCTTGAAGTAAGTCTAATTTTTTATCCTGGCAGAACGTAAACCATCTTTTAAAACTGATATTATATTGTTTTAAATTGCTACCAGCTAAGGACGCTAACATCACGTCTGCAGCCTCCGAAAGGGAACCTTGTTTCAGGAAGGTTTGCTTAATAATACTCCGGCAACCAGGGTAAGACTCTCTCGAAGTTTGTGATTGGCACTATAAGAAGATAATAAATTGCTAATAAGTGCAAATTCAATTGGCTTTAATAATTTTTTAAAAAGTGGATACCAAGGTTGTGTAGGCCACAAAGGGACTACAACAATACCAACATTTGGCCTTATCGGAGATAATTTTTTGTAAAACTTTTAAAATTAAACAAAACAAAAGAGGAAAAGTATGTGGACCAGACCAAAGTAAAAGCGTCAACCCTACATGCTTCCGGGTCTCTATGCCAAGAAACGAATTTGTCACATTTGGTCGATTGAACTTTTTGCATATAAGCTGAAAATCCCTGTCAGCTAGCTCCCACTCAACATCAGCATGAATGCGGCGGGATTCCGCGTCTGCGACATAGTTGTCCTTAGAACTTATGGGAGACGCAATGACAAACAAATGTCGCTCTTCACACCATTGCCAAATACTTATTAAGATGGGGAAATCGAGGATATATATGCAGTAAAATTATCAATTCGTAAGATAATTTCGCAGTTACGATGATTATGGGCAAACATTTTCAATCCAAAAAATGCCGCAGTCAGCTCTAAGTAATTAATGTGTTCAGTTAATTCCTTTTTAGACCATTGTCCACTAGATCTTTGGCCTAAACAGCTGATACCTCAATCAGTTCGGGACGTCTCAGAATAAATCTCCAGCTTGTAATCGCCGGATCAAATAGGACTGGCGCAATTGTCAATATTATCAAGCCACCAGACGAAATCTTCGCGTGAAAACTCCGGTCGACTAATATATTGATCGTAATAATCATTTTCTTTTAAACTAAGGTATTTAGTTCTCTCGAAATTTTTTATGTATAGCCAACCGTACTGCGTTGCGCAAATAGATATCAACAATCCTATTAAGTAAATGAGCAGAATTACGTAACTTACATCTTTTTAATTTTGAAAAGTGTAAAAGTCCTAACTTGATCTTAAGTTTCTTTTCTACCGGAATGCTAATAGTAAGATTATCAGAATTAAAAAAGAATCCCAAAAAAGGTTGCAGTTCAGCTTGGTATGCTTATGCTTTTTTGTAGGTTTATTGTAAAACCTAACGACTGAAGTAAATTTGAAGTAATTTTATAATTTCGTTCACAATCTATGTAATTATTACCAAATAATAAAAGATCATCCAATAGATAACGGACAATAAGCCTTGTTTACGCAAAAATTGCATTACTGGACGCATGATTTTCGTTAACACATATGGGCTATATTGAGACCAAATGGTAAAACTTGAAATTCAAGTTTTTTCCGTTACTTTTTCTTTTTTTTTTTAACAAAGAAAATATTTGATAGGAATTGACCCCCACATGGTTCACACTCACTTACAGCGCCAATACATATAAGATAATTTATCTCTCTAGTCATGCGCAGTTTTTCTGTATCAGACTTACGGCTATTCGGCGAACAAGACTGATGCTGACAATCTTTAAAATAGGTAGTTGCAAACCGTTAACGCAAGATAACACTACGGAATCATTTGTGATTTGCGACCAAATATGATAAAAAAAATTTAGTCCACCAAAAGTTTATCCAGCCTGCGTGTAAGATTCGACCGCTTCGATTAACGAAACGATTGGTGATATTCGCCGCGCGTCGCGTCGGTTGCAGCTTGCGCCCACCAGCCGTCTGGATCTGTCTCGCTGGTGCCCGGCGAGGCTGCATCTGCGGCGGTGGCGGCCCCCTCCAGTTTAAAGCCCTCGATGTTGCTTCTTTCAGTTCTACATTTTTTAGTGGTACTTTTGACTTGGCAGGGGTAGGTTTTAATTCAGTGGGTGTCTTTATAATAGCCTTCATCGATTTTAAACTATCTTGTTCTACAGACGGTTTAACCGCAGGAGTAGCTGCAGGTATAACATCGGAGCGCAGCCTAAGGAAGCTGTTGGAGCGGTCATAGGTATAGCAGTTGTCATTGAAATTGAGTCGGTGATAACTTCATATGTGGACCCTGTGAAAATAGGTATTTGACCTATTTTTAACAAATTCGCGATACAAACTCACGGTTTGTACTCTAGAAATAAAATAACAGCGACCCACAAAAATAAAGTAATAAGACAATATAAATTCATGACATAGCCTCTTGGACTATGTTCTAGAACCTGTACAAACACTGTCATAAATTCATGATACAAACTCACGGTTTGTACTCTAGAATTGAATAACAGCGACCCACAAAAATAAAGTAATAAGACAATATAAATTCATGACATAGCCACTCGGACTATGTTCTAGAACCTGTACCAACACTGTCCTAAATTCATGATACAAACTCACGGTTTGTACTCTATAATTGAATAACAGCGACTCACAAAAAAATAATGTTATAAAACTATATAAATTCATGACATAGCCTCCCGGACTATGTTCTAGAACTTGTACAAACACTGTCATAAATTCATGATACAAACTCACGGTTTGTACTCTAGAATTGAATAACAGTGACTCACAAAAATAAAGTAATAAGACAATATAAATTCATGACATAGCCTCTCGGACTATGTTCTAGAACCTGTACCAACACTGTCCTAAATTCATGATACAAACTCACGGTTTGTACTCTATAATTGAATAACAGCGACTCACAAAAAAATAATGTTATAAAACTATATAAATTCATGACATAGCCTCCCGGACTATGTTCTAGAACTTGTACAAACACTGTCATAAATTCATGATACAAACTCACGGTTTGTACTCTAGAATTGAATAACAGTGACTCACAAAAAATAATGTAATAAAACTATATAAATTCATAACATAGCCTCCCGGACTATGTTCTAGAACTTGTACAAACACTGTCATAAATTCATGATACAAAATCACGGTTTGTACTCTAGAATTGAATAACAGCGACTCAGAAAAAATAATGTTATAAAACTATATAAATTCATGACATAGCCTCCCGGACTATGTTCTAGAACTTGTACAAACACTGTCATAAATTCATGATACAAAATCACGGTTTGTACTCTAGAATTGAATAACAGCGACTCAGAAAAAATAATGTAATAAAACTATATAAATTCATGACATAGCCTCCCGGACTATGTTCTAGAACTTGTACAAACACTGTCATAAATTCATGATACAAACTCACGGTTTGCACTCTAGAATCAAGGAACAGCGACAATACAACAATGTAATAAAAAACATAGAAATTCATGACATAGCCTCCCGGACTATGCTCTAGAATATATGGTGCCATCCAAAAAACAGCGATTAACCTTACAGTTTAAACTGAAGTATAATAATGGTTGTATTAGCCTTACAGACAACTCATATGCACCAGGCGTCACAAAATAAAAATAATTAAAATGATCTAAGTAGGTCAAGGCCACGCCGGCCAAGCCGGGCGACAGCGGCGGCGCCAGCGCTTTGTCGCCCATTGCCTGTAATTACTTATTCGAAAACGAATGGTATTCGAAATTTAAAAATGTTACTAACCTTCATGTTGCGATGCCTCTTGCAAGGACGCATTATCACTAACAGAACAATGATCACGTTCCAAACTTGAGCTGGTACTACGGTATCGTCGTTTACGGCGAACTCGAGACATCTTTTTCTCCAACTTTCTTATTTTTCGAGCTAAATACTCCTCTTCGTTATGTTGTTTTCTTTTTCCCATGATAAACACTAGGAAAAAACACACCAAAACCACCTAAAAACTCTATAGACTAATTAAGATTAGAAAATACGTGCGCGATGGCAGCCACACAAAACGTGTATGGATTTATGAAATACCCACCTTAGAGCAAATATTAATTTTTTAAATTTTTGCTCTAAAATTGTGTAGATGGCAGCACCACTGATCGTGCTACTACTAGTAAAAAAGTGTAATCTCGAAGGGCGAATCGTGAAGTTTAATAGCTATTTATGCAACTGCATCGTAATGAGGGTCATTTTAATTCGAGTGCTATTTTTTGATGCGAGGCTTGCCGAGTATCAAAATAGGATAGTACGAGAATTAAAATGACTAATTACGATCAGTTGCATACAAGATTTTATCTACGACAAGGAAAATAAAATCATTAACAAAACAAAATACGCCGTAGTGGCTCAATAAAGTAACAAAAAGTAACTCCGTAAGCCGCCACCAGCCGCCTGTGGCACCTCTGTCGTATGAACGGTACAAAAGTGCCAGAACTCAGAGCCTTAGCTTTAGGTATCCTATTTTAAGAAGATAACCATTTCGATTCAGCTCCCATACAACGAGCTGCATCGAAATGAGAAGCAAAACCGAAAGAGGGTTCATTTCGATTCAGCTGTCAAATTCGAAATTGGAACTTTTCGATGCTGGAGTAGATAAAATAATTTTTCGGCTTTACAATTGCATATTTTAACATGGAAAAGTAGTTATAGTGAAATAACTGTAATAATTAGATATATGGTATCGCGGACTTTTTTGTAGATATTGTATCCTCTTTATAACTGTATGTAATACATCACTTTGCTGCTTTGAGTATATAGTGTTGGTTATATACTCAAAGCTTTGCTGTATTGTCAATAGTTTCTGCAGCATACGCGAAATAACGTTTTTTTTTTGGTATTTTTTTCACGTTTCGTAGTTTTCATACGGATCCCTTACTTTCTGAAAATATTCTATAGCCTATGTTCATCAGGGATGATGTAGGATTCTAATGGTGAAAGAGTTTTTCAAATCAGTCCAGTAGTTTCGGAGTCTATTCAATTCAAACAAACAAACAAATCTTTCCTAATAATATTCGTGTATTTAGTATTCGGTGCTTGTGAAGTAAGTGAAATTAGCCCTTATATTATTCCACTGTTTGCCATCTAAAGAAAAGAAGAACAAACTTAGTTTAACATAACTCTAACTAATATAATAATTTTTTACTTCAAAACTGTTTAGATGAAATATTCTCCAATACTTTTCAATATCTATTTCAACCGATAGACGTCTATAGATGGCCTTAGGTCGTTCGCATGGATTTTCACAAGCCTTCTTCTTGCGCTGCCTATATCCAGTAAAAAAAAAGTGTGTGTCAGCTCCGGCCTCCGACGCACGACTGGAGTTTACGCGCGACGCTATATCCTTCTCTATGCGCGCGACTCGGGTCCGAGCGCGCCCCGGCCCCCGACCGACTTTCGCTTCGGGTAGCCGATTGCGTAGCGATCGGGTAGCTCTTTCGCACGAAAACCAACCTTATTTACTCAACGTTAGGGTAGAAATTTCAACGTTGTGAAAAACGTAACGAGGTCATTGATAAATTGATTTTACTGCCCAGATTTTTCTCATACCGGGCTGCTAAAATCGATTCTTAAGGAGTAAACTCCAAAATATGGATAAGTTACGTATATTATATTGTGTTAATAGGGAGTGTGGATATTTAAACCCAGATTTCTTTACACTCATTAGTGAAATACCCATAAATTCCGCAGTCCAAATGTCGCAACGTGCATAAATTACAGTGGTGAATTTATTTTAATTTGCCTCGAATTCATAATAAATAGGTACTGTTTGCGGGAAATAAATAAACGAATTTTACTGACATTGCCTTTTAATTGCCGTACACGTCTCTTGATATTTATTTCGGATATTATATTATTATTTTTAGGGTTCCGTACCCAAAGGGTGCCAACGGGACCCTATTACTAAGCCTCCGCTGTCCGTCTGCCCGTCCGTCCGTCCGTCTGTCAGCGGGCTTTATCTCGTAAACCGTAATAGGTAGACAGTTGAAATTTTCACAGAGTGTGTATTTCTATTGCCGCTATAACAACAAATAATGAAATTAAATTAAATTAAAAAAAGAATGGGGGGCCGTCAAACTTTTCAGTTTCAGACCACTTTTGTTACGGGGTCTAAGTCAAAAACTAAACTAGTTAGGAATTTGAAATTTCTGTATATTATGTACTATATAGTATATTTAAGCAACAAATACTGAAAACACCGATTTATGATGCGGTTTAAATGTAATTGTGGCCAAAACAAACGAACATTTTTCCCCATATGCTAATTTAGTAGGTACTATCTAAGAACTAAGATATTTAAATATCTAGTTAGACTAGAAAAGTAATTTGGTCATATGTACGGAGCCCTAAAAGAGCGAGGCCCGACTCGCACTTGGCCGATCTTTTTAGGGTTCCGTACCCAAAGGGTACCAACGGGACCCTATTACTAAGCCTACGCTGTCCGTCCGTCCGTCCGTCCGTCCGTCCGTCCGTCCGTCCGTCCGTCCGTCTGTCAGCGGGCTGTATCTCGTAAACCGTAATAGATAGACAGATGAAATTTTCACATATTATGTATTTCTATTGCCGCTATAACAACAAATAATAAAAATTAAATTAAATTAAAAAAATTAAATTAAAATGGGTAGGTGGGTAGATGGAAATTTTTTAATTTAACTTTTTTAACGGAACCCTAAAAGAGCGAGGCCCGACTCGCACTTGGCCGATTTTTTTAATTTAAATATAATGTTGATATTGTCATATAGGTATTGTAGAGATTAATTGATTACGACTTGATTTTCAAAGATTATGACATTTGACTTGTCTTGGTGCGGGTAGTTACGGTTAGAATAATATTTTTAGGATAAAATTTAGTTCGTTAAATACTTAAAGAAAATATAACACGGTTTGACAATTATTGCAATCGATTCGGTTAGTGATTTTGAAATATTTTCAGCTTTCTCAATAGCAAAAAATAATATAATACCTATACCTACCTATAGTCGGTACCTACCTACATACCTAGGTATTATATATACATGCCACGTTTTTCCCATTCATCATTTCTGTATAAATAGCTCTTATTAAAGATTCCAGTATTTTACAAATTTCAAAGGAAATACTTAAGTAATATTCTCATTCTTCTTATTCTAATGCCTAACTTTTAGTCTGACTCTTTAATGTTGCTGACATTTGCCAACTTAAAGTAAACTTGAGTTAAATTTAAAGGCATTGCCTAAAAGCTTTATTATTCAAAGGAACTGCTTCAAGACTATTGTTTCAGTTCAGATTTCGAAAGTGACGAAAATGTTATTGTTAAGTAAAATATTAAAGGTATATTTATAGGCCTTAAATTATTAATAGCCACTCAATGAAAAAGCTTCTCCTAGCAACAACCCTAAAGAAACCATCGGCCTTTAAAATTGGGAGTCTTAAATAGAGCTTTGTAGTTATGAAGTTTCGTCACTGATATGTTTTAATAAAATATAATTATATCCATAGGATAAAGGATACGAGTAGGTAGCCGTTGTCGGTAGGAACTTAGCGGCTACCCATCTACCTATCTATGATTATATTATCATTGTCACCGCTTTGATTGATAATATGCAATAAGTGTCACAGTGTAACTGTGTTAAAGAAATATCAACTGAAAATTCAAATATACACATTCGATACATAGTTTATTTTTTCGCGGACGCCATATGTAAACTTTATGCTCTTTAAAAAATTATTTCAAAAGTAATAGACATACAGACATACATAAGAGTACCTAAAAATAAATATACGCTAGAAAAACCTCTTCGCCAGTAGCGTAAAAAAAAATAACCTACGAGAAATAAGCAAAAATACATTTTCCTTCAAACTTCTCTAACCTTGAGGTACACTTGTGTTTATGTTTTATAATTTTTAAAAGCATACTTACTGCTGCATCGTATGTTGTGTTGAGTGTTGACATGTGCTTCCTCACTGAAAATAGGTTCGCGCTCGTGACCAAGACTTTATTTGTCACGGACACTTTTCAAAAACCGACAGAAAATCTAGGTTAAATACATTATTGATCGATGTATAAGCTAATAAAAGTGATAGAAAATGCATAGTAGGTATAAGTTCCTACATAACAAAATTGAAATTGTTTATTGGTCGGTAGCATGTCACGCTGCAACGAGCTACGGACTGACGTGATTTTGAAGTGAAAACTTCTTTAGGCACGTTGAGCATTTTTTTGGGCGAGCAAAAAACATCGATTTCGCGAAATTGTCACCGTCACCATCGTCACCTGGAGATTTTAGTAAGCGTTCAACATTTTAGAGATTCTCAAGCAACATTTACAGCGCGGTCGGCCAGCAGCCGCCTTCCTTACCGTTTAATGTATGATGTCGCAGGTTCGAATCTCACGTACGAAACGTGACAGTGCGCTTTTTTAAATATTTTTTATATTTATTTTATTTTATTTATTTATTTAATTTTATATATTTTTTAATTATTAGCAAATCTAGTTTTCACTTCTATCGGCAGTCCCTATATGACTGCCAATTTTCTTCTTTTTACATGGGTTTAATTGTCAGACTTTCGAGGTCCTCAACCTGTAGAGGCTACGTTTTATCCCGGAAAATAAAGGAGTTCCCGCAAACTAATTTCACGCGGTCAAGATCACGGGCATTATCTAAATAGTTTACTATATTTATAAGTTTATTTATCATGTTCAAGATATGGTTCTAAAATGTAGGCCCAAAACCCAAAAATTACTGAAGTATTATTAGGTAAGCACTAGGCTAAACAGAACATATTAGTACGAATAAGATACAAGTTCTAGTACTTAAAACGCTTCTAAACTAATAGCGTCTACGATCATCTTATTGTAATTTGTAATACCTATTGTATAATCCTCTCACGTTTCTAATACAATTGTATTGGAGCCAAACTTCTAGTAGGTAATTCTTAGTTCAATTGCGATAAACTAATTGTTTACAAAGATACTTCAAGGATTTGACTAAATGTGTAGTAGTATTATATTTCTGTAAGTAAGTATACCATTTTCTTGTACCTACTAAAATAATATTATTGAATTCATATTAATGAATTTAAAGAACAAAAAAAATTTAAAAAATTCGTATTCATGCGATTATCGATATCATTTAATCAATCAAATCGATCAAATGATCGTGGTATGATCGCCATCAGTAGTATCAGCGACCTAACGTAAATCTCGTTTAAAACAACAAACATGCCGCTACATTACGTCGGAATTATTCGTATCGTATCGTAAGCAAAAAAATCGTATTGTGCATAACGAAAACGATCAAAGAAATCAATTTAATCCTAAAAAACTCTCGTAGTTTCAATTTTATTAGAAAAAAAAAAAATTAATATTCAACTATCCCGTAAACTATCGTCAAAAGCCAGTAAAAGCATACTTAAACTCCCGAAGTAATTTAATATTGCTTTAACCACACAAAGAAACATAAAAAGAACATGAAAATTAATAACAAAGTTTCCGATTCAAAAATTTTGTCGCTCGCTGCCACATTTTGGAGGCAGCAGCGCAGTTTTATCGCGTTGAACTTTCAGATTTGTCGACAACTTTGCCGTAAATACGGGAAAATATTATTTTTGAGCTAAGTAATATTAAATTGCATGTGGTAGAGTAGGTAATTCAAATTATTATTATTAACTATGCCCGCAACTTAGTCCGCGTGGATTTAGTTTTTAACATTCCTCGGGTACTCTTTGATTTTCCGGGATAAAAGGTAGCCTATGTCACTCTCCGGGTCCTCAACTATACTCATGCAAAAAATCACGTCAATCCGTAGCTCTAGTGCGGCGTGATTGAAGGACAAACCAACAAACAGACACACTTTCGCATTTATAATATTGGTATGATTTTATTTCCATTAATTTCAAACCGTCGTCGCCTCGCCTGCCCACTACTGTGTACAGGTCTCCTCTTGAATGAGAAGGATTTAGTCCACCACGTTGGCCCGTGTGGATTGCCAAACTTTTTTTTTATCTATCTGTCTAATATAATACCCAACGAGCAATTCTTGTACCTACCTATATATATCGAGACCAGACGATTATTTTTTCCCCTTTGAATTTTATTATTATTATTTTTTCTAAATATATAATTTCCAAAAAACATGATTCACCAAAAAAAAAAAACGAGCAAAGCTCGGTCACCCAGGTACTTTTTATTGAATAGAGGATTTTCCAAAATTGCATTTTTGCAGACTTCTCACACCTTTGAAAACACACACACGATAGCAAAGTTATTTGTTTCTTGTGCTTTTGAATCCCTCACCACACTCAGGATTCTAAATTAGTATCCTTTCGCTCGCTTCGGATTCAAATTAGGCACTCGTAAAAAAAAATCTTTGCTATCTTGTTGAACAAATATAACTATTAATTGCTTGAAACGCACATAAATCCGAAAACTCAGAGATGCGTGCCGGGACGGGCTGTAAACTTACTCCTCCTAAAAAAGGACCCTGAAATCCCAGAAATGAAACTCGAAGCGATCACTGCTTCATATTATACGTCAGACATGTAGCTTAAACACAGCAAGCATTTTGAATTGAACTCTTCTTACCATGTTTTCCTTCACCGTTCACCGTCAAGTGTTTATTTGCTAAAAACGCAAATTGCAATAAAAAAAGTTAGTTTAGCGACTTTTAAAACCAGAGCATAAAGCCTTACCTCATTAATCCCCTTTAGCTTCACGTCACAAAGTAAATCAATTTTATAAACCGCGCTTGTATATATGAGGAAAATTCCATTTCTTACAGCGAGTTTAAAACGTTGGAGTCACGTCGCCAGAAAATCGTATTTGTGCCGCAAACACGTTCCCAATAAACTGTTAACTTCGATACATCGGGGTTTCTATTTGTGACAGGATTCCTGTGATAGTTATCTGATATAGGTAGGTACAAATATCAGATACTTACCTATATCACTGAAAAAATGCAGCGAAGTACCATTTTAGGGTTCCGTACCCAAAGGGTGCCAACGGGACCCTATTGCTAAGCCTCCGCTGTCCGTCCGTCCGTCCGTCTGTCAGCGGGCTGTATCTCGTTAACCGTAATAGATAGACAGTTGAAATTTTCACATATTGTGTATTTCTATTGCCGCTATAACAACAAATAATAAAAATAACATTAAATTAAAAAATAAAAGGTGTCGAAATAAAATTTTACACTGATTTTTTTACCCTGGTAAAAAATCAGGGTGCTAAAGCTCATTATGTGGAGGTCAAATATATTTTTTTTTAGTTTTTAGCTACAGAATTGAATAAATGGGGGGCCGTCAAAGTTGTCGGTTTTAGACCAATTTTGTTAGGAAGTCTATCTCAAAAACTAAACTAGATAGGAACTCGGAATTTGGTATATTATATAAGGTACCTGATACAAATAAGGCCTGTGCTCAATTAAGGCCTGTAGTGTCGAAAAGTCGATTAAAATATATTTACATCAAAAATACTTCACACACGCATAGTCGACAGCTCCATGGATCGGAAAACAGTGCGCGAGCGGCCCGCTCGTGTTCACAGCGACAGTGGAGGCCGATCGTTTGGGAAGAACGGCCGTTTTCATGGCGCGTTATTATATCATCGTAATTTTTATTGAGTTTTAATACATTTTATTTTGAATTTTTGTTTCAAGGAATGATTAAGGATCACAATATAGCTCTTTAAAAAGGTAACTATGACTCTAAATTGTAATTTTTAGAATATGCGAATTAAATACAGCATAAACCATGTATGAAGTATGATGTACTAAATAAGGCCTAGCTTTTATAATAGGCCTTATTTGTAACCCTAGGCCTTAATAGGAGTCTGTTGAATTTTAACTTTAATATGTTTATTTACAGATCGATTATCTTGGTATATCTCTTTGAATTTATATGATCGAAGGTATGTCACCTCCAAGACCAAAACGGGCTACGTGGTCCGAAGAAAGCTTGAGAGCGGCAGTTAGTGATGTACGTTGTGGCCGACTGTCGACTTACAAAGCTTCGGCGCGATATGGCGTTCCGAGAAGAACCATTAGAAATCATATGAAAAGTGGTGTTTTAC
Source organism: Oeneis ivallda (assembly GCA_029955525.1). Lineage (NCBI taxonomy): Eukaryota > Metazoa > Arthropoda > Insecta > Lepidoptera > Nymphalidae > Oeneis > Oeneis ivallda. Next base: position 13,500,909 of record JARPMR010000022.1, read on the forward strand.
ACAAGAGTTTAGGGAGAAACGCTATTTTCACTAAAGAGCAAGAAAAGGATTTCGTCAGCCGCATAATAAAATTTTCTGAAATAGGAATACCTCTGACGCCAAAAATGATTCGGGTTCAAGCATTTGCTTTTTGTGACAAATATGACATTGTCAATAATTTCAACAAGGAAACAGGACTTGCAGGAAAAGGGTGGTTGAGATTGTTTTTACATCGAAATCCAGAGTTAGCAAAACGAAAAGCACAATTCTTAAACCCAGCTCGAGCCCAGAAATTAAATAAAACTATTGTCGCTCATCATTCCGATGAAGTTCGTAAACTTTATGATGAATTAGATCTTCATTACCATCCTGAAAAAATTTACAATATGGACGAGAAGGGTTGTCGGCTTACATTACATCACCAACAAACAGTGATTGCTCAGAAGGGTTCTAAAAGGGTGCATATGCAAGGCTCTGAGCACGGTGAGAACGTCACTGTAGTTGGATGTGCTAATGCTATAGGGAATCCGATACCACCCATGATTCTTTTTAAGGGAAAAAGGAAGAAACCGGAGTATGACGAAAATTTGCCTGCAGGATCTATTGTGCTCATGGCACCAAAAGGGAGTATGACAACTGAGTTGTTTACCGTTTTCATTGAACACTTAGCAAAGTATAAAACCCCTGGAAAATGCCTCCTCATCTTTGACGGTGCCAAATGTCATCTAGATTTTCGCATTGCCGAAACAGCTGAAAAACATAACATTATCCTTTACTGTTTACCATCTAACACGACACATGAATTGCAGCCTCTTGACAAGGCTTGTTACAAACCTTTTGAATCTTACTGGGATCAAGAAGTTCTGCAATATATTATGTATGAAACACGTGCTAAACAGGTCACTAAAACACGATTTAACGTAATTTTATCTAAGGTCTGGTCAAAGAGCATGACCTATGCAAATATAACAAGTGGATTCAAAGCTACTGGACTTTATCCATTTAATTCTGATGCAATACCTGAAACTGCATTCGCTCCTTCCATCTTGACAGAACGTCGTATCAGTGAAAGTAATTCGCATGACTGTGGTGAATCTTCACAATTAATAAATGCAAATGCAAGAAGACCTCACGCAAATTTGGCAGAATCCGATACAAACATTGAAACAGACACTGATTCACGTCAGTCCTCACCCATCGCGAACATTCAGCATTTGCAAAATCTGATTGATGCCGAAAAAGTCTTGCCATTATCTCCCGGCACACCTGATCTTCGAGTATTTTCATTTGCTTCCCCTGTAGAGCACAGTACACCACCTCGAACAGATATTATTGACCAAAATTATCTCGACAATCTTCCCGGGCCCAGTGGCTTACAGACTACCAAACGACTTGTAGAATATAGTGATAGTACAGAAGAAGAGCAGTACAGTACAGCGTCTGAAGAAGACAATCTGTATTCATTTATAAACAGGTGTATTCCACCGAAACGCTTAAGAATTTATTCTTCTTCAGACACCGAGTGTGACAACGAAAATTTAAATCCTAATAACGTTACTTTACCTAAGTCCGATGGCGAAGATACTGAAGATGACGAACCTTTGGCCAAAATTGCTGGAAGTAAGAAGACTGATTTCCAAAAATTTATGCCTACACCTGATTATAGTGTTGTTAAGAACCGTCCACGTAGAAAAGCTTTAAATTATAAAGGTCAGAGAGTTACCAAAGATTTATTTAATACAGATAAAGAACCAAAAAAGAAGGATTCAAATAACACAAAGAAAGGAAAGAAATCTATAAAGAAAACTACAAAAGAAACCTATAAACAAAAAAGGAAACGTTCTATTAAACCAAAATCAGCTGAAGATAGAGAACAGTGGTACTGCCTTGCATGTAAAGAGGAGAGAATTGCAGATATGAGACAATGCGTGGAGTGTCATCAGTGGTACCATGAGGATTGCGTTGGATTGACAAAAAGTGATCTAGACGCATTTGTATGTCCTAATTGTCAGGAAATTTGATTTGGTATTTACCTCTTGTTGAAGACTGATTATGTTCCTAAGCAAAATATGTTATTAAGTTCCAAGGCCTTATTTAGTTACCTTGTTTAATTAAGGCCTATCAAAGTATATTTAATTTTTAAATATTTTGTAATATTTTTAAGAAGATATGTTAATTTGCTAGTTTTTGTTTATATGGATAGGTTTTTTTTAATATAATTCTTTATTTCTTATTAATATGCAACTTCAAGTCTGACGAGCAATTTAAGCAAAATATTTAGTAAGATAACTTATAAAGTTATGCAAGGATCTCATGAAAACACTTAATAAAAGGCTGAGAAATACATATTTTTATATAATTAATACACTAATAACACAATTCCTATAAGTTAAGTATATAGGCTTTGTTAAGTCACTATGTTTTAATAAGGCCTAATGCTAAGGTTCCAGAATTACCTCTGTTTAAGTGGTTTTTGATAAAATATTATAATATTTTTTCTTAATTACATAAAATTTATAAACCAAAGTGTAATACCGTGCATTTATTTATCACCTTTTTATAATATTTATCAAGATATGAGTGTTTAAAATTAGGTAGGCCTTATTTGTATCACTTACCTTATTTTGTTATATATTTGGTATTTAAACTACAAATACTGAAAACACCGATTTATAATGTGGTTTGTAAGTTGTGACCAAAACAAACGAGCATTTTTTCCCCATATGCTTATTTAGTACGTATCTAGTTTAAAAAAAATGATTTGGTCATATGTACGGAAGCCTAAAAGAGCGAGGCCCGACTCGCACTTGGCCGATTTTTTGCTTATATTTTATTAGATAATTTATACAGAAACTTATTTAAAAGTCTGCAAATGAATCTAGAAGTTAATAAAGAAAAGCCATTGCTTTGTTATTAATAACGTTGTAGTTGATTTAACAAATAATTAGGTATATAATAGCTATTTATGCAACTGCATCGTAATGAGGGTCATTTTAATTCGAGTGCTGTTTTTTGATACGAGGCTTGCCGAGTATCAAAATAGGATAGTACGAGAATTAAAATGACTAATTACGGTCAGTTGCATACAAGATTTTATCTACGACAAGGAAAATAAAATCTTTAACAAAATACGCCGTAGGCTCATTATAGTAACAAAAAGTAACTCCGTAAGCCGCCACCAGCCGCCTGTGGCGCCTCTGTCAACAAAAAGTAACTCCGTAAGCCGCCACCAGCCGCCTGTGGCGCCTCTGTCATATGAACGGTACAAAAGTGCCAGAACTCAGAGCCTTAGCTTTAGGTATCCTATTTTAAGAAGATAACCATTTCGATTCAGCTCCCATACAACGAGCTGCATCGAAATGAGAAGCAAAACTGAAAGAGGGTTCATTTCGATTCAGCTGTCAAATTCGAAATTGGAACTTTTCGATGCTGGAGTAGATAAAAGCATACAACAACACAGATAATAATATTATAACTTTTTCATTAGCTATTTTTTACGCAACTAATTTATACGGTTAACATTTAAGTAGGTACTATAAACCATAGCAAACTTGAGTAATATTTATAGGTGCTATATTGACAAACCAAACTAGGTAAATTGTTTTAGTATTTCCGACGACCTCCATGGCGCAGTGGTGAGCGCTTTGGTCTTATAATTGGGAAGTCCCGGGTTCGATTCCCGTCAGGGGTAATTCGGGAATTTATAAAATCTAAATTTTCTCTGGTCTGGTTTGATTGAGTGAGTAGGGAATTGATACCTACTTGAGTATTCCCGCCATCATTGTAGTTATTCTACTTTTAGTCATAGATAACAATTTATTTCCCAAGCTACATTAAGAGATCGTGGATGATAAAACTTGGATTCGTCTTGATAAAACTCCCATTGTAAAATAAAGCTGATCATCTAATGGATAGACGATGAGAGTCTTAAGAAAAATCTCGAAACTTATTCTTGAAGCACCTGAGTTGAGACTTGAGACTTCCGTCTTTTACTTGAGCTGGGCGGTGTTTTCCAGTGGGCACTCTTGACCACATCGTAGAAAAAAATATACGCAGTATTTTTTTTTATTCGATAACATCCCTTGCTATCGATTGCCCTTGGCTACAATCTCACATAATTATTATGTGATGATGTAGTTAAAGATGGTAACGGGTTAACTTGGAAAGGGTATTCGATGTATAAATTAAACCTATAACCCTAATCGGTTTCTACACGTCATCGTGACGGAACGCAAAATCGAATACTTAGTGGTAATCGAAGGTGGTAACTAACCACGGTCAGAACCTCCCACCCTTCGATCACGGAAAAATGATCGAAGCTCCCACCACAACTTACCAACTTTTCAATGAATAACAAGTCCAAAGTTTATAAAATCTTATTTCAATAAAAATAAAAAATCGAGTTGGACGTGAGTTACTCACGAATTAGTCGATATTCTGACTAATTTCTTAAACTGGGCACGTCTTACAAGTTAGGATTTTTATATAAACCTGTAAAGATGATACTGTCGCAATTAGAATGCCATAAGCCTACTTTGTCGTATTACTATACAAATTGAGAAAAACCAAATTAAGTTTGAATTTCGCGGGCAGACCCATCACTTAAGCCAAACGTATATAACGTCCCCATACCTTAGAAATATCATTTCATCACATAAATAAAACACATACATAACATAGGTATAAATGTACAAAAGCTATTTAAGAAAACTTGTTACAAGAAAAAGTTGTTGGAGCTGTTTGAATTTCCTTTCACAAAAACTACTTGAAAAAGTACTAAAAGCTTTCTTATACCTATTCATGGTAATAGTCCTAGAAAATCTAGATCTTGTTGTTGTTGGTAGTGACTTACAGTCTGGGATTGGTTCTTGAAAAGAAAGTAGATCCACATAAACAAAGCACATTAAAGATTTATTTTTGTGTATACTTTATCTGTTTATCTTAACTAATATTGGTCTAATATACTAATAATAATCTAAACTATGGGTGCGGGTTATTCAAAAACTGTTAGGCCTTCGGCTCCAACATCTATGCTCAAGGAGTATATATCAAATACTCATTTTTTTTTATCCTGCAGTATAATTCAAGGTTGCAAGCAGTAATAGCCTAGTGGTTTGGACTGTGGTCTCCTATTCGGGGGGTCACAGGTTCGATCCCGGGTACCTACCTCTGACTTTTCGGAGTCAAGTGCATTTAAGCAATTAAATATCACTTGCTTCAACGGTGAAGGAAAAAAAAATTGTGAGCCGTCGTGGGACGCCTGGCAGATGTGAAACATTGACATTATTTTGTACCCCTACCCCTACCCCTACCCCTACCCCGACCCCTACCCCGACCCCTACCTCGACCCCTACCCCTACCGCTACCCCTACCGCCACCCCTACCGCCACCCCTACCCCGACCCCTACCCGAACCCCACCCCTACCCCTACTCCTACCACTACCCCTACTCCTACCCCGACCCCTACCCCGATCCCTACCCCGACCCCTACCCCTACCCCTACCACTACCCCTACCGCTACCCCTACCCCGACCCCTACCCCGACCCCGACCCCTACCCCTAGCCCTCCCCTACCCCTACCCCTACCCCTACCTCTACCCCTACCCCTACCCCTACCACTATCCCTTCCCCGACCCCTACCCCGACCCCTACCCCGACCCCTACCCCTACACCTACCCCGACCCCTACCCCTACCCGTACCCCGACCCCTACCCTGACCCGTACCCCTACCACTACTACTACTACTACTACTACTACTACTACTACTACTACTAAACAGATTGTGATAGGAACTAAATATTATGTCACTAAGTATACATATAACATCGCATGCCGTGGCGAGGCGTCCGTCGCCACGCGAGAAATCTGTGTTACGTGCCGCTATAGATGTTTCACATCAACATCGTGAGGAAACCTACACATCTGAGAGTTCATAATGTTCTCGAAGGTGTGTGAAGTCCGCCACTTCGCATTGGGCCAGCGTGGTGGACTATGGCCTACAACCCTTCTCTGAGAGGAGACCTGCGCTCAGTAGTGAGCCGTTGATGGGTTGCTAATGATGATGATGATGAATCTAAACTATGGGTGCGGGTTATTCAAAAACTGTTAAGCCTTCGGCTCCATCATCTATGTCAAGGATTCAGATATCAAATACTCATTGATATTTTATCCTGCAGTATTTTCAAGGACTTTCTTGAAACGCTGCACGCTGTATACAATTTGGTAAGGTTGCAAATATAGCAGTGTAGAACTAGAGACTAACCTCAAGTCATAATTCTACGTTTGGTACACGCGTCACGAGATGATAGCGGTTTACGATCCCAGTTTACGAGTTAATAAGATCTGTTAGGTTCTTTTATCTACCACATGCATATGGATCTCTACACCATAATATTTATATACTACGTACATTTTTGAAATCTTGCGTAAAAAAGATAAAGGAAATCAAAGAGTGAGTGTGCTAACATTTTTAAGCGTTGCCAAAGCAGCGAGAAAGCTATGTATGTCTTTTTCTAGTTCTCTCCGGTACGATGTAAGTTCGGTTTTGCAATTCTTTATTGTAACAATTAATATTCAATTACATAATATAAATTATTTAATTAATGATTAGTTTCCTTTTGTTTTTATTTTTGTAGCCCGGGAAGATGAATTGGGAAACTGTAATATCTCCTCGGGTATGTCATTGAAAAAAATAAATAAAAAAGTTGAGGGTCATGCAACACTCGGTTGGAACGAAGTTCCTTGAAATAATAAATTAATAATATAAATAAATAAAATAAAAAATAATGATCTGAAGTCAGGATTCGAATCCCCGAACCGATAGTTTCACTCCTTCGTCATTAATCATCATGACTATATATATCATACGTTTAACCGATAGGCCATCAAAGTTAAGATGTAACGTGTGTAATAAACGAAGATAACAAGTGTCGTGACGGTAAATTATCACACTTTTTCGGCTAGCCTCCATCCGCCAAACTGTCCGAAAAGGAACTTCGTTCCAATATATAAAATGATTGTACCAATCTTCTTCCTTATCAACTCATAGACATGGATCTCTTAAGCTGCTTATAGCTAATGTAAAAATTATAATTTCGACTACTAGTCCATGCGCGTTCCTGCGTACGCGTAGTCGGAATACGCTGTCCACGCGTACATTGGATACTCGTGCAGCTCCTGTACGGACCGCCGCGAACTTAAACGCGAGGTCAAGCGATCCATAGTGCTGCGCGAACCCCGCCAGTCATCCGCCATGCCTCGAAACGTGTCGAAACATAGCGGTTGCGTGCACCACCACTGCTGGGCTTTTATTATTTAAAAAAATCCTCTGATCCTGTAACTAAACTTTTTTTGATTTTGCTCTTTTCTTTTCTGTTTGTTGCTAATAAAGTTTTCATCTTTTTTTAATAATTCTATAGGAATTTTCATTTCATTTGAAATTGCCTTCCGTGCATCTTCGCGTAAATCGTTATTTCGTTAGTTAAGTAGTGTGCTATCCCACAAAACCCGGTGAAATTCATAGAGTTGAATTAATCTGACAATATTTTCATTATTGAAACTCGATGAACACGCGTGTATTTTCATTTTGTCGTCCAAATATAGCTTACCCGGGCATGCGCGTCCCCTTTGACGCGCGACTAAAAACCGACTGAAGGCGGCTCACGGGCGAGCCAGCTAACGCGGCACGCGTTCCCCAAGAGTTTACGCGTAGCTGCAAGTAAGAACGCGTTCCAGGACACGCGTAACCGACTACGCGTACCAATGTACGTGCAGTCCGTACGTGGCTTTACATAGACTTCCACCTGTCTCGGTCTTGTGCCGCCTGTATCCAGCGGCTCCCTGCGAATCTTCTGATATCATCGGTCTGCCTAATAATCCTACCAATACTGCGCTAGCGGATGCAAAGTCGCCACTGCAGTATCTTGGGCCCCAACAATTTTTAGCAATAAATGAAATCAAAAAAGACATATCAGACAACTAGCTTTTGCCCGCGGCTTCGCGCACGTTAAGTTCTATTTTCAAACCCCTATTTTGCCCCCGGGTGAAATGTTCAAAAATCCTTTCTTAGCGGATGCCTTCATTACAATAGCTATCTGTATGAAAATTTCAACCCGATCCATCCAGTGATTTGAGCCGTGCGTTGATAGATCAGTCAGTCAGTCTGTCACCTTTTCCTTTTTACAAGCTTTTATTTAGCTTGACCAGTTTAATTATTTGTTTGTTTGGGTCAAATCTTGCAAGATGAATTAGAACCACTTCCCGGTTTCCGATTGAGCTGAAATTTTGCATGTAGGTATGTGTAAATCGGATGACAATGCAATATTATTGTGACATGGAGCTGATCTGATGATGGAGACGGAAGATGGCTATCGGAACTCTGTAATAAAACGATGTAACGCCATCGAGTTTGGGCTCGTTTGATTCGTCATGACAAGAACTCTGATCCAAGTTGATATGTAGAGTCTAATGATGTAGCTACTAAAAGCTTGTATTTAAAAATAAAATTTTTAATTTACACTTGTATGAGGGTAAATTTTTAACTTGTGCCAAAATTTTTATATGTTTTTTATAAACGAAATTTAATAAACACGTATTTCTTATTTTTTTATTTTATTTAAGAATACCAAAACTATCGTTTACCAAAGATATCTACTTTTAACCAGATGATCATGTTCACCCTACAATAGGAACGATGTCTACACAGATATCATAGTACAAACAGAATAGTAGGCTAACTTCATACAAAGTGGCCGCTGCCGGTTTGAATGTATGCGTGAGCAGCGGGCTTCACGCACACATTCGCAAAATCTCAACCGGCTCAATCACAGAGAACAGGAACAGAGGCAAAGCTTCATACAAGCGCGCTACGATACTATACTACTACAAGCTTGAGGCGCGTGTGTGCGTGAGCACAGGCGCTACGTCGCGTACAGAGAGAAAACGGTTTATACCGGCTCGGCCTGTGCTCAAGCTCAGGGTCTGCAGTACACGTCGCGCGTCGTGTTTTCATTTAATTTAATTAATGATAATAATTTAATAATTTAAATAGTGTTTAAATGTAATTTTATAATACCTAGTGTTTTAATATAAAAGTGTAAATATGGTTTACTGTACAGTGTGTATGAACAATAATAGAAAGAATAAAAACACATCATTTTTTAGCTATCCTAAAGACTCTACTAGTTAAGTAGTACTAACTTGATTATTATTTATTATTTTTAATGTATAGGGTAGATAGATACCTCATACATATTAGATGTTATTGTGATATTCTGTAACCGCATCCATTTAATTCGACTAAACTGAGACGCACGACGCACGCGGTTCGCCGGCCAGCCGTAGCGTCGGCAAACTCGCGTCGAAGCTCGCATAAGCTATTTAGTTTGTTTTCTGTGCGCGTGGATTATAATAAAATCAAACTTTCTCGGTTACGGTTCGTGCGCAACTTATCTTGCCCAGCTCCCAGCACTTGTCAAAATTTTATTGTAGAAAATAATTATTTTTTGTGACTTTGTAATGTTTAATAAATATTTCTTTTACATCTTGTATTTTCTCGCTATTGAAGTGAAAAGTTGTATGTATCACGCGATAGCAAAGTTTTTTGTTTCTTGTGCTTTGGAATGCCTCACTAGACTCAGGATTCTTATTTACCTAATTCTTCCTAGCTCGAATCCTTCACTAGCTCGGGATTTAAACTAGGCAATCACAACAAAAACAAACTTTGCCATCTTGTTGAACAAATAACTATTGTTTATTAAATTGTATCCTCCTGTACCAACCCTACCAAAATAGGTATAAATTTTGCTCGCTTCTTAGAAGCTTTGCCTCTGTTCCGTTTTTCTCCTCTGTGGCTCAATCGGCCGATATGTACCTACGCGCGATGCCTACAATAAAATACCTATTCACGCGCGCGGCCGCGGCGGCCATTGCCTCTGAGCGCTTATTTTAAATAATTCGTAAGATGCAAACTTAATTTTAAGGGGCGGGTGAATTAAATTAATTAATTAAATTAATGAATTAATTTATTTTCGAACTAATACTAATTTTCCCTTCATTATTTTATTAGGCTTATGACATGAGTTAGAACCATCAAAAATTGAGTGTGTTATTTAAAAAGAAAGAATAATGATGACTAGGGGTTCTGAACTGACCGTGATCAAGCAATCGTTGATTAGCCGCTAAAATAGTTCTTCTATTAGGCACTGCGGGGTTCGGGATCCCTTGGGCTCGCAGACGTGGTACACTCTCTCTTTCGTACATTCTTTGAGCTGCTAGAAGGCTTTCACCACTGAGTAAATACACCCGCACCATTTCATAAAATTTACGATTTGAAAATCCGGACATTATGAATTGTGATCGCAGACGGCGGATCGTACGCGACGGATCGATTGGTGCGACGTAGTGCGCATGCAACGAGTGACGATAGACTGACAGCACAGATTAGGTACTAGTTACTACGTAAACTGACAGACCGACAAACGAATTGACGCGAAACGCGCGTTCCCCGCCCCGCGAAACACGAGGCCGACAAAAGAAGCCGTGCGGAGCGGCAGTGTTTGTCGGCATCACATCACAAAGCGGGCGTTCGGTACACACACCGAAGGAGCGGCATGATCTTTCTTTTAGTTTTTTAATAACTTTGTTTACGAAATAAGGTTAAGGTTACATTAGACGCGCGCACATTAGACGGGCCGCATTGCATCGGGTTGTAACTCGTCAAATATCCGCCTAAATCACTTGTACACAATTTATCTGACCTATCGCACACTAAGACAAGGCGGAGCGGATCTCATTATTGCGTTGTGCATTTCCGAAAATGCGATACGGCCCGCTCCGCCCCGTATAGCGGCCAGTCCTAATGTGCGCGTACCTTTATTTGGTGTCTTTGATTTTCTTATTTTAGAGACAGATTTAGAAAAAAGAATGTTTTAAAAAAGCTACTGAGCTATTAATGGAAATTTGTTCTATTAACGATACATACATACATACCAAAAAAAAGTTTGGCATTAAAAAAAAAATTTCCCTGTATATTTAGATAGGCGCTACAAACAATTATTATTATAACTTTGGAGGCTCTGTGACAAAAGCGATCCTAAGCTAGAGCTTCATTCAGTACAGATTATTATTACTATTTATACGGGAAAGCTGTTAGGAACATGCTCGAGGCGCGGCGTACACTGAACAGCGTCAAGATAAACGCGGACGGTATAGCGGGTAAACACAAACAGACTTGTCAACGGGATCGTGCTGTATATTTTGATGCTTGTGAAATTGGGCTTACCTGCTCTTAAGAGTACTCTTTTAATATGTAAAATACTAGCTGATGCCCGCGACTTCGTCTGGGTGGATTTAGTTTTTAAAATCCATCGGAAACTCTGTTGCGGCGTGATTGAAGGACAAACCAACAAACCAACAAACAAGCACACTTTCGCATTTATAATATTAGTATGATTAGTAAGTATGATGACTAGCTGATGCCCGCGACTTCGTCTGCGTGGATTTAGTTTTTAAAGTCCCTCGGGAACTCTTTGTTTTTCCGGGATAGAAAGTACTTAGTAGCCTATGTCACTCTCCAAGTCCTCAACTATACCCATGCAAAAAAACCACGACGATCCGTAGCTCTGTTGCGGCGTGATTGAAGGACAAACTAACAAATCAACAAACAAACACACTTTCGTATTTATAATATTAGTATATAGTACCACCGTAATGTCGTCGTTTTTACGTAGGTATATAAAAAGCTATCTTCCAGCTATCAATGTGCTTATAGGTAAGGGTTTAAACTACTAAGGACACTCCTTAACATGGTAGAAAAATTAAATCATTAACTACCATACCACCTTCCAAGTTAGCCCGCTTTGCTACCATCTTAGACTGCATCGGCACTTACAATCAAGTGCGATCGCAGTCAAGGGCTGTCTTTTAAATAATTATCCGTATTTTCTATTGTCTCGAATTTTATTTTACCTAGAATTTTTTAAATTAACTGCATACTAAGTACTTTATAAATATGTCTTTTCAAGCGGCTATCTGTATACACAGCTAAGTTAATAAACCAAATAAACCTTTGTTAATTCGGCGGAATTCTTGCTTTGTACGGTTATATCCTATTCCTGTGCGAGTGAACTGGAAAATTTTCGCTTGGTTTCGGGTATTCGATAAATCTGCGGATAGTTCCAACTTTATACTTAACTAGCTGATGCCCGCGACTTCGTCCGCATGGATTTAGTTTTTAAAAATCCCGCGGGAACTCTTTCATTATCCGAGATAAAAAGTAGCTCTCCCGGTCTGAGGAACCACTACTACATCCATTACTATACCCATGCAAAAAATCGCATCAATCCGCTGTTCTGTTGCGACGTGATTGAAGGACAAACTAACAAACAAACACACTTTCGCATTCATAATATCAGTAATGCTTTATTATAACACTTTTTATAATTGTCAAATTTTTTACCATACTTAACCAAAGACAAAATTACGTTTAGCTGTCATTTACGTTTTGTTATTCCACTGTCATTTGCGTTTCGTTATTCCATGTCAGATGCGTTTTTGTTATACCACATTTTATAGTGACATGACGGAAACGCGGTCGAACGGGATAAAAAGTATCCTATGTCCGTCTCCTGGTTCTAAGCTACCTCTCCACCAAATTTCAGCCAAATCGGTTCATCCGTTCTTGAGTTATAAATAGTGTAACTAACACCACTTTCTTTTATATATATAGATGATATAGTTCACAAGTTACGTATAAACAGTGGTATTCAAAGTATGGTATATACTAGGTTTGCCCGCGACTTCATCCGCATGGAGTTAGTTTTTGAAAATCCGCGGGAACCCTCTGTTTTTTAGGGATAAATGGTAGAACCACTGTCTAAGTCACTCTTCAAGTCTTCAACTATACCAGTGCTAAAAATCACGTCTATCTGTTACTCCGCTGCTGCGTGAATGAAGGAAAAAAAAAAATTAATAATTAATCCAACCTCATAGTTCGAAGAGCTGATGGTCATTGGGGTCCCAAGGTGCTGGAGTGGCGAACCCGCATCGGGAAGCTCAGTGTTGGCAGACCCCCCACTAGGTGCACAGACGACATCAAACGAGTCGCAGGGAGCCGCTGAATTAAGGTGGCGCAAGACCGACGCCTTGTCGATGCAAGAGACCGTTGTCCAGCAGTGCACGTCTATAGGTCGATAATAAAGAAGAATTAATCCAACAAATAAAACACTTCACATTAATAATGTTAATAAGTATAACCTTTAATCCTTAGAACAATTAATACTCCTAGGCCCGCTTGCAGAAACGCCGAGTTGTCCTTTTAACCTAGCTTAGTTAGCTGCTGCTTAGATTTCGTATAAAGCTTCTGTCAAAATTACAAATTTATTCCTGCGTTAAGGCGCGTATCCATTAGAGCAGCCTCAGGCCAAGCAGCCTCAGTTTGAGGCTGCTCGGCCTGAGGCATAGGCCCGATGCACGTTGCGGATCAAGCTGAGGCGACACGCCTCATCGTGGTCCGTGAGCCAGTTTAAAGCTAACACACTATGGCACCAGAAGCGCGTAGAGTAGCTGCTGCTACTGTCATTAGCATCATTAGAAAAAAGAGAAAATAACAAGCTTATACTAAAGAGGAATCATCGATGGTGGATAAAAGAATTATATCGCAATAGATTCGTTGTCCATTGCGACCCGAGGCAACACGCCCGTCTCCATCAAATGCACGGCTCAGACTGAGGCTCCTTTGAGCACGCCAAAAAAACCGACAAAATATGGCTCGGCTCGCGGCACCGAATTTGCCTCGTGTCGCGGCGCGCCTCAGGTTGAGGCATCGTCTCCGCTTGTGGGGCCTCGGAGCGAGGTAGCCGCTCGGCCCGAGGCTGCCTCTAGTCACTAGTAGATACGCGGCTTTAAACCTAACTCGGCGTTTCTGCAAGCTGATCCTAGAAACGCAATAGTCGACGCGGTGATAAGCCATTTTTAGGAAGCCAAAAGCATATTCCTACGCAGTATCGTCGCGTTAGTATTTAGTAGATACAACGAGCTCGCCGAAAATTATTAAAAAATAACGTACTTACTGTGCTGTGAAACGAATAACCATCAAAATCGTAATTAACAGCACCAGTACAGAAAATAATTACATGGCACTCACACATTCATTGCTTGTATTGAGCCTATGTTTGGAGCGGAACTTTGTTAGAAACTTCCAATCTATGAGTAATAAAATATAAAAAAATATTTTTAAAAACCGACTTCAAACTCCCGCGCCACTATACAAAATATATAATTTATTGTTGATATTTTAAAAACCGCTCGACCGATTTCGATGAAATTTATATGGAACTACCTGGAAAGTATACCCTTTCAAACAAAAAAAGAATTTTTCAAATCGGTTTAGGCGACCTCGAGGAATCGGTGGACATACATAAAAAAAAAGATTCCGATGAATTGATAACCTCCTCCTTTTTTTGAAGTTGGTTATAAAATCTAAGCTTATGTAACTACACAAAGCGCAACTACACCGCAGTAGAAACAATGCCCTTTAAAATAAAAGAATAATTGCCATATTTATCATCATCATCATCATCATCATTATCAACCTTTAGATGTCCACTGCTGGACATAGGTGTCCTGCATGGACCTCCACAGGCTTCGGTCTTGCGCCGCCTGAATCCAGCGGCTCCCTGCGACTCGTTATTATATACATAATCTTGATAAAATATAATTATTAAATTATTTATAAAATGTAATTATTAAATTATTACACAGATTTTGTCCCGATTATAGTATAATCGGGCCAAAATCTCGGTGGCTCGATATTTTTAACCGACTTCCAAAAAGGAGGAGGTTCTTTTATCATGCAGTATCTAGAAAGCAAAGCTCTTATTTTTAGCCAAGCGCGCATTTGCAATATTTTATGGCCTGTTAATTTGATTTTTATGGCATTGCGCGTATTTATGGGGAAAATAAAGCAACGATAAAAAAATGGTGAATTTACACGTACTGGTAAGCTTAAACTTTTTACAGCTCGTCTAAAATCGAGTTTAAAAATAAAATAAGTAGACTAAAAATCACCTCTTACATTTACGGGCTACAACCAAAGACTTTCTACAACTGCGTTTACGTACATTATATTTCTTCCTTGGAAAGCCTCTAAAGGCTTGATAAATCACCTCAGAAGTGTCTACCCTTGTAAAGGACAAATTATAATATGCTTGCATCATTTTAAACCTTATACTAATGGATATAAAGTACATGCAATAATGTTTATAATGAGACAACAAATCGCGAAGAAGATTACGCACTTTACATTTTATTTGCAGAGATAGCGATTCACAGCCAAGTGTTGAGTTTAAAACGATTGTCATTAAGATAGAAACAAGAATTGCAATTGCTTGTTTGTTTGGTATTGCCCTTATTGCCAGAGCTGCATTGCTCATTTCAGTAAAAACTTACAAACACCTGATAAGACCTAATAGTTAGTGGGTTTTAAGTACCAGTTTCTTTAAGCCATATCTAGTTTGTATACTGTAATATTATTAACAATCTGCGCTACGCATCACGTAAACACCAATGTAACAACTAAGTGTCAAAAACTAGCTCATGCTCAATTTATCATTCACATAACTTGAAACATTTTTCATTGATGAGTGAGACAGGATGTGTTCTTACTGCCTAATGCCTTTGCGTGTAAGATATATCCCTAATTCAAATTAAATTCAGATTCAAATTTATTTATTCCATACTAGCTGATGCCGTGACTTCGTCCGCGTGGATTTAGTTTTTAAAATCCCTCGGGAACTCTTTGATTTTCCGGAATATAAAGTAGCCTATGTCACTCTCCAGGTCCTCAACTAAGCCCATGCAAAAAATCACGTCGATCCGTAGCCCTGTTGCGGCGTGATTGAAGGACAAACCAACAAACAAACACACTTTCGCATTTATAATATTAGTAAGGATAGTCCAACCTGTGACCTGTCAAAACTCTATCACCAGTTCGAGAGATAGATAGATATTAACGGTTTATTAAATGGATATCTAGATGGATCATATTAAAATAGGCCGTTATATTTTAATATTGACTAAAACTTTTTAATCAAAAGGCACGGAATAATTAATGTGACGTTTAATTCACGTTTAATCTAATTCCTGTCGGTGCACACTAGAAAACTTTTCGATTAACCGAAATGGACGTTTTCAAATGAACTAAACCGCACATCGGTTTTCACAGTGAGTTCCGTCCGATTTTCCCTTATTATAGCTTCATTTAAAGCTGCTCTATTGTTTTGGTTGACGTAGAATTCTAGCTACGTACTACCAACGACTAAGGGCCGATTTCACCGTTTGCTATAGAAACGTAGTTTAATAAAACCAAGTTTAGCTTAACTGAGTTTAAACGTACAGTTTGACCTCGATTTAAGTCAAACCAATTTCACCAGCTCTATACTGATCACGTTTAGTAAAACTAAGTTTACATGAAGTGTTGTCACATTCATAGACAAAACCATGGAAGTAGTAAAGCAAAATTCAGAGTTTCTGTGTTATTTAATTTGTTTTGTAGTTTATTTTGTACCAAAATGTGCACTTTAAAAAGAAAAGAGACCCCACTTTTGCCGCCAGCGATACTTGCCCTTTAAACTCGTGTAAAGGAGCTAAGCGTTAAAAATTGGACGCATAGAATTTAAACCGCGTTTAGCTTTATCTTAGTTTAGTTGTCGTTGGTGAAATGCAAATTAAGTATATTCCTAAACTCAGTTAATTGCGTAAACTGAGTTTAGCGTGAACTAATCGCGTATAGTTTGGTCAGTGAAATCAGCCCTAAAGCGCAAGGGGTGGGACACATATTTCCATGAACCGATGGTCGCCTGGATCCGAAGATACTAGAGTGGAGACCTCGCATCAGAAAGCGCAAAGCTGGCGGACCCCTCAGAAGTGTAAAAATATTCACTACCAAAATAAGTCCCAAGTTATCAAGTCACTAAAAGACGCTTCAACTTGGGAAGTTGGTAAAGTTTTGCGATCTACATCCATTTTAAAATTTTCATCGTTCATATCTCGATTTATAAAGTTTAAAATTATGTTCTTCAATATGTTACGCCTTTTTAAACTTTTTACATTATAAGTAGAATAATTCTTTATACTATACAGGTTTAATGGGATAAATTGTGTTTTTGTTTTTTTTAATTGGCTATCCAACCTACCTACCAACATGGCTAATTGACTGAGAAATGTTCTAGAATCTAGATACTGCTTACAAACATCGATCTTACTGTTTTACTAACGTTTTTTAGCTAAACTAATTGCACAAGAATATTCTAATTGGTTCAAAATTCAATTGAAAGTTGAGCTTTTCAAACAAACTTCGAACATAGCTGGATTGTCCCGGTCCCGAAAAGCGCAATGCTGGTGGACCCTCAGACGTGTCGCAGGGAGCTGCTGGATACAGTCTTGTCGAAGTAGGTATAATGTATATACAAGAGACCTATGTTCAGCTGTGGACATCTATCGGTTGATAGAAATAATAATAATAAAAAAAAATCTTGAAGAAAGAAGAAGATTACGCTACGTCATCGCCTTCCCAATCGAAGACGTCTACCTATAGACCGGCAATTCGGAATAGGAACTATATCGCAGTTTTGGATTGCGCGGGCTGAGGTAGTGTGCGGAGCCAGCATGGCGAATAGGGTTGCAAGTCCTATGCGGCCGCGGGTCGCAGAGGCGTGAACGGTGTGCGGGGTGCGGGAGGCATATTGTATCCTTGAAAATAGCGCTCGGTTTATTTCGTATCAAATGTGTTTCGCATTACAATATCGTTATCTAAATATTCACTATAATAACTATACTTTTTTGTTACTTACTTGAATGTAGGTATTGTTGGCTTTTCTATTCACTAATAAAACGTAACGTACTTATAAAGTTTTATCACATAAATAGCGCCCGCGTCCGTACGTCGCGAATGCCGTGCCACACTAAGGCCAGGCGCTCATTGTAACTTTTTGTCGCCAAGTGGAGTGCTATGAAGATAAACGGAAGTGCGCTCACTGTAGAGACGAGACAATACGGCGACAAATATTTAGTTCCAGCAACTGACAACACTTGAAATTCATTTCAAGAATGAGCGCGTTTTGTTGCCCAGCAACATCGGATGAACCGCAAATCTAGTAGGTACTACATATATATCGGTGTTCCCAATGTGTCCCTGGCTTTAGACATAAATCCGTATAAAATAGGTTGAAAACTTTTTAATCGGAGCTTTTTCGGAATCCTTTGATTATGGACAAAAAATAAAAGTAAGGGTTTAACTAGATTCCGCATCGTACCTGTAATACATTAGAGTCTGGAAGAATTTAATCAAAAAAGTAATTACTCTTAGAGTTTCTAGCTCTCCAGACTCTCTACTAACGATGTTTAACTGTGTAAATAAGGCATTTCCAAGGAACAAAAAAAGAGAAAACATCTGTTAGTGGGCTTTTTTTTAATTACATTTGTACCCAACTCTTTGTAACTAGGCAAATAATAATAAAATAGAATTCGTAAATTGTGTTGATTCGGTTCTACGGAATTCTTAACTGAATTGACAGACCTTCTAAAATTAATAGCGTCATTTTTATTCTTATCTGTCCCCCTGAGGGGTCAAAGCAGGGGGACAGAAAGGAATAACCCCTAATGCGATGGGATGGTGCGGGATGGACACTCCAGCACCTTGGGACTCCAACGACCTTCAGTTCTTCGAACTATGTGCCCCCAAATTCCACTTCAGCTTGCCGACTCACTGAACTATGTCTGTAACTTTGGTTATCATACGGATCTCCTCATTTCTGATTTGATCTCTAGTCACAGGTGGCGGAAGACCGAGACCTGTGGAAATCAAACCTTTGTACAGCTGTGCACGTCTATCGGTTGATAAATTAATTTTTTGGCAAATCCTTTAATAAGTTGTACATTTAATTATGTGTGTTTGTGAAGTTTTTAAGTACAGTTTTTGCAATTCACGAAGGCGAGTGAGCTTTACTCGTGGTTACTTCGTGTACATGCACATTGCATAAGTGTGCGTGCCTGTCAAAGCCTAGGTGGGAGCGGACAGGCGCGAGCATTACGCTCGCTCACACTTATACAGATACGACACACACACACACAACCACTGATTTGATAAACAATACTATTTATTTACACACAACCATAAGTCAGGCGCCCTCGTGAATTGCAAGACCTATAATACAAGTGGGAATAAGTTTGTGCAGTTCCTGAGTGCACTCTCCTCACTATATCCGCTAAAACAACACCACAGGCTTAAAAAAACCTCAAGAACGGTCGCAGGTATGGGTCCCGAGGTTTTCAATAGGATCCCCCACAGCATAACAAATGCACAAAACATTAACATTTTTAAACAAAAACTGAAGAGTTGGCTTGTCGAGGAGTCTTTCTATAGTTATAATGAGTTTCTGTCAAGAAGGATTCTAGGCCAGGCTAGTACACTATTATAAATATACTAATAACTTGTATATTAGAAAAAAAAATATATAATATTGACATTTATATTATGATATTATTGTGACATATTAATTAATTACTTATATAAAATTGACATTGTATATCTAATTGTAATATTGTAATAATCTCAAATTGACGTGTAATACAAATACTTATGAATCAATGACTATGACTATGACTATGACTAAAAGGCAGAAAGACAGGCGACGGAACACTGCCAGTTCGCTTGTCCGGCTTTAAACCTAAAATAGTATATTCTGGGCTACTTGTATAGCCAGAACAATAGGTACGAGTGGAACTAAAACGATAAGCTCGGGTAGTTAAACACTAAACCAAATGCAATAGAGCAAGTTTTCATAATAACAATTGTTTCGCTGGCCCACCCTACCTCCCCCTTTAGTTACCCCCCTTCCGCTGCGCTTAGTTGCTCCAATGACCACAATAAATGAAAAATTATAGCGCTCCTGGGAATTAACCTGATAATATCATAACAATCTATCCTATTAATATTATAAATGCGAAAGTTTGTGAGGATGTTTGGATGGATGGATGGATGTTTGTTACTCTTTAACGCGACAACAAATGAACCGATTTTGCTGAAATTTGGCACAGATATAGATTATAGTCTGGAATAGCACATAGGCTACTTTTTATCCCGGAAAAGCAAACAGTTCCTACGGGATAGCATCGCTATTTTTTACACATTTGTCCTTCAAAATACGCGCAATGGAGATTTAGATTAACGTGATTTTTTTGCACAGGTAAAGTTAAGAGCCTGAAAAATGACAAAGGCTACTTTTTATCTCAGGAAAACAAACGGTTCCTGCGGGATATTAGTATACTACTTTTCACACATTTATCTTTCAATTATGCGCCAACGGAGTTACAGATTGACGTGTTTTTTTGGAGAGGCATAGTTGATGACTTGAAAAGTGACAAAGGCTACTTTTTATCCTGGGAAAGCAAACAGTTCCCGCGGGAAATTAGTGTTCTACTTTTCACATATTTATCCTTAAATAAGGCGCCAACGGAGTTACAGATTGACGTGGTTTATTGGATAGGCATAGTTGAGGACTTAAAAAGCCCAGGAAAACAAACAGTTCCCGCGGGATATTCATATGCTACTTTTCACATATTAATCCTTCAATTATGCGCCAACGAAGTTACAGATTGAAGTGGTTTTTTTAATAGGCATAGTTGAGGGCCTGAAGAGTGACAAAGGCTACTTTTTAAATCGGGGTTTAAATTAGAATAACAGTAAATTAAAAAAAAAAAAAAACATACGCTGCGGCAGATACCAAGCCTATTCTCTCTCTCTCTTCCTACCTTACTTTCAAGAAAATCTGGGCATCTGCCCTGCTACACCCCTCCACACACTATATTTCCAGAACTAAAAATATAAGATCTGAGGGGACAAATAACCTGCTATTTACCTACAAGAAGCCTTACAAAAAGGCCGAACTTCAATCGATCAGCAGGTGGATCAAGTAAACGGTATCAGGGAGCAGCGTTGACACAAGCGCACAGCGCCTCACGCTCAGGCGAGCGTTGAGCAAATTAGAAAAACGGCAGGCTGGACTAACACATCGAACTCATTCTTTCGCTGCTTAGATGTTAGACCCAT